>JBAMCE010000451.1:12670000-13052500 GCA_037075305.1 Drosophila kanekoi
CGCCAGGCTGGCATTGCAAACACTCGACTCCTCTTCTTGGCATACGCCCAGCAGCTGTGCTTCTTCTTACCTTGGTCGCATGCTATTTATGGGGAAATGTGTTCTTGATTAACTTCAGTATCTGAAGTCCGATCTTCATAATGTTTTGAGTACCTAAATATGGCATAGAAGTTTGGGTATATACCAAAGCGCAAGGCTCAAACTTTATGGGCAGGGTAGGGTATCAAAAAAGTCAGCTATTCCCGGTCTGTGTTGACTCTACGAGAAAGCATGTGCCAAGTTTTGTATAGCTAGTTCTTATAATCTTCGAGTTATGCTCTAAAAATCAAGTATCAAAATCGATATTTATCGATATGATGAAAACGGGAGCAAATATTGAAACAAACAAAGATATGAAGATTATGTGATAGCTCATCTTTGCACATAGATCAGGAATATATACGTATATATACTCTATGGGCTGGGAAATGTCTGCTTCGATGTCTCCTTCAACTCTTGCACTTAAAACAGAAAACAGTATTTGGATATCGATTTATATCGATTGCTTGCAATTGAGGCAACTTATCGGTTATCGAATACAAACTCTTACTGCGCGGGCAGCAGGAAGACCTTACTTTAGTTGCAAGTCTCTAGCTTCTATAGGTTCTGAGAACGGACGAACAGATTGAAAGACAGATGGACAGTCAGATGGATAGAGAGATGGACAGTCAGACAGACAGTCAGATGGACAGACAGACAGACAGACAGTCAGACAGACAGACAAACAGCATTTGGATACAAATACTATGCCCTCTTACCCAACTAATTCAGACTATGACAATGATAACCTTTAGGAACTAGCTAGGCTTTAACTTACCCTGTAAATATTGAATTAGTATAGATATAGCCTAGATTCATGTCCGACTTGTAATTATTTTAGTAGCTGGATTGATCAGTTGAAATGCTTTATTGAATTGGGTTCCATTTAAAGGCATAAACAGCCTCCCCCAAAAGTATGCAACGGATATTTGAAGCCTTTAATTTGGACTACTCTCAATGCGCTTTGACATTTGGGTGTGGGGCAAGTATCTGTTGCAAATTAAATGCCCGCTAATTGTTGCTATAATCCGCCAATTATATATACATACATACATATATATTTTACTATGTATATATGTTTGTATTTTCTGTTATTTTTTTGGCTTGAGGCAGCTGAGGAGCTGAAAAAACTGAAAGCTAGCTCTGATTACACTTGAGCCAAGTGACACGCCCCCAGCTTTTGGCGTGCGCCTCTTGTCTTTGCTTTTAATTAGCCGCTGCTCTCTGTTGTTACACAGCCACCCCCCCCCCCCTCCTCCTCAACCACCCTTCAACTCCTTCTGTGTGCGTTTTTTTGTCGCCCCCGCCCCTTGGCTAAATTTCTCGCTCTCTTGTAATCAAATCCGCGTTGCTTGCCACTTTGTGTTGCAAAGGCAACAACAGGCGGCAGAAGATGAATGAAAAGTGTGAAAAATATTTGTGAAAATGCTTAAGTTGACTGGAATTTAAGGCGGCGTCCTGTCCAACAACAACAGCAGTGGGCGGGGCAGGCACACAGAAAAAAAAGGGTTCAAAAAGGCAAAAGCATGCACAGGAAACTGTGGCTAACGATGCTTTAGCAGAGCTGTAGCCGGAGCTGGAGGTGTGGCATGGTCGCTGTGTCAGTGCGAGTAGGTTGTCAGGCTTATCAACTTATCAACACACAGCACACACACACACACAGCACACACACACACACATACAGCCAAAGACAGACACCTAACAAACTTTTGCTTTCAAGTTGGCAACTGACAAATTTGACGAAAAAGTGGGAAATGCTTGTTAAACTGCATCCGGTTGAGGGCTAATTGCACCAATGCCAGTCCAAAAATATATATTTCCCAAATATACTATATACCCATATATCTGTCACATAAAAGTGCTGTGCCGCCTAATACCCTGCAGTTTTAGGCAGAAAGCATTCAGAGGCAAGCAGAAGTTTATATGATAGATATTTGCATATATATTTCTAAAGATATTTTGAATTTGAAAATGAGTATGCTTCAGCTACAGATAAAAAGGAAACCAGATACCAAATTTCACAGCAATCCGACCTATAATCCCCGAGTTCTATGGGTCAAACCCTACAGATCTTATCGACTGTGTCATGCAACAGCACAAAGTGTGTGCTAAACATTCATTGTTCATTCACTGATATTTACAGGGTATATATTGAATGTACGTATGTATAAATCTAAACTCGAATACCTTTCTTATGCCTCTTTCAGATTGCAGTGCCAGCGAATATAGATGCCGCAATGGACAGTGCATTGAGTCCAGCAAGCTTTGCGACTTTGTCCAGGATTGTCCCGATGGCGAGGATGAGGGCGATGAATGCCGTAAGTTGATGACTGAGAACAGATCTATTAAATACCAAAAACCCTACACACACACACACATACCTATATACACACACACCCACACACACACACACCCTAGACACACACACCCTAGACACACATATATGTATGTACGTATATTTTTGGTAGACGTTAGCCCAAAGTATTTTGGATACGTCTATGCGTTAACACTAAGTTTGACTAAGATGTTTAGCTGTAAGCCATTTAGATAGTCGATAATCGATAACCGCTGCCGATTGCCGATAACCGATAAACCGATTACTGTAGCGGCAACCGGTCGTAGCCATTGTAATCTTCCCGTACTAGCCTAAGTTTGCTTACGGTAACTGTCCCCATAAGCCACACAGATTAACCACAGTTATTAACCACTAACCACTAACCAAATTATTTTTACTCTCTCCGCTTTCTCTCTCTCTCTCTCTCTCACTTACTACCGCCCGCCCGCTCGTGAATGGGGGCAACAACTAACACATAAATAAATTTAAAAACAAAACCCATTACCGTAATACGCCCAACGTTACTAACGCCCACATCAGCCGCCGCCTGCAGCGGCATGGAGTATCAATGTCGCGATGGCTCCCGCTGCATCAGCGTCAGCCAGCAATGCGATGGCCACGCCGATTGCAACGATGCCGACGACGAGGAGCACTGCGATGGAAGTGAGTGTCAATCGTTGCCGGACGAAGATCAATCAATCAATCAACTCATCAAAACAATGCATAAATTTGCTGCACACACAGATTCCAAAAGTTAAAGTCTTTTGTCAAAACTATTGACTTGCTTTCGCTTTCACTCTGTCGGTCTCTACTACTGTCAATCACATTTGATTGAAGCAGTTACTTAGCGCAGCCAACATAACATTATTTTTGGTGTTGCCAGATGTCTGAAGCAGAGTATTTAGGCTTCAATAGTAAACAAATACCTTAATTCTTTTGAAATCTAGTGTGTACATCAGCAAGCATGCATCAATCGATCAATCAATCAATTAATCATTTGCATTATGCCCATTTCTTAACTATTTTGCTCTCCCTTCCCCCCACACACTCTCTCTTTGCACTTTTTCGCCATGCTGCTCAGTTGTGCCAAAGCTGCGCTACACGTGCCCCAAGGGCAAATTCACCTGTCGCGATCTCAGCTGCATTTCGATTGTGCATCGCTGCGATGGACGCGCCGATTGTCCGCACGATCGCTCCGATGAGGAGGGTTGCCGTATGTCTTACCACCCTCTCTGTCATTTTGACATGTGCTGTACATTGCGTACTTTCTCTCTCTTCTTTCCACCTCTCTTTCCCCTTCTCCCTCTCTCGCCCTTTGCTCACATGCAGCCTGTCTGTACGACAAATGGCAATGCGACGATGGCACTTGCATTGCCAAGGAGATGCTCTGCAATGGCAACATCGATTGCCCCGAGGATATATCCGATGAGCGCTACTGCGAGGGTGAGTGTGCGTGCGTATGTGTGTGAATGCGTGTTTCTGGATGTATGCGTGTGTGTTTGACTGGTCGTAGTTGCTCGGGAGTGCGTGCACACTCGCAGGTAAGTTGGTCACGCGTGCTGTCAACGCCTGTGAACGCTGCTACTACGCAACCCTACTTTTTATCGCTACACAACACTGCCCTGCACTTATCGATTTATACCTTGTCCGCTGTCAGGCTACAGGCGAGGCCCGAGCGACGATTCCAATTCACTTCCTCAAAACACTCACCACATTTACAGCGCAAAACTAACCTATCCATTGACATATCCATACCCATTGCCGACTATCGGTTATCGATAACACATTACACAACACTCAGGTGGCTACGATGCCGATGATCAGTGTCATTTTACTGAGTTTCGCTGTGGGAACGGTGAGTGCATACCGGTGCGTCAGGTGTGCGATAACATCTACGATTGTAACGATTACACAGACGAGCAAGACTGCGGTAAGTGCTCCGTCTCTGGCATTGTTATCGATAAGCGTCACTCTCTAATGAAATAAGCTTCTGTGTGTATTGCTTACTGCGGTTCTCTGTTTATACTTGGTAACTCTTGGTGACTGATCAATCTTTACAGCGACTCTCTTTGCGTCTTCTTCTACAGTCTTCCCTATGTGTTTTTCTCTCTGTGTATCGCTTCTTATTTCGATAACTACTTATCGAATGCTTACGCGTCTTTGTGGTAGCTCTTATGCGTGTCAACTGCCAAAAATTATGATTTTTTACTTAACAAATTTACATTTTATTTCTCTTCTTTCCCAATTCGACCTGAACAAAAAAACCAAATCCAAATAAATTACCAAAATATGTGAACAAACTTGAACGTTTGTGGTTGTGGTTATCGAATGTCCAAAAACTAATTGATTAATTGCACGCTACAAAAACTACGATCAAACTCCCCGCAACTGGAACAACAACAACATCAATTGGCTCAACTGCAAAATTTGCATGCTCAAAACTTAACAAACCAAAAAAAAAAAATAATCGATAACGATGTCCAATCCATCTCATAAATATCCCAATCCCGTATCCATATTTATCAACGGTTCTGCATGCGGTTACCACCTCCACCTCCACACCCTTACCCGACCCGCAAATCCGATAACAACGACAAATGCATGCGGATCACAGATGTGAACAATGTGAACGATGTCAACGATAACGAATCCGATACCGATACCGTCGATACGAATGGCATTATACGCAATTATGCAGACCATCACCGTCCGCGACCACCGCCGAAAATTGGCCGCGAGAACGATAACAGCATCCATATCGGCATGCACGAGCTCGATGAGAAAGAGTTCTCACTGTACCTTCCCCATGATCTATACGAAAAGTCAAGTCCCCAAAATCCGTGCGCCGCCAATCAATTCGAATGCGGGAACAAAGTCTGCATACCGCTCCACCTGCGCTGCGATGGCAGCTACCACTGCAACGATAAAAGCGACGAGGATAATTGCGAACGCTATATGCGTCCCACAACCACCAGGCGACCCGTGACGGCCGCACCGACGCCCTATAACTGGGCCACGGTGCCGCCGGCCTCACTGGAGCGTCAGACAACACAGACAACGCAATCACCATATAAAGTAACAGCAGGCCCGCGTCCAACCACTAACCCAATACCAATAACAACGAGAGGAGTTCTAACGAGTAGGTGTCTTATGTCTAAAAGTAGCGTGTAGCGAGTTGCCTTGCATCTCTAAACGCTTGGGTAAAACGAAAAGCCGTCCAGTAGATAGCGAGTAAGCAATGGGATTGGGTTTAAATAAACGAGTAACGAGTTGTTGGCAGCGAGTAACGAGTTGTTGGCAGCGAGTAACAAGTTGTTGGCAGCGTGTAACGAGTGACGAGTTGCCAACAGTCAGTAACGAGTGACGAGTTGCCAACAGTCAGTAACGACTAACAAGCTGCTAACAGCGAGTAACGAGTTGCTAGCAGCGAGTAACGAGTTGCTAGCAGCGAGTAACGAGTTGCTAGCAGCGAGTAACGAGTTATGTGCAGCGAGTAACGAGTGACGAGTTGCTGCGCTGCGCTCTCCGTTTGGTTGCTGGTGTAATTCCTTAGCTAAGACGGGTTCCACAACAAAGTGCATGCCATGTTTGTGATTCTAGCATTGTACATTGAAATTTACTTAAGCTTAGCTCTCTCTCTCACACACACACACACGCACACGCACACACACACAAACACAAAAGCAATCAACTAGATAAAAGTAAAGCATTTAATTTAGCATTTAATGTTACGTTATTTTTAAAAGTTCCCCCACTATATATATATTTTTTTGTTGTTTAATTATAATTGCCACACACATACATACTCCCCTCTCTATCTCTCTCTCTCTCTCGCTCTCTTTCTCATGAATTCACTGTAACTCTCTTGTTTCTCTTTTTTATGTTATTTATGTACCTGCTCGCTCGTATTATTAAAAATATGTCTTGCCAAACACCGACCCCGACATCCACACAATATAAAAAAAACCAAACACCATTTATAGATAGCTCATCATCATCATCATCGTCATCGTCATCATCATCGCCATCATCATCATCATCATTGCCCAGCAATTGCCTCGAAAACATTGAATTCGCGTGCCACAATCGCGATTGCATTCCGATTGAGAGCGTCTGCGATGACATTCCCGACTGCCAAGAGCACGAGGATGAGGATTATGCACTATGCAATTGCAGCAGTGACAAGGTGAGTTCCATCCCTCACACACACACAGACACACACAAGCACACACATACACACACAGACGCAAACGCAGACACATACATCACATACATAAACAATACATGTGTTTTCTCAGTATAAATGTGTGCGCGGCGGCGGTTGCATACCCAAAACCCAAGTCTGCGATGGCAAATCTCAGTGCCGCGATGGCAGCGATGAGAGCGCATGCCGTAAGTAGCCAACCACTGAATTTCTGCTTTACCAATTCATGCATTTCCCATGTACGCACAATACCCACCCCCCGGCCCCAATGTCACCTCACTCGCTCGCACCTCAAGCCTGGCTATGCGAACTATACGAACTAATCGCCTAACTAACTAAACTCGAACTATATTTCTGTTGGGTATGGATATATCGTAATATTAAATGATCTTACATATCGCCTAGAGATGGGCGCGTGTCGTGACACGACGCGTGAGCATCTTCTGCAGAACTGTCCTTTGACAAAAATAATAAGGGTTTCATATAACAAATGAATAATCTATGAGAATATGCTAATATATTATTTAAATATTGTATTTATTTTGGCTAATTAAGCTAATCTATTAACTTTTTCTTAAAGTTTATAATTTTTAAGTATTTTTTGCAGTATTTTTTGCACAACTCTAGCTTTATTCGGCACGGTATTTTTGAGTTTGTAACTTTTAAGCATAACCAACTAAGTTTTATTAATTTGATGTATGCACCACAGCCACAAATTTACGCCCCCCCCCCCTCCCCCTATACCCTACCGCCCACACCCGAAATCCCACGCCAACATTGTTGAAGAGTGAAAAAAACATATTTAGTTTTTATGCCGCTAACTGTACTCTCTTTTGTCTTCTTCTTTTTACGCTCCACGCTTTAAACTGCAAACAAATAAAACCCAATATATATGCGATCTGAACTGTGTAAAATCGTCGTCTCTCTTTCGCTCTCTCACTGTCTCTGTCTCGCTCTCTGTGACCTATGCTCCATATTGTATACAACAACAACAACAACAACAACAACATCAAACACAACAAACAACAACCATCCGTCATACCGTCATACTATCATACAAACACCATCATGCCATCAGACTTTCATGCCAAATTCAATCTGAGCCGCCCGATCATCGAATGCCAGAGCTTCCAATACCAATGCGGGGACGGCAGCTGCATTTCCGGCTATAAGCGCTGCAATGGCATCACCGACTGCGCCGATGGCGCCGATGAGTACAACTGTCTGATCAATTACGAGACGAACTACGGTACTACCAAGAAACTAACCTCAAAAAACCAAAACACAATTTACTTGAGATACAGCCCGAAGGGTTGCCCACAATTTTGGAGCAAGAGAGTTGCCAAATAACTGACGCTACATTTATACTTTATATATTTGTTTATTTATTTTCATCATCTTTGCATACACATTGTCCCATGTACAAATACATACATATATAGACAGTGACTCGGACACAGACCCCGACAATGATCCGTTGAATGAGTGCGATTTGTATTATTTCGAGTGTGACTTTGGCCAGTGCATACCCTTAGAGAAGAAGTGCGATGGCTATGCGGACTGTCAAGATGAAACCGATGAGCTCGATTGTCCGGCCTTTACAGGTAAACATACACACACTCTCTCTCACACACACACACTCACACACGATCATATATGTCACACACACACACACTCACACATGGATCGAGGCTTTACTGTATATTGTGTTAAGAACTGCTTCGCTAATATTCCAAACAAACACTCAGCCACTTGCTTAACACAGCCTTAGAGTGTACGGTTTGGTCCACTCTAATTTATGTTATTCACACACTCACAAACACACACAATCACTCTCACACACACACACACACACTCACACACTGACACTCACACACTCACACACTGACACTCACACACATCATCGTAATCATCATCATTTTGCAGAACATTGTCTAGACAACGAGTTCGAGTGCGATGATTATTGCATACCACGCGATCAGCTGTGCAACGGTATTGTCAACTGCAACGATGGCAACGACGAGCGCAACTGTACTTCTTGTCGCAATGATGCCTATCTGTAAGAGATGTTCCAATATCGACTGCCCAAGCCACAATGTCCTTAGTCCTTCGCATTAAACTCTTTTATATATATTCTTTTACACACACACACACACTCATACGCACACAATTACACACGATCACCAACGTCTGCGTCACGATCATCAACATCATGAACATTATCGCCAATCGATAAATCTATCGCACAATCGCCAGCTGCAACACTGGCGATTGCATTGCCAGCCAGCTGCATTGCAATGGCATCGCTGACTGTACCGATGCCAGCGATGAGCGCAACTGTGGTAAGCACATAAACAAAACAAAACCAACAAAAACCAAAGAAAACCAACTACTAAGACCTCTCAATACCCTACCTTACCCTACCTTGTATGCCTATGTATCAGATATCCCCCCGCACTGCAACTGTAGCCCGTAGCTCGTAGAAGTAGCAATATTTATTTATTTTGAATATCTCAGCTATTATTTACTTGATCTCTGCCGAATTTGTAGTTTGTTTTTGGTCTACTTAGTAGTTTCGAAGTCGTTTTTTGTTTTTTAAATACATTTTTACAATCTTCTCATTGATTTATATTACAATTTTGAAGGCAGCGGCTGTACGCTTTATCAGATTGCCTGCAACGGCGCCTGCCTCGATTGGTCGCTGCGATGCGATGGTAAATTCGATTGCGACAATGGCATCGATGAGCGCGATTGTCCGGGTAACAATTACATATACATACATACATATATATATATCTAGCTTCAATATTTACTTGCAACTATCTGCGCAGACTTCAATATATATTTCTAACCCTGCGATTTCTGACAATCGATAGCTATCGATAAATATTTATGCAGTGACAGCTTCTTTTTGGCATTGCTTTAACAGTTTGACATAGATCGTGACTCTGCGTTTTTTTTTGTTACTTTTTTCATGTTTTTCCATTTGTAACTATTTTTATCGGCAACTATTCGAGCAGCTCTGCTATGGCTTCGATTATGCATTCCGCTTGAACACTTTATTAGTTGACGAGCGATTTTTTTGATAACTTTTAGCTTGCTCTTATCGATAACTTTTGCGTGCCTATCGATAACTTTTAGAACAGCATAGCCACATTTGATCGATAGATTTTGCTTGCCTATCGATAACTTTTGGAACAGCATAGCTACATTTCATGGGTTCTAGTTCTTGTGAACCATTATAAAGCCTTAAAATTAAAATCGATAAATATCGATAACTTTTTTTGCAGCTCTATTAGAGCTCGCACTCTTGCATTTACTTCACGCTCATCTTGCCGCCACTCACCTGAAGTCATTTCTCGCTTTCTCTTTTGCTATCCCTCTCTCTCTCTCTCTCTCTCTCTCTCTCTCTCTCTCTTCTCTCTCTCTCTCTCTCTCTCTCTTTCCCTCTCTCTCTCTCTCTCTCTCTCTCTCTCTATCTCTCTCTTATTCTGTTGCTCTCATAAGTCACAAACATTCTGCATAATTTTTGTAATGCTCATGCGTTTTTTTACGTTTGTTATTTTTTGTTGTTTTGTTTTAACAAACGTCACACACACACACACCAACACACCTACACACACACCCACACAGCTGGCAACAACAATTTTAGAAACACAACCAGAATTAAAACCTGCCAACCGTATCAATGGCAATGCGCGAACTCTGAATGCATTAACGCCGATTTTTTGTGTGACAAACAAGCCGATTGCACGGACGAATCGGATGAATTGCCGGTTAATTGCTTGGGACAGGGTAACGATACACACGATTCCAATTCAAGCCCCACCCCTCACCCCACACCCACCCCTCTAACAACCATCACCACTCAACTTTCCCAACGAACCAATCAAATTGCGGTCCAGTCCAAAAATGATCCAAGAACCTACAACCTTTTTAGTTATAAGTACATAGCCGTAAGTTAAGTATCGATAACAGCTATAACGATATATATCGCACAGGTTTGTATGTTTGTATGTCTATAAATTATTAACTAAGTGAGGTTGTGTTTGTACTTGAAAGCGCCGCTTTATTAATCTCAACTGCTGCCCATTTAACAAGCCGTTGCTCACTTTGTTCTCTTGTCTCTCTTTCTTGTTATGCTTGAAAATCGAACACGCATAATCGTTGAATGTTATCGGGATCGATAACGATACCACACACCTCACACCATACACAAACAATCATCAATATATATCGCATGCAAACGCAATCGCAATCGCATTCGCAATCATAGCCACCAATCGGCTAACCGCCGATGACTGCCGACGGGATCAATTCTTTTGCGATGAGTCGTGCTTCGATCGTTCGATATACTGCAACGGACATATCGATTGCACAGACCGCAGCGATGAGCGCGACTGCCATTTGCATACCACACGTCATCCATTGTACCAACCGCTGCCCTGTCCACAGCACACATGCCCCAGTGGCAGGTGCTACACGGAGAGCGAACGCTGCGATGGCCGTCGTCATTGCGAAGACAGCTCCGATGAGGCCAATTGTGAGTATTTCATTTTCAATCTTAACTCCAATCATTAACCACTCACACAATCTCGTTACTCACTAAGTTTCATAACGGGCTACGAACTACACTTAAAAAAAAAAGAAGGGATATACAAAAAAGTGTGACCAAACCTGAGATAATCTTTAGAGTATTATGAAAGTTGGCTTGATGGGGGGAGTTTGCTCAAAAACTGAGCTTAGGAAAAAGGAACACTTTGTTACAATCCGAGTTTCATAAATATCTGTTGATATCATTGGGATAAGGAATGTTGTTTTGCATAGAGAGGAAGCAACTCAAGCTTGCATAGAAGCAACTCAAGTTTAGGGTTAGGTTAGGTTAAAAGTTAGGTTAGATTGGCGCGCCTGATGAGGACAGCTCAGTTTTATTCCAAATTAAAATAGATTGAAAAAAGGGAATATTTAGTTAAGATCCGAGGTTCATAAAGGTATAAAAAGGAACTAAGAGCTCGGGATATCCGTTATCTTTAGGATTCTCTGAACTGACTTCAGACTTCAAATAGATTCAGCGAGAAAAAAAGTTTTAAGCTCTTGAATATTCTTTGTATTCTGGAATGCACCTAATAATACTCCAAAATAGACTTCTTGCCACTGGAGTACTTGAAATAAGCATTGAACATGCTCAAAGAAAGTTGTATTTGGCTCAAATACCCTACACTTGTAGGGTATGTGACACTTTTCAAACCGATTCCGTCTATCTATCCGTACTAGATGCTACATTTAGCTAGCTAGTAGCTTATATTACAAAACAAGCTAGACTAAGGCAGCATTCAAATGAAGAGTCCAAAGAGTAGAAGATATATGTTAAACTCAGGAAAGTCGAGCCCCGCATCTAAACTTAATCATATTGACAATATTGTACTAACACATCTCAGTTCCTCAATGTAAATCATGTTTATGTGTTCTTTAAATGATTAACAATACGTCTTACTAAAAAGAAAAATCTTCTTTCTAAGCTATAATTAACTTTTCCTTGAATAGCCCAATAGAGGCATGTTGTCTGGGCGATTGTGCGATGCATTCTATGTAACATGTGCTAGGGACTTCCTTTCAATTCTTACTGTAAAGGTATTTTAATTTCGACAGTGAAAAGTAACAAGCTTTTAGGTTTAGTGGAAGAGGCTCCAGTTGGGGGTGTCAGACTAGGAGATACCCTTTCTTGCAAGTAAACGCACGCCGGCTGCGCTTCTTCTTCTTTCCTTTGCCCTATTCTGTGTATGGGAAAAGCATTCTAGATTAACTTCGGTGCTTGAGGTCCGATCGTTATGGAGTTTTCAGGGCTTATACAAAAGTGTGTAGGTAACAAAGCGCCGGGCTTCAACTTTAGTTTTAATTTTTCAGTTTTGGGAAATAGGGAACATTATCTCTATATACTCAATCGATATATATCGATATTATGATTACAAAGAATACGTATTCGGATCTAAATTATCTTTATTTATGGTCCTTGTTGGGCAAAGAATATTTTTTTATTTGCATTTCTTGTATGGCACAGGCACCTTGAGTTCGTTATTGATGGATGTAATCGTATTGCTTAATGTGTTAAGTTGCTGATCTATGTTGTTGTCTCTCTCTCTCTTTCTCTCTCACTCTCACTCTGTTTCTCACACACTCACGCTCTCTTTCACTCTCTCTCTTACTGGCATACACATTCACCTTCTATATGAATTTATCTAAATGCAATGTATATTATTGTGCTCTCTTTCTTTCTCTCTCTCTCTCTCTCTCTCTCTTACCTATCTCTCACGTGTTTCTAATTGTTTTTGGTTTTTCGCTTTTAACAAACTTTGTGTTGGCAAAATTGCACCAATTATTATTATAAATAAATTTGAAAATAAATCAAATAAAACAGGTACTCAATGCAAGGATAACGAGTTTTCCTGTTACGATCGACAGTTTTGCATAAATGCAACACAGCACTGCGATGGCTTCTACGACTGCAAAGACTTTTCCGATGAACAGAACTGTATTGGTTAATAATATTTTAATGCAAATTTCTCAAAGATCACATTTTGCCTATATTCGTAATGTAGTTAGTAGTCTTTAGCTCTAGTTGTATTCTCCCTAGCTTCTATCTAAGCCAATTGCATGTTAGTCCCAGTTTAAGCCAGTTCTACGAGTTACACATGTGTATGCACTCTTTGAAAGAAATAATTTGGTATCAATTCTGATTATTCAAACATAAATTGTATATTATATAAATATTTCTTTTCTATAAATTTGTCTAGCTTCCAGCTGTAGATCAGAAAAAAACTTGTTCCAAAAACCAGTTGCTAATTGCTGACTTTTTCATAACTTTGACAGGCTGCGCTGCGGATCAGTTCCGTTGCCGCAACGGCGACTGCGTGTCCCAGACCGATGTCTGCAATGGCTTCACCCAGTGCATGGATGGCTCCGACGAGGAGAACTGCGACATAATGCAATGCCAGCCGAACCAGTTCCGCTGCCGGAACGGCCAGTGCGTCCACCAGGCGTTGCGCTGCAATGGCAAAACCGACTGTCAGGACAGCTCCGATGAGCACAATTGTGGTAAGTAGCCGGTTCCGACATGGTCCCTTAGGCAAAGGCAAGCTGCTTGCTTCATCATCAACAACAACATCATCATCACCATCATCATCATTATCATCATCATCATCATCATCATGATTGATCACTGATCAATATGCGATCATCAACATTTAGCTGGCAGCAGATCCGCAACAGGCACAACAACAACAACAACAACAACCACAACCACAACTGTGGTGCCCATCACAACGATGTCGGTGGGTGGAAAGCGCCTCAGTTGCCCACCGAGCATGTTCCGGTGTGAGCACGGTCCTTGCCTGGCGCTCGGATTGCGCTGTAATGGTGTTATCGATTGTCCGTTCGATGCCAGCGATGAGCTGGACTGCGAGCCCATCACTAATGAGATCGATAGTAAGTGGTCATCGACCCGTTAACCGAACCCAAACAAAACGGTGTCAGCAAAAAACCCCACTACAACTACCAACATCTATAATTCACAATCTCAAGCTAACCAATCAACCAAAGCGTACTAAACGATTAAGGGCGCCGCAATGCTATTCAAACCTATAATATATATATTTTCTATTCTTTCGATAATGCCCATAATACTGACCTTTAACTATGCCTTTTGTAGTCCATTATCAAACACTCTGCTGACATGGTGACATTTTCATTTCTTTCTTGGCAGTTTCCGACCCGTCGCCAGCCGGACGCAATCAGTTGAACCTGAAGACCTATCCCGATAGCCAGATCATCAAAGAAAGTAAGTATGGATCTGTCCTTTAACGGTGAATAGTTGCTTATGCTTAACATGGTTAAAGGCAAAGACTTTTAAAAAGCAAACTTAAAGAATGCCTGGCAAAAGAAAGAGTCATGATTTTATGTCGATAAGCGATATCGAAAACATTTTGACGATTGGCCTTATCGATAAGTCATTTTTTTGTTATCAAAGAGTATCGATGATTTTGAGTCTGCTTTCGATAAACAATATCGCATAATGTGATGTTGATCAACCCTCATCAATAATTCACTTGCGATCGATAAATGATATCAATAACTAGTCTGCTTTCCATCAAAGGTATTGATACCTTGTCTCTAATCGATCAATGTTATCAATAACTCTCTTGTATACTATCGACCAACGGTATTGAGAGCTCCTTACATTCTCTCACCCAATGATATCGATAACTTGTTGCCAGCTATCTTTTGCGGTATAAGGAGCGCATTGTCTGTTATCAATTACTTGCCTGGCATCGATAACTCGTCTATTATCGATTAACGATACCGATAACTCCTATAAAAGATATCGACAAATAAGTTACTATGGCATCTCCACCCTATCTAGATCTTTCTTTTGCAAGGCGTTAACTAAGCTTCGATCGCATACGAAGAACGTTGTTTTTTTGTTGTTCTCATTCGTTTTTTTGACTCAACATAATGTTCTACCATTACTTTTAATGCTTAACCCAACCAAAATGACATAACCCATAAATTAAATACCTGCAGGATATATTAGGGAGGGTAAGTTGGCCTAACTACACACGCACAATATAAATAGTAGACACTCGTCTCGTACCGCGCTGCACCACTGCACCACAGCAATTGGCTAAAGGTCCGGCGTTGTACAATTCTGTCGAAATTCGTATTATTAGTTCTGTCAGCACCCGCCCGCTAGATACCTTAGACCACAAACGCAATTTGTAAACCCCCCTCTCCAACCACACACACCCACACATAAATCCACATTTCCCGCAGCGATATGTATGATAGTCCCAACTAGTTCCAGTAATTTGCTCGCAATGCTCCCGATATTTGTATACTCTATAATATGTTTATATATATACCTGGCTAATGATAATTATTGTGGCATGTAGGACGCGAGGTCATCTTCCGTTGCCGTGACGAGGGTCCAGCCCGCGCCAAGGTTAGGTGGTCACGCCCCGGCGGTCGTCCCCTGCCCGTGGGCTTCACCGATAAGGGCGGACGCTTGGAAATACCCAACATACGCGTAAGTTGTTCTCTGAAATACGTAACTTTTAGTATTCTTAATCATTCATTATCATTCTTATAGTTGGAGGACTCTGGCACCTATGTGTGCGAAGCTGTGGGCTATCCGAGCTACGTTCAGGGTCAACAAGTCACCGTCCACCTGACTGTCGAACGCTGTAAGTATCGTTACCAAGTAATTCTCAATTTACTTCCTGGGAATTTGTTTGGGTTTTCTTGTTCAATGCTCTCTTTCGCAACGAATACGTTTGGACGCAGCCTGGGGCGAGCACAAATACGAGGAGCCCAAATCGAATCGCATCAAATATGGCACTGTGCCGCATATTGATCTCGAGTTCTTTGGTCTAGGTAAAAGCGCGCAATATTTCGTAAACCCCATAAGGAGCTGGACTAGGTCAATTGAGAAGTATTTCGCAGGCCTAAGAACCCAGAGATATAGAGATCTGATAGCTACAAATAATCTTCATATGCTCAGATTATTATTATTATATAGTCAAATATTCGCAAATTTATGAAATTATTGATGGAAGTTTTGTGCTTTCTAAAAATAGTAGGAATCATCACAATACCCGGTTATTATGCGGCCTGGCCACATTTAGTTTCCATCCACTTTGATGGGTTTTCACAGGTCTTACCATATCTTTAAATAAGAGTTTGTAGCAAAAGTGTTTTATATTGCCGTCTTCCACCCATTTTTCACAGTTAAGAGTGAAAGTTAAGTCTCATTATAACTAAAGTAGTCAATCAGTCAATCAATCAGTTGGTTTCTGTAGACCCTAGATCAACTCCAGCTCCTGAACGTAGATGAATCTTTAGCTAATACACAATCTTTCTCATATTCCCAATGCCGCCTGGCCACTTTGTTGGTAAGAGGGTTTATGTCCAAAATTTGAAAGTCCTTTTCTATAGCATTTTCCTGGCGTTGTTCTATTCCACAGTTAACACTGTCGAACACGATCGCCCGCAAACAGCCTGCAGCGAGTACCAGGCGACCTGTATGAACGGTGAGTGCATTGAGAAGTCGGACATATGCGATGGTGTGCCCAACTGCTCGGATGGCTCGGATGAGCACAGCTGCAGCCAGGGACGCAGATGCCAGCCGAACCAGTTCCTGTGCAGCAACTCGAAGTGCGTGGAGCGCACCTGGCGTTGCGACGGCGAAGACGATTGCGGTGACAATTCCGACGAACAGTCCTGCGATCCCGAGCCCAGCGGTGCGCCTTGTCGCTACAATGAATTCCAATGCTCCAGCGGTCATTGCATACCCAAGAGCTTCCAGTGCGACGATGTGAACGATTGTCGCGACGGCAGCGACGAGTTCGGTTGCAGTAAGTAGCCACATGGCGTAATCCACACAGCAAATGGTGTATTCATAAATTCCGTTACAGTGGCGCCCGTGCCCATTCGTCCACCGCCACCCATGCAATCCCTGCTGGAGGGTCAGGCCCTCAATCTGACATGTACGGCAACGGGTGTGCCCACACCGACAATTGTTTGGCGTCTCAACTGGGGCCATGTGCCCGACAAGTGTGTGTCCACCAGCGCCGGCGGCCGCGGCGATCTCTATTGCCCAAATATGCAGTACAAAGAAAGCGGCGCCTACTCCTGCGAGATCATAAATACTCGCGGCACCCACTTCGTGGTGCCCGATACCATCGTAAAGGTGACACCCGACCGCAATCAGTTCTGTGCCGCTGGCTTCTTCAACATGCTGGCCCGTTCCAGTGAGGAGTGCATCAAGTGCTTCTGCTTTGGTGTCGCCAACTCCTGCGAGAGCGCCAATCTCTTTAGCTATGCCATACAGCCGCCCATATTGTCGCATCGCGTGGTCAGCGTCGATCTGAGCCCCTATCAGCAGATTGTGATCAACGAGGGTACCGGACACAGCCTGCTCACCATGCACCATGGCGTTCAGTTCCGTGCCTCCGATGTCCAGTACAACAGTCGCGAGACACCCTATTTGGCCCTGCCCAGCGACTATATGGGCAATCAGCTGAAGTCCTACGGTGGCGAGCTCAAGTATGAGATCAGCTATTTGGGCAACGGGCGTCCCCTATCCGGACCGGATGTCATCATCACGGGCAACGGCTTCATACTGACCAATCGCGTGCGCACCCAGCCCAATCAGACGAACAAGGTGAGGATCAGCTTCCTGCCCGGTAACTGGCAAAAGCCCGATGGACGCAAGGCCACACGCGAAGAGATCATGATGATATTGGCCAATGTGGATAACATACTGATACGCTTGGGCTATATTGATGCTGTGGCGCGTGAGGTGGAGCTAACCAACATTGCCATGGACTCGGCCGGCACCTCTGATCAGGGTCTGGGCAGCGCCTCCCTTGTGGAGAAGTGCAACTGCCCGCCGGGCTATGTTGGCGATTCGTGTGAGAGCTGTGCACCGGGTTATGTACGCCAGCCGGGCGGTCCCTGGCTGGGTCGCTGTGTACCCTTCGTGCCAGAGCCCTGCCCGGCCGGCACCTATGGCGATCCTCGCCGTGGTGTACCCTGCCGCGATTGCCCATGCCCCCAGAGCGGCAGCAACAACTTTGCCAGTGGCTGCCAGCTGAGTCCCGACGGCGATGTCATCTGCAATTGTTATGAAGGCTATACTGGCAGACGCTGCGAGAGCTGCGCCGCCGGCTACCAGGGTAATCCGCTGGCACCTGGCGGTGCCTGCCACCGAACACCTGAGTCGTCATGCAACGTGGAGGGCACCTACAACCAATACAGCAATGGCAGCTGCCACTGCAAGGCCCTGGTCACCGGCGATCGCTGCGACAGCTGTGCCCCGAAGAGCTTCCACCTGAACTCCTTCACCTATACCGGCTGCATTGAGTGCTTCTGCAGTGGTCTGCAGGCGGACTGTACCAGCACATCTTGGAATCGCGAACAGGTCAGCAGCAGCTTTGGACGTTCCCGTGCGCCGCACGGCTTCCAGCTGGTGCGCGATTATACCCGTGTAACGCCACAGCCCGTGCCATTCGATACGCTTGCCTACGAGATTAGCTTCAGATCCAGCTCGGATTACAGTGCCGACACCCTGTACTGGAGCCTGCCCGTACCGTTCCTAGGCAACAAGCTAACCGCTTATGGCGGACGCCTCAACTATACTCTAAGCTACAGCCCATTGCCTGGTGGTCAGATGTCGCGCAACAGTGCACCCGATGTGGTCATTAAGAGCGGCGAGGATCTAACCCTTATCCATTATCGCAAATCGGCCGTCAGCCCCAGCACGTCCAGCTCGTATGCGGTGCCCATCATTGAGAGCGCCTGGCAGCGCATCGATGGCCAAGTGGCCAATCGCGAGCATCTGTTGATGGCGCTCAGCAAGATCGATGCCATTTACATCAAGGCCACGTACACGACCAGCACCATGGAGGGCTCCCTCAAGCAGGTCGTCATGGACATTGCCACCGCCAACAATTTGGGCACTCAGCGCGCCTACGAGGTTGAGGAATGCCGTTGCCCACAGGGCTATGTTGGACTCTCTTGCGAACGCTGTGCGCCTGGCTACAAACGCAATCCCGAGGAGGGTCTCTATCTGGGCCTGTGCGAGCCTTGCGAATGCAATGGCCACTCCACCCAGTGCGATGCCGAGACTGGCGAGTGCCTGGTAAGTACAGCAGCACAACCTTACGCACTACTGGCGATTGCTTCGTGATTGTGAAGTAGCTTAAAGGACAGGGTCACGCAAGGCAAGATTCTGGCTGGCCAGGATTCTTATCACACTGTAGATTGCAAATGTATTGAGCAAAAACTGAATCCTCTTATTGTATGACCAAGTGGGTGTTCAATGGAATGCTATGCTCTTATATAGGTTTCACCATTCATATTGCCAGACTGTGTAGGGTACCGTGAAGTTGTGTAGGGTAGCGTAAGGTAGAGCAAGGTAGTCGGGGAAAGTCTAAGGTAGTGTGCTAAAGTGAATATTAGATCAAGCTAGACTTTAGTAGAATCCGTGTTATTTAGATGTAAAACAATTATATGAAATGGAAGATAAGGTTTTCGCATATCTCAAGAAAAGAATAAGTGTATGTTAAGATAAGAAAGGTATTCCTGTGGTTTCAGAGTATGTGAAGAAACGTTTTCATTGATTCAGTTTGCGGTTCAAACCAATGCCTTGACCTAAGGTTCGGCTCGGGAGCCTTATCTACCACATACGTATACACATAGGTGTTTTATTAAAATGGGAATTCCGGTTTAAACCATGGAGGCAATTGTTTTAGCGACTTCAAGCCTAGCATATCCCGTTAAACCTTGACCCGCTTCTGATGACCTCACTTTGTATCATTGACAGAACTGTGCGGACAATACCGAGGGCGAGAACTGCGAGCGCTGTGCCGGTGGTTACATTGGCGATGCCAGCCGTGGCACACCTTACGACTGCCAGCCGGACAACAACGGACCACAGCCGCCGCAGCCGGAGCCGGACAATCAGCGTGGTTGCCATTGGTGCAACAGTGACGGCACCGAGGACTGCCGCGGTGGAGTCTGCTACTGCAGGCGGAATGTGGTGGGAAGTCGCTGTGATCAGTGCCGCGCAGGAACCTTCGGTCTGTCCCCCCTACATCCGGATGGCTGCAAGGAATGCTTCTGCTCGGGCCAGGCGACCCAATGCCGCTCCGCCTCCGTCTATCGCCAGCTGATAGCCGTGGACTTTATTAGCAACAAGGCGCTCATCACCGACGAATACGGCCAACAGATGGAGATGGATGACACGAATCTGAACAAGGATATACGCAATAATATGTACACCTACACATACCAATCCTATTCGCCCAAATACTGGAGTCTGCGCGGCAATGTCCAGGGCAATCAGCTGCATGCCTATGGTGGCATGTTGAACTACACTCTGATCACGGAATCGTTCGGCAACTATGAGCCAGGCAACGATGTGGTGCTCATTGGCAATGGCATACGCCTGGTCTGGTCCCGACCGGCCGCTGAGTCCCATCTCGATGAGTACAGTGTCCGCCTCAGCGAGGAGGAGCAGTGGCAGCGTTTGGATAGCGGCAGCGCCGTACCGGCTACACGTAGCGACATCATGAGCGTGTTGACCAACCTGGAGCATCTACTGATACGTGCCACACCCAAAATACCCACCACACAGACCTCCATACGCGATGTGACATTGGAGTTATCCGTGGAGCTGGCACAGCCGGGCGCCGAGCCTGCCATCGACATTGAGCTCTGCCAGTGCCCGGCTGCCTATACGGGCAACTCGTGCGAGGATTGCGCCCCGTTGCACTACCGTGAAGAGAGCGGCCAATGCCGTGCCTGCCCCTGCCAGGAGGATAATACGGAGAGCTGTTATCTCGGCAGCAGCGGCTATGTCGAATGCCAGTGCAAGGCACGTTTCACAGGCGATCGTTGCCAGGATTTCGGTGAGTAGTTGCTCCAAGCATAAGTATAATAAAACAATATACAAGAAAAAAGCAAAATAAATAAATATATTACTATGAAGTTTGGTCTAAATGGGCACCAGACTCCCTGCCCTACCAGTTAAAACCCACGCATTGTTCTATTTGAACTCAAACGATTCATGATCAAACTCTTACGATCTTCGCTTTTCCGGCCCCCCCTCCCCCCCCCCCCTCTCTCTCTCTCTCTCACTCTCACACTGTCTCTCCCTCTCTCGCTGTCTCAACGCTCTTATCCATATATATTTATACATATATCTCTCTTACTTTAAGCTAGCTGATCTCTCTCATTTTATATACAATTTTCTACATATCTTTCAACTTTATTTTTTATTCACCACACATCCGTCCACATCCAAAAAAAAAAAAAAAAAACTACAAAAAAATATACAAAAAACCAACAAAAAAAATTCTACGATCATATATATTCGAGAAATATACGAAATCATCACAACAAACATCCAATCCATCCACATTCTAGACACATCTCGCATTATTGAAGAACCGCCCAAGATATGCGATATAAGCAGGGGATTCTGTTGCAACGGCTTTCGGTTCGATATTGAGCCCAACGAGACAATATCGTATAATGACACTCTACTGATATATAAGGGCAACAGAGTTATAGGAAATATAACCAAACTGCGCCACGGCTGCCATCAGCGAGGTTCGCCAATCATCAGTCAATCAATCAAACAATCAATCAAACAAACAAACAAACAAACACTACAAACAAACAACAACAACAACAACAACTACCACTCTCTGTCTCTCTTTCTCTCTCTCTCTCTCTCTCTCTCTCTCTCTCTCTCTCTCTCTTTCTCTTTCTCTCTGTCTCTTCTATCGCTCTGTCTTTGTCTACCCTTTACCAGCTGTTGTAAACTACTCTTACACTGCAAAAGAAAGAGAAGTTCATCTACCCACAAGTCAATTCACATGTCTTACGTGTTCACACTTCCATCTGTTAGACATTCGTTTTCTAATATTCCCCCTCTCTCCCAACCAATGTGCTCTATAACTCAAGTATCATTTGGTCAAATACTCAATTGTTCTCATACTAGCTAAGAATTCACTACACTGTGCAAAAAAGATGAGTTTGTACATTGCCGCAACTAAAGCTTGGTAGAATTAATTAAAAATAGGCGAATTCACGCGTTTCCCGAAATGTGATTCAAATTCATATTTGCTAAAATTTAAAAAAAATAATTGAAATATTAATTTTAATTATAGAAGTAATTCATTAATTATTTATAGAAGTATGCTCCGCATCCATCCTTATAGATTTGATTCGAATGAGAAGAAATATTTGCATATAATCAATTAATTTACCAACTCAAAACTACCAACAAGGTTGCCACACGACATTACAAAATGCGAATACGGCGTTGCCAACTCGTTTTGTGCTGACTAAGCAATGCAACCCTGCGTTGTTGTGGCTATGTACTCTCACTTGCTCTCTGTCCAATCCC
This sequence comes from Drosophila kanekoi, assembly GCA_037075305.1. Classification (NCBI taxonomy): domain Eukaryota; kingdom Metazoa; phylum Arthropoda; class Insecta; order Diptera; family Drosophilidae; genus Drosophila; species Drosophila kanekoi. The sequence goes on from JBAMCE010000451.1 coordinate 12,692,588, forward strand.
TTTGTGTATACACACTGTTGTAGGCGCTCACCCTTCCTCTCTTTCTCTCACTCACTCTCTGTCTCTCTCCCTCTCTCCCTTTCTCTTACTATGTGTTTCTCTTTGTGTTTCTGTCCGCAGAGCGCTGTAAAAGCTCAATCGCTCAGCGTTTATTTTTCGGTGCTCTTGAATAATTCTAGAAACCTAGACTTGAACTCTACTCCCATGTTGTTGTTTAATTTGTTTTAGTTTTTTTTGTTGGCACCTCTTTAAAATGTATTTTGTTTGTGTATAAAGAAAATCTGTGTGTCACATCGCTATGCTATGTATTCATAGTTCGATAACTCTGTGTATAAACATTTACTCGTATCGTAGGCAAAGTAAAGTACAGCTATCTGCGGCAAGCCGTAGATTGAATATCCTTGCAGACTTAGGGCAGATGAACCAATTGTGACCCAGGAGTTACCCAGAAGTCACCCTCCTCCTTACCCATTTAGTAGTCCGATTGACTCCGTTTGAGATATCTTAAAGAACTGCAAAGTTGTTCAAACCAAAACTCATTTAACTACCCAATATTCCGATAGAGCTATATGCTATCGTAGTACGATCTTAACAAGATTTGATTTATAACGCGGTAGATCGCATAAACAATAGATGATTTCTATGTTAACTAAATGATATAGTAGTTCGATCCGAACGACTTCGACATGTGTGCAACAGAAGAACGAACTCAGGCAAAGTTCATAGACGAAATTTACAGAAATAACCAGGAGCTTATCTGCTCTACTTCCCTCTGCAAGGGTATGAGAAAAAACAAATAAACTTTGAATACTCTCTCTCTCTCTAGTACTAGAACTCGCTGTCGCTGTCAAGTAGTCGGTTATAAATTTAGCTACTCGTACTAACCAAACTCTTGAAGAGGAGCCCCAAACTATTTACACGCACCTTGAGTTAAGATCACGGACGTATCTCCTACTATAAAGATATATTTATATATTTATGTGAAACCTATTGTAGTGTACTCTTGAGCTGGTTAAAACACAGTTTTGGCTGGCATTTGGTATATGACTTATGTAGTAGTTGGTGCCTAAAACTATGCGTACTTGGAAGCTATACCCTATATACAAAAACCAAAAAAACAAAAAAGAAAGTCAAATCAATTCTAAGCCCTCCTCCCGAACCCAACCTCCAGCGTTAATAAACCGCAACCGTGTCACTAATCCAAATTGTAAAGAGTTGAATTTCTAACTTGTAATTGAACTGTGAACCGAATTTAGATATATAATCTGTATAATTCTACAATCAATCAGACTATGGAACACCGGAGCCAACGCCAACCGAGCAGCCCGATAATATACGCACTCAGATCATAGTGTCGATATCGAAGCCACAGATAACCATTATGCCCGTGGGTGGATCCATGTCCCTCCACTGCAACGGTCGCATGAAGTGGAATAACGTAAGTGCATGGAAATGAATGAATGCGCGAGAGTTGATTGATCGAGATTTGTGTTTGCCCTGCAGGATCCGGTCTTTGTCAGCTGGTACAAGCAGAACAGCCGACTGCCCAACACAGCCGAGATCGAGGGCGGCGTCCTCCATTTGTATAACCTACAAATCGCCGACTCTGGCGTCTACATCTGTCAGGCGGTCAACAATCAGACCTCGCGCGTCTTCGAGGACAAGGTCTCCATCACGATATCAAGTGAGTATCCACATTAACATACGGCTAGCGTAACTAAAATTAAGCTAATCTCTGAAATTAACTCGTTAATGCGGCAATCGCTTTAAGGATATGCCAGCGAAATGTTGGCACGCTATGGTAGCTATTGAGGATAGTCTGGGTCTATCGACTTATGCCTAATGCTAATGTTCTCTCCTGTCAATCTCTCAATCTCCAGATCAATCGCAACGCTCGCCCGCCCAGATCGTCAACCTGCCAACCACGGTGACCTTTGAGGAGTATCAAACGAATGAGATCAGCTGCGAGGTCGAGGGCAATCCAGCACCGACTGTCACCTGGACGCGCATCGATGGCCAGGCTGATGGCCACATGCGCACCGACGGCAATCGCCTGATCTTCGAATCGCCGCGCAAATCCGACGAGGGACGCTACCGCTGCCAGGCGCAGAACCAATACGATTCCGATGAGAAATACGTCCAGGTCTATGTGCGCGGCAATGCACCACAGCCGCCGCCGCCGGTCCGCGAACGCGTCTACATCCAGCCAGAGGAGTACAACGGCGAGGCCGGCGATACTGTTCGCTTCACCTGCCAATCGACCAGCGGTGCCCAGCTCCATTACGAGTGGCTGCACGACGGCTACCCACTGAACGGCCAGCGCAACATCCTGATCAGCGGCGACACGCTCGAGATCCGTGATGCCACCGGACGCGACTCCGGCGTTTACACCTGCGTCGGCATCGATTTGCGCACACGTCGCAATTATACGGAGGACGCTCGCGTCTATATTGAACAGCGTCAGCTGCCGCCCTCTGGCGACGGGTAAGTGCAAGCGGGAATTCTGGCTCTATTGTTGGAATAAGTGCCCCCAAATATCCTATCTAACATAGACATTGGTTTAAATTTCCCACCCCCATAACTCGGTCAACTCTCATCCGAGTTTCACGAGGTTTGGCCTCTAGATCAATCTTGCATCTAAATCCGGCAATATTATTCTTGTCTAGTATATATATATGTTATTGGTCAGTGTCAGATTGACACTTTCTCTCTCTCTCTCTCTCTCTCTCTCTTTCGCTCTTTCTCCCTCTCTGTTCAATGGGTCAAGCTCGAGAACTTGTTTTTACACGTTGATTACCTTACACGTTCGGTAAATCTCCTGTTCTCTTTTACTCAGTCCGATCGGATGATGAAAACCGAGCTTATCAAGAATATATTTGGCATAGTGTGGAGCTTAATAGAACTTGTCGTGCCTGACCGACTAAGCAATCTAACAATCTGAACAAACTAGTCAATTAACCTAACTAACTAACTTACCTCGTGCTTTAAATTTTGCAGCATTTCGCCCCGTATTGTGCGACTCAACGATCAAACCTCCATCGATCAGGGCACCGACTTTAGCATTACCTGCGAGTCCAGCGGCTCCCCGTATCCCAACATCAAGTGGATAAAGGTAGGCGAACCGATGGCCGCCAATGTCCACCAAACCGGCAATGTGCTGCGCATTATCAATGCCATACCCGAGAATCGCGGCGTCTACGTTTGCACCGCCGAAAATCCACACGGATCAGATCAGTCCAGTACTAGTATCGACGTTGAACGTAAGTCTCTCTCTACTATATATGCTCCCTAACCATGACTATATATTTAGATGATATATCTAATGTCCAGCTGTTGGTATTTGCCATCATCTTGTTTAGCTATATGCCTCCAGAGAGCCATTTAAAAGCTTTTTTCTTTCGCCTAGCTTTCCATTAATTGTGTAAAACATAAATTGAGCTCAGATATGCTTAAATTACGAGCTTTAAAGCTCTAAAGCCGAGCTTTTGTGCTTTTCTTTTAATCCTTGGCCAAAGCTTCTTAAGTCGAGGATTCATTTTTAAACTTCTAGCTAAGCTTAAAGATTCACCTGACCTTTAAAGCAGACTCTGACTGAGCGAACCGCCTGAGCTTTCAAGTTTAATGTGCAATTTGTACTTTTCTGCTAGTTTTCGTGCCTGCTTTTTAAGTTTTAAGACGAGCTTTAAAGCATGTTGATTAACCTTAGCTCCTAGAGCTAACAGAGCTTTCAATCATTAAAAGCTTCTATTTCAAGCTGTGTCATATGGGCATAGCCATGGCTTTGACTTGAAATTGCTCTTGAATCTACAAATAAAAGCTTTTGCGCGTAAAGCTTTACTAGGAGGTCTGGATTTGTCATGAGTTGAGCTTTAAAGCTACACTTAAAGCTTCTAGTAGATACGTATGCGCTTTAAGCTGAACTTGATAGCCAAAGGGCCAACATAACTCCTACCCTTCAGCTTTCAAGCTAACTTTTAAGCCGGCAAGAAAGGAAGCTCTCAGCTGAACATAAGGCTCTTCGGGCTATAGTCTAAATAAATGGATGGAGAACTGCAAAACAAAAGAATTTGAGTGCATAATATTTCTCTTTGATCTGTTTCTTCCTGCTAATTGCTTGCCACTCAATCCAAAAACTTGGTAACGTAACGAACCGTAAATGACTTTTATTTATACATATATATTATACAAATGTGATATTTAAATATTTTGATTATGCATTGCAAGTGCACAAGAATGGAGTCGGTAATAAGATAGGTCCGCACAGTCTGATCCTAATACTAATCTGTACAACCACCATAATTTACTTGCTTGCAGCTCGGGAGCGTCCGAGCGTTGATATAATACCGGCGGCGCCACAGACGTTCACCGTCAGCGCCCAGGGCATGCTTTACTGTTCCGTCAATGGCATACCCGAGCCGACGGTGCAGTGGCGCCGCATCGATGACACGCCCCTTTCGCCCCGACACAGGCTGATCAGCCCCGGCTACATTCTGTAAGTAAACCCCAATACACCTGGCCAGCTGAGTGTGCTTATCCTTCTGCTTTATCCTCGTGTAGCATTGACGACATACAGATCGCCGATGGCGGTGAATACGAGTGCGTGGCTGAGAATTCCGTTGGACGCACCACCGGCATTGCCGTGCTGCGTGTGGTAGAGCCACCGATAATACAAATCGAGCCGGACAAGTCGCTGGTGCGCTACACCGAGGGTGATGAAGTGCGCATTACGTGCATCGCCAGCGGCTCGCCCAATCCCTCGGTGCACTGGGACAACCAGCCCGTAACGCTGGATGGCCGGCAACAGGGCGAGAATACGGCCTATCTAAATATCTACCGGGTGACCCAGGCCGATGCCAAGGTCTACACGTGCAGGGCCAACAATGAGGCGGGCTCCGATGAGCGCACCATACGCATCGATGTGCAGCCCAAGCGCGGCGATATCGGTGACTGTACGTGGCTGACCAACACTGGCCGTGAAACGGTTAACAACACTGCTTGCCTGACATTCTGTTTTCTTTGCAGCTGACGGCGACGTGGAACACGATCCTTATCAGCAGCCGTATTACCCACAGCCGCCCACATTGCGTCCGTACCCGACCCCGGATAACAACCAGAGATTCTCAACGAATCTGGGCGACAATGTGACCCTCACCTGTGACCTGGCACCGTTTTTGAGCACCCAGTGGGCACGTGTCGATGGACAGCCGCTGCTGGCGAACGCCCACTCCGAACGCAATCGTCTGACTATCACATTCGTCGAGGAACAGAATCTGGGACAGTATCGCTGCAATGCCATCGATCAGCGCGGCACGGTTGTGACCTATGTGGTTAGGGAACTGGTCCTGCTACCGCTGCCACAGATCACGTTCCGTCCCAATATACCACTCGAAGTGGAGGCTGATCGCAACGTCGAGATCTTCTGCCTGGTGACGGGTGCCCGACCCGAGAATGTGCACTGGGCCACCGACAACAACCGACCACTTCCCAGGTGAGCTCCTCAAACTGTGTGACAGCAAGCCAGGTCTTAAAAGATAATATATCTAATTGGGTTCATGATTCAAGCAAAGATTTGTACTTTATCTTATCATATCTTTAACAATCAATTTGATGTAATTCGAACAGCTCGGTGCACATTGACGGAGCGACTCTTCGCTTCATAGCCATAACGCCGGCCGATGCTGGCGGCTATAGCTGCACGGCCTCGAACGAGTATGGCAACGTTAGCAAGACCGCCCAGGTGGTGGTCAGGCCACCGACATTCTACACACAGCAGCCGCAGTCGCTGCAGCAGGAGAGCCGCGAGGGCGAGAGCATTCACCTGCGCTGCAGCGTGACCACGCAGCGCGGCGAGCAGCGCAGCAATACTCAGGTGAGCTACAGTCGAATTATATCTAATCTTAATGAGAGCCAATGAGAGTTAATATATATCTAAATAATGCCCAATTGTAGTTCCACTGGTACCGCGAGGATGGACGCCCGCTTCCAAACAATGCGCGTCCCGAAAGCCAGGTGCTCATCCTGACCTCACTGCGTGCCGAGGATGCCGGTCGCTATGTCTGCGATTCGTATGACATCAATACCCGACAGCGTGTGCCCTCCACCTACATCGATTTGCGTGTACAGCGTGAGTAAATCTCTAGCCCCAGCCCCAAACCCAAGCCACACACACACACACACACACACACACAACCACACACACACAATATCCTTGGTTATGTCAGATGTCAGATCCGACAATGCGAAAGAAATACTTAAATATCTCTCTTATCTCTCACACAAATACAAACACACACACACACACACACATGATCCTAAACTATATACGTTTCTTAGGCCAGAGAATTTCAATTGCAAAATAATACCAGAAAAAATACCAAAAAAAAAAAAGCTATACTAACAGAAAAACGAAGAAAACAAATAAATCGAAAGAATTGTAAGGCATCTAAAAGAAAAACCTCCGTAAGGATTAGGCTTTGTTGGCAATATTACAAAAAAAACTAAAGAAAATACTAAAGAAAATATTCAAATAGATGGAAAAGAATACCGAAGAGCTGATTGAAAGATTGAAACGCTCGCTCGCTCTCTGATTTTACTTTGTTCTTATCACACAACCTTAACTATATATATATATATATATGTAGATATGTATAGATATGTATAGATACATACATATCTATATAGATAAATGTCTAGCAATATCCAATATATCCATATGTATATGTATATCCACATGTGTATGTATTTACTACTTGACTAAACTTGACACACACACAAACACACACACACACACACATACGCGTATATATATACATAGTACACACTACTATATACCCTGTAAAGCTGATAAATGTTCGATAAAACTCCATGTAAATATGCGAGCTGTTAACTTACCAAGTATCTTACTATCTACAAATGTAATCATACACACACACACACACAGGAACACACAGACACACACGTACACTCAAGCAATATTAAGCAAATACGTTTTAAAGGATACGGTTTTGACGGTTCTAGGGTATCCAAACACTCTGTATATATTGACAATAAGCCAAAACCAAAAGCCACTAACAATTGTAACTCTCTAAATTGTAAGAACAACAAAAATACCCACTACAAATAATGATGGAAACATGTTACACACACACACACACACACACACACACACTCTCTCTCTTTCTCTCTTTTATATATATATATCTTACATATTTGTATCTGTATATGTACTTCTAAGTATCTGAACTATTTTGGCAAACTGGTGACGGTGTCAACACTTTTTAACAAACAACTGCCACACAAGCATCTTGTACAGTCACCCAGCAAAATACCAACAATATACCAAAAAGAAAATACTCCGAAAATACCCCGAAAATACCAAGTGGAATGTTAACTCGGCTTGTACAGTTACCGCATGCCCCACAGCCACAAAACACGAACCTACGAAACGAACCACACTTACACACACACGTACACACACACACACACACACACGTACACACACGCACACCCACCACGCAAAGAAAAGAAAAGAAGAAGTTAAAGCCACGCACACAGCCAACAATTCCTTTTCGATACGTTTGAAATTTATAAACTTAAGTTGGAAACCAAATCTGGAAGGAGAAACTTTTCAAATTTTCAATTAAACTATATAAACCACAACAGAACCCCCTCCCCCCCTCTAATACTATACGTTACTTATTTTTTTTTTTTTGATATACCTAAATATATATAAACATAACTATTTTTAAAAGCAACAAGAGAAATTTAAGCTTAACAGTGGCTGCCATATCTAATACAATAATAATAATAAGTCCCAGCTGTGGTTTCTTTGTTTTTTTTTGCTATAAGTCCCAGCAGTGGTTTTTTTTGACAAATAAAACAACAACGAAAAATATTAACACACATTTTTACACAAGCAATTAAAAATTTTGTGTAAAGCAAACAACAATTGTAACATATTCTTTTTATTTCGTTAATTAACATTCTATTAATCGTATCCAGCTATATACATATGTATATACACACGCATATGCACATACCCTTGCAGAGATCCATCCGAACTAGGCCTCGGCCAGCTGCAGCTTGGCTAGAATTAGGAACTGTTAGAGTTTCAGACATGAGGAGGCACTTTTTTGCTTAAACACAACGATTAACAGCATCAAAATAACTTATCTTAGACTCAGCCTCTTAAAGGGACATACGGATTTTGTGACAGAGAGAAGCAAGCATCTGTGACTCCATCAAGTGTGTATATACACTCTTAACTTACGTGACAGAGAGAAGCAAGCATCTGTTACTCCTCCAACAAGTGTGTATATATACTCTTAACTTATGTGGCAGAGAGAAGCAAGCATCTGTGACTCCTCCAAGTGTTTATATATACTCTATTAACTTATCTGACAGAGAGAAGCAAGCATCTGTGACTCCTTCAAGTGGGCATATATAGTCTTAACTTATCTGACAGAGAGAAGCAAGCATCTGTGACTCCTTCATCAAGTGTGCATATATACTCTTAACTTATCTGACAGAGAGAAGCAAGCATCTGTGACTCCTTCAAGTGTTTATATATACTCTTAACTTATCTGACAGAGAGAAGCATGGCCGCTTTCCGGCTGTGTAAAAGCGTCTATTGAAAAACACAACAAGCCAGAGACTCTCTCTCTATAATTCTCTCTCTACAAATTTTTCTTCTTTTATAGTATCGATAAATATCGATTTTTCTCATATAGTTTCTTTAAGCGCAGCTTGTCTCCATAGACGATCGGACTATAAGCACCGAGTCTAAGCGCAAATGCATTTCCCAAGCTGAAAGTTAGTTTAAGAAGAAGCACAGCCTTAGTTCCTTCTGTTTTCTGGAGAATCTTGTGAATTCGAAGCTTTCTATATAGAACTAAGCTTAGCTAGGCGCATCCGATATCGGCCTTCATACATATATATCTATTGATTGATCTGCAAGGGTATTTAGGCTTTGGCATGCCAAAGATCGAACTTTCCTTGTAACTTTTACTTTGAGTTTTGTTTATAGTTTTATTCGATGTTTATCCATGTTTTCCTTTGGGCTCTTACATTGTGTTGGTGTCGGTTGCATTCACCTTGTTCGTTGTTCTTTGCCTCTATTATTGTTTTTTTTTTTCTGTTCTGGTTCCGGTATCTTGTTTTTGGGTTTGGTTCCTTGTATTCCTGCTCAACGGCGATATTCTTGTGTTTTCCTTCTGTGTTTTGTTTTAATATGCATAATAAGACGATCGATCAACAAATAAAATAATTGCACTGCACACGCACACACACACACACACACTCGCACACACACACTTCTCTCTTGCTCTTTTACCACCTCGCCCCCTCCCCCCCCTTCCGCCCACCCTCGTCACACCCCGCTCTTCCGCTCCCCCTACCCTTCTTCCACAAGGCACACAAGCTGCACATGCACCCAAAAAAAAAATACTACGAATAGAAACCTCATGTATCTGTACCCAATTATAACTATGTAAATAATCTCCAGTTGAAAGTCTCACAGTAAATTGTTCTTAGATATTCGTATATTTGTACTTTTTGCATTGAATAAGTTAAAATCAGTTTAAAAGCAATGGAATTCGTGAATTACTCCGAACCTAACCTAATTTGAGGTTAATATTTCGAGCAACGTTTCCCAATATGAAAAAAGTTCTATTCAAAAATCCAATTGGCAAAACGAAAATTCTAAATTCTAAATTCTTAGCTACGCGCTGCTCTGCCAAGCTCTTTCTCAACAAAAATACCAAAAAAATACCGAAAAATACCAAAAATACCAAAAACAACAGATAAGAGAAAATACATTTTTGAGAATTTCGTTTAACGAACTTGTAGTTTTATTTAGGGCACATAATTTTTTTTTCTTAAATGGTTCATATCAAATTATTTGATAAATATTTTTTATTTCTCTCTTTCTTTACTGCTTTTTTCTCTTCTCTCTCCCTCTTTCTCTTACATGTGCGCTTGTGCAAAAAAAAAAAAAAAAATTAATAATGCAAAATGAAAAAAAAAACACACATACACACACACACATATATATATATATATTTATATATATATATATATATATATATTTCTTATGAAATTTTGTAATGTTTCGGGCGCTTTGCATATGATATAAAAATACTACAAAACACCACACAAAAATCGAATTATGATTATGTATACATATACCATATATACATACACGCATATATACTATATATATACATATATATATATATATATACTACTAAATATGATATGCTGCAACAACATCAACTCAACTGCTACAACAACTCCATCTGCAACAACAACCGCAACAACTGCATCAACAACCAACGATAAAATACTGAAAATACCGCAATAATACCGAAAAAATACCGAAAAATACCGAAAAAATACCAAAAACAAAAAAACAAAAAACGAAATACCTTAGCAAATAAGTACAATTTGAGCTTGTATAAGGGCGGCCAAGATTTCCCCTGCATGGTCTTATATATATGTGCAGGTGTGTTACCGCTACCGCGTAATAATCACATATGAAATTCATTTTTCAGCCCAACATTATTTTTTATTTTTTACTATTATTCTTATGATTTTTATGATTTTGTATGAGTATTTTTTTTTTTTTAATTAGCCACTTGCATATCTTTAGTATGTTTTAATGTGTATTATTTTTTCCATTTATACTACTTATATCTATTGAAACTTGCTTTGTATTACTGTAATGCCGTGTTTTTTTTTTTAAATACTAAACATTAGTCCTACGATTTGTACATAAACGAGCTACGATCTTTTAAACTAAACATAAACTAGAGAAAATATCATTTGGTTCTCCGCTGGCCCACTAAAAGCACAAACAAACAAACACGCACACACACACGGGGACACTGCACAACCAGCCTGCCGCATAACTAGCTAGTATTTAGTTTGTGGTATTTAGTGCATCTGACAGCACAATTCATCTATACTCCAAGCTACCTACCTACCCCTGTAAATTATACTAAACACGATTGTTACAAACGGCACACAACATTCGATCAACTATATAGATGAGTTTACGAGCATATGTATGTATATGTTGAGACACGATACTAGATGGAACTTTGGTTTAGTTTAATACGTTGGCGAACGGCGCGTATGCGTAATCGCAGTAGCAGCAAACAAAGTGGGCGAGATTTGTACTAACCGCGGCTGATGTGTTCTTAGGCGTCATTTTGCTAATCTTTTCTTTTATGCTCTCTATATACAACCAAATCAAATACATATATATTTATTGAAAAATACCAACAAAAAAATACTGGAAAAATACCGAAAAAATACCAAATCTGAAAATGCCTGCATATGCTAAAATAACACTGCGAGCAAAATAGATTTTAAATTGAACAAAATGTCGCCCGCCAAACCGCTGACACCACCGCCCGCCCGTCCCCCGATCATCTCCTACGCCTGCCAGCCGACCGACTTCAAGTGCATCTCGCATCCGCACACGTGCGTCAAGTCCAGCATGGTCTGTGATGGCATCTACGATTGCACAGATCACTCCGATGAGTTCAACTGTACGGGCAGCCGGGCTGCCTCAGCCTCAGCGGGCACGGGAGTGGCAGTCGGAGTGGGAGGGGGTCTGGGTGTGGGCGTGGGTACGGGCACGACAACTGGAACTGGCTCTGGCACTGGCACTGGCACTGGATTGGGCAGCTTTAAGCGCTGGAAGAAGAGCTACGCCGGCAAGCAGAAGCGCTCACAGCTACAGCTTTGGAAACAGGATCAGCGAAAGCATCGCGATTGGACGGCAAGGCATCAAGTTGTGCGGCTGGCAAAAAGCTTCGGTTCGTCTTGAGTTTTTCACATTTCTTTGTCACACATTTTTTCTGCAGCCTGCCTTACTTACGCTCCCTCTTTCCCTCACTCTCTCTTTCTCTCTCGCTCTCTCCCAACTCACTCTCTTTCCTTTGCCCTTTATCCAACCTTATCTCTTTCTACTATCTCACATTTCCTTTTTATTTTAATGTTGCTGTCAAAGTTTATTGTTAAATTGTTTTGCATTGTGGCAACGCCAAAGCTAACTGTCAATTGGCGTTGCCAACTGTGCAAAACATAACCGTTTGGCAACACTGAACTCACAACTTAACAGGCAGCTGTTAAAATTTAACATGCAGCTGCTAGTTAAAAGTCGTGTGTTGATCTTTGACAGCAGCATAAAGCATAATGTATCTTCATTTGTCATAAGCTATTTTCCATCTATCCTTATCTGCCTATGCTCTTTATCTTTATCTGGCTATCTATCTATCCAACTGTTTGGCTCCTCTAACTCCGTTCGTAGGCGCACAAGTTTTAGATGCAAAACGAGAAAACCTGCAACAATTGCAACTTGCACTCAACTCACGTTTAAACTAAGATTAAAAAAAATACAAATAATTAAAGTTAAATAAATACAACGACAACAACAACAACAACACGACTTTAGATGAAGCAATTGCAACAACAACAGCAACAAGAGCAACAACAACAACAACAAGAACAACAACAACAATTTGCAGTAGTGTGTGTGGGTAGCTGCTTAACTGATTGTACGCAGGTTTTGCTAGTACGTAAGTCGCAACGGTAGTGTTATCGATAACGATAACGATAACGATAACACGATAACAGAAAAGTGCTTGCAACCGGCGAATCGCGCATGCCCAACACCCGAACGCCGTTTTACCGCATCAATTTTACAGCAAAACTTTTGGTATCGGGCTCGACTCTAAACCAAGCAAATGGTATCTGATTTGTAGAGTTAATCAATGCATGTGGGTATTCCAACTTGTACTAACCCAACTCTCTCTATATTAAGTACTGTACAATTCTGATCAAAATAAACAAACAAAATTTTGTAAATAAACACACACATACACACACACACACACACATACACACACAAGACAAATAACAGAGAAAAAACAAATTAAATGAATACATTTTTGTGAACTAAAAATCTTTCGATCGAACAACAAATTGCCATCAAAATCTTAGCGATATAATCATGTATAAACGATATTTATGTAGAATTTGTACTCTATTCGTAGCCCATATACAGGATATATATACATATATCTGACCTATATATACTTGTATAACATCTGTTTGTAGCTAAGTATGTGTCAATGAAAACGTAAATGGTCTAATGGTAACCCGTTTTTGTCATTCGTTACATAATAAGCAGAAAATACCACAAAAATACCTAAAAATACCACAAAAATACCAACAAAATACCAAAAAAATGACGAAAAAATACCAAAATATTTTCATTAATACTTTTGATAAGAAAAAAAAGCTGAACTATCGCATACATAACCCAACCCAACTCATTACCCATAGTATTTGTACTCGTATTCAGTGTGATTCGAAACAGTAGCTATATATTTAGTATATTTTGTGTAGCCGTACTCTCGTATTATCATATCTATATATACCTATGTTTTTTTTTTTTGTGTAACTATTAGTATCGATATCACCGCTCTATTCTATCCCCTTTACCCTTTACCCACCCAAACCAGCTTCTATGTATTTATTTGTCTAACTAGGAAACGAAATTCTAAACATAAAATGACTAAACACAACAAAAAAAAAAAAAAGTAAAAAATGTGATGCGTATCGAATGCGCACACACACACACATACAAACACACATATATACACAAACACGCAGACGAGCGTCGGAACTATCGATAGATCTGACGTACGTGCGTTCGATATACATCGCATCATGTATCTGTATAAATCGCCATTGTTGACATGTATTTTGCTAACTGCTTTTTTCTCTCTGTGTATTTTTCTTACCTACTCATCTCAATGCCGCATCACAAACACGAACACACCGACACACACACATACACTCACCGCTCACACACATACACACACACACACACACACACACACACACACACACGTGCACTTGTTCATCACATAACCCAATTGTGAATTGTCGCCAATTGTGAACGTTGCAACCGCCGAAACATCCTCAACTCGTCGTCCCCGTCGTCGTCGTCGTCGTCGTCGTCATCATCGTCGTCCTGCTCTTCCTCTATTGCTTACTGTGCTGTCCCTGTGTTTGTGGTGGTGCCCTGCCCCACCCTTGATGGTTTTGCTCAGCAGCGGGCATCCCCAGCCCGGGCGCATATCTGCCGCCCTCGAGAGCCACGCCCCCACCAGAGCCTCTGGTGCCACGCGACTACAGCCTCAAACTGGATCAGCAGTCATCGAAGTTGCGCGTCGGCGAATCCACCGAAGTCGAATGCTACTCCTCGGACAACAGCTATACCGATGTGATCTGGGAACGCTCTGATGGTGCACCGCTCTCCGAGAATGTACAAGTGAGTGACCCGCCTGGCCAGCGGCGTGACCCGCTCTCACACTCTCTATCTCTCTCTCTCTCTCTCTCGTTCACTTTCTTATCGGGACACAGCAAGTGGGCAACCGTTTGGTCATCGTGCAGGTGACCGCCGCGGATGCTGGCAACTATGTGTGCAAGTGCCGCACGGATGATGGTGATCTGTATACGACAAGTTATGAGCTGGCCATTGAGGAGCAGCCGCATGAGCTGCGCCGTCCAAAGATCGTGCACGCCCAGGTGGGCGATCGGGCCCAATTGAACTGTGACGCCGACGAGAGCCGTCAGCCCACTTATCGCTGGACACGCCAATACGGACAGCTGCAGCCGGGTCGCGATATACTCAGCGTAAGTAGAGCAAAATCGTGGTCTGCAACTGAAATTTACCTTCCATCTAACTGATATTTGCCGTTTGTTTAATTGATCTCTAAATGATTGCTAACTGATCTTTGTCTGAGATTATTGCGATCTCCAAATGATCTCAACCTTTTTTCTAATTTCCACTTGTCCAAATGAGTTTTAGCTGATCTCCACTTGGTTTTTAGCTGATCTCCACCTATTCTCAAACAGATCCTCACCAGATTTCCTTGTCTAACTGATCTCCATCTTCTCTCTAACCGATCTCCTCGTGAGTTTTAACTGATCTCCACTTGATCTTTAACTGATCAGTTGCTGATTTCCACCTTAACTTTGACTGATCACTTCTTCTCTAACTAATCCCTACTTCTTAATCAACTAAGCTCCACCTTTTCTCTGATATCAGATAACTGATATTCACCAGATATTGAACTGATCTCAACTTGATCTTTAACTGATCTGCAACTTATTCATCAGTTCTCCAACATATCGTCACCAAATCTTCTTCTCTAGCTGATCTTCTTCATCTTTCCTCTCTTTAACTGATCTTTTAATCTCCACCTTCTTGCCTAACTGATCTCCACCTTCTGTCTGATCTTTAACTAACCATCTTGATCTCCACCTTCCTACCTAACTGATATCCACCTTCTCTCTAACTGTTTTCGACCCGATCTCATCACACAGGATAAGCTGTTGCTGCAGGATGTGCAGGCCAATGATGCCGGCAGCTACATTTGCACCGCCGTCTATAGCGATGGCGAATCCGTGGACTATCCGAGCATATTGGGCATCACTGGCGTCATACCGCAGTTCCATCAGCAGCCGCTCAGCTACATGAGCTTCCCCACGCTGCCCGATTCCTCATTCAACTTCAACTTCGAGATCACCTTCCGCCCGGAATCGGCCAACGGTCTGCTGCTCTTCAATGGACAAACGCGTGGAACTGGCGACTATATTGCACTCTCCCTTAAGGATCGCTACGTGGAATTCCGCTTTGACTTTGGCGGCAAGCCGATGGTCGTCCGTGCCGAACAGCCGATCGAGTTGAATGAATGGCATACGGCTCGGGTACATCGCTCTCGTCGCGATGGCTACATCCAGTTGGACGAACAGCATCCAGTGGCATTCCCCACGCTTACACAAATACCACAGCTGGAGCTCATTGATGATCTGTACATTGGCGGCGTGCCCAGCTGGGATCAGCTGCCCGCCGAGGCGGTGGCTGAGCATACGGGCTTCGTGGGTTGCATCAGTCGGCTCGCGCTCCAGGGTCGCACCATTGAACTGATGAAGGACGCTAAAATGAAGGAGGGCATCACCAGCTGCAAGCCCTGCGCCGACTCGCCCTGCGCCAACGGCGGCATCTGCCTGGAGAGCCAAACGGAACTGGCTTACACTTGCGTCTGCCAACATGGCTGGACCGGACGCAACTGCGCCGTCGAGGGCACCCAGTGCACCCCGGGCCTGTGCGGCGCCGGACGCTGTGAGAACACTGAACTGGACATGGAATGCTTGTGCCCGCTGAATCGCACTGGCGATCGCTGTCAGTACATGGAGCACCTGAACGAGCACAGTCTCAACTTCAAGCGTAACAGCTATGCGGCCTACAGGTGAGTCAAATTCCCAAGTATATCATTAGGGCTCGGACTATCCCTCAAGACGGAAGCTAGATATGAGATTTTTTAATATTCCTATGATAAAGACCTAGGAATAGGAATAGAGATAGGAATAGGAGTAGGAATGGGGGATGTATATTTAATCTATCTATCCTTCTCTGATATCAAGATATCTATCAAGATATCGATAAGAGTTTTTGGGGAATCGACACATTTTCCTATATACAATTTAGACTAGTTCCTCTGAGACCTCAGGAATTCCTTGAGCTTGGAGAAATACCTTAGACCTAGGAATTCCTAATAGTTAATTTCTTAGAACTTGCTTTGAGTATGAGGAAGCTTAGTTTTAACAGCTTTTCTCTATATAACTAAACCAGTTAATGTTCAAAGCTCATTGTTGTTGTCGTCTAGAAAAACTCTTAATCCTCAGATCAATATAAGGATCAATTAAAAGCTTAACAGTAAACTTTTAGAACTATGGAAGCTCTTATCTTATTCCTTTTAAAGTACAAATGAGTCCCACTTAACAACCTTAACCCGATTTCCTCCACAGCACACCCCGTGTATCGCGCATCAATGTGACCCTATCGCTGCGTCCATCCAGCCTACGGGATGCGGTGCTGCTGTATGCGGCCGAGTCGAAGCTGCCCAGCGGCGACTATGTGGCGCTGGTGTTGCGCGATGGCCTCGTGGAGCTGATCATCAACACGGCGGCGCGACTGAAGCCCGTGGTGGTGCGCTCACTGAGTCCGCTGCCGCTGCACAGATGGACGCGCGTCGAGCTGCTGCGTCGCCAGGGTGAGAGCATACTCCGTGTAGGCGATGAGCCCGAGCAGCGTGCCAAGGCGGCGGGCGCACCGCGCACGCTCTCGCTGAAGACGCCGCTGTATGTGGGCGGTTATGATCGGGCGACGGTCAAGATCAATCGGGATGTGAACATAACGGATGGTTTCGATGGCTGCATTTCGCGGCTGTACGACTCGATGCGTCCCGTTCAGCTGCTGGCGGGCATCAAGGATGCGGCCAATGTACAGAACTGCAATGAACTCAACGAGATTGGCGGCGACAGCGACTCCGATGGCGAGCAGCTGTCCATGGGCGGGCCAGCACCGTCAGCCGGTGGCTCCTCGCACGAGGAGGAACAACAGCCCTATGTTGCGGCGTCACCCTGCGCGAATGAACCCTGCGAGAACGGCGGCACCTGCACCGAAGTAGAGCAGCAGGCGATCTGTGCCTGCGGCGTTGGCTACAGTGGCAAGCACTGCGAGGAGCGTAAGTGTGACCAGAGCTGGCAGATTGAGGAGTTGCGTTCTTATTCCGTTCTCCGTTGCTCTTGTCCCTTACAGACATCCAGGTGAGCTTCAATGCCTCGTTCCGCGGCAACGGCTATCTGGAGCTGGATCGCAACCAGTTCAGCTCGCAGATCGACCAGCAGTACACCTCGGCGGTGGTCGTCTTTTCCACCAGCAAGCCCAACGGCCTGCTGCTATGGTGGGGCCAGAACGCTGGCGAGGAGTTCACCGGCCAGGACTTTATAGCATTGGCAGTCGTCGATGGCTTTGTGGAATATGCGCTGCGTCTGGACGGCGAGGAGGTGGTCATCCGTAATGTGGACACGCCCGTCGATGATGGACAGCGTCACATTGTGCTGGTGAAGCGTGCGGACAACACGGCCATACTGGAGGTCGATCGCATCTCCGACTCCGGCGAGACACGTCCCACCAGCAAGAAGGAGATGCATCTGCCCGGCAACGTTTACATTGGTCAGCCTCAATTAATCCCCTTTCCCTCATCCATGAACTGTGCTCATGATTTGCTTTCAATTCCAATTCCGTTGCAGGTGGCACTCCGGACATATCGAGTTTCACAGGCAAACGCTACACGCACAACTTCAACGGTTGCATTGTCTTTGTTGAGGGCGAAGCCGTCGGCCAGATCAATCTAGGCAAGGCCGCTGTCAACGGCGTCAACGTGGATACCTGCCCGGTGTAAGTAGCTAAAGAGTTTCTGCCAGCTCCAGATCAGCTGTAGCTTGGCTCGAAGTCTAGGTCTAACCCTCGCTCGGGGTAAGTGCACTCCAAGACTGGGCTTGGATCGAGATATAATTTGGAATTAGGTTAGATTAAAAGCCTTGTCGCCTCTAGTACATAGGTAAAGGTCATCTTCTAGTCAGTTCTAGCTCACGTTCGGAGTAAGTGCATTCCAAGTTTGGATCGAGATCTGACTCTGGGTTACGTAAGAGTTGTTATCTCCTTTGGTACAGTCAAAGACCTGGCTTAGAAGAGATCTGATTTTAGCTTCGGGTTAGGTCCGGTTATGGGATGGTAAATGCTACTCTGGGCTATATAAGATACTCTTCCACAAACTAGTAACATCTCTTCAGCGAGAAGCAAGATCCAGATCAAGGTTGGTTTGAGCTGTTGCTGAGCCAGTAGAAGAAGATCAATATCTTGGTCTACCTCGGAGTTGGGGCTATGATCTGGGTCATTTACTAAAAAATTAACGACTGGTCTCTGAATTCCCTAAAGCTTAGCTTAGCTGTTTGCATAGGGTTAAGATAAGGTTCTAGGTCGGGGTCAAGGACCGTGACCTTAGGTTAATCTTCTCTACTGCTAAGCTTGCCACTACTGCAACTGGTAGCTATTCAGCTTACTCTTTAGTGAATCCTTAGCAGTATAATCAACTAGAAGGTCAGGGTCAAGTCCTTTCTACACATTTGTTCTGGTTTAAGCTAACTGTATCTCAAGGTCTGAGTTTAGTCTAGGGTCCTTTTTGTTGTCGCTTGTGTTAATCGCTCTGAATTCTGCACACTGCAATGCGGCTCTGGCGGAGATTAGCGACTACTGGAATCCCTCGAGTCTCATCTATCACGACTACGAGCCGGGCGACAAGAGATACGATCCGAACTTCTTCGACAAGATCGATCAGCCGCCGCCGGTGCACATCATCTATCCGCGTCCCAACCTTAAACAGCTGCATCAAATCTATGGCTATGCCTACGATGCGAGTGTGCGGCCCGTGGGCGTGGCAGTGGCGCCGTTGGCCCTGCTGGCAAGCGGCCTGATCTGGCTGCTGCCCGCGCCGAGCTAAGCGCCCAGCCGTGGCGCCATCTGTTGAACGACATATGAAACAATTATCGTGCCATATCACTGCAAAATATCATGTTATAACAATATATATCGAATATATATACGTATATTTATAGTTAAATGTTTCAAATAACTAAACTACGACAGATCCAAAAGGATTCAAACATATATGCATACATATATAGCTAATTTTTTTTTTTTTTTTTTGTCTAGTTAGCACCGAAATATTGTTAGAAAATATAGAAGAAAAAACATCGTTAATATTTACTACCCACTAAGAAACCGTAAAATCCATCGTAGAACTTGATGGGTGGCAAGAAAGTATTCCATAGGCAGCGGCAGAGTCGTGAATCTTTTCGGCACAAGCGTGACCGTGAGCTAGGAAAGCATATATACTATAAACAGTTATATCAAATCTATATATATATATATATCTAAGAGATATTACCTACTGGCTATACCAACATATATGATAATCGCAATATACTGAAATGCTGGCAAGTGCGAGTTCGTAGCTCAACTCGTTGAGACAAAGTCTGAAATTGAACAGTGAAACCGATAGACGAATACTCTTAAATTCTTCTCCTCCTCTACAATATTAATTAGTCTTAACACTCGTTCAGCGTTGTCTGTTTATAGTAAATGTTTTAATGCCTAGCAGCCTATGCCAGAGTACAAGTATATCGCTATCAAATTATATGTATATGCATAAATAGCAAAATTAATCGATAAATGTCTAGTGTACTTGAGTTGCAAACATGCTTTAAATATTTAACATGAGAAATTACCACGAGAAAAGCTTCAAAAGCTCATTAAAACTTGAGTGAACGCAAATTAATCGCACATACAGCTTAAAGCTTGACGTACACTATTCTCATTGAAGATCCGAAATGATTTGGCGGTTGAAAGAAAGGAGCTTTGAAAGCTCACGAGCAAAAAAAAAGGGAGCTTTTCCAGCTGATCATAGGGCTAAAAGCTCTTCGCAGCTTAAGAGCTCGAGGTTAAAGCTGGCGTAAGCTAGAGCGCATAAAACTCAATACGATTACGACTTAAAGCTTGACGTACGTTAGAATAACTGTATATTTAAAAGCTTTAAGCTTTTAGTATTCAAAAGATTATTTGTTTTCCTAATTTGGATCTTATGATGCTTTTATATTATTTATGTAACTTTTCATTTTAACATCTGATTTATTTGTTTTTCTTTTTTAAGTTTTATTTGATTTCCTTTTTATTTCCCGAACATTTCAGTAACGATGAGGCCCTGGGCGGCACCGAACCCCCCGTCGTCTAAGGCAGCACACAGGAGGGAAGAAAGAAAACGAGAAGAAGAAAAAACAATCCCACAACAGAAGTTAGCTTTTTTTTTTTAAATAAACTTTTTTTTATATATATATATATACTTTGTTAGACTATGGATATATATAGAACAAGAGGGACAATTTTACACAATGCGCTAATTTTTGATATCGAAAGAAAAACCATCGATAAAAACGAAACAGAGAAACGAAATGTTGCAATTGCTTCTACAACTTTTAATACTGTTAATCTTAAAAGTTGCACAAAAATTATTCAAATAATGATAGAAGAAAACAAAAAGAAAGAAAGAAGAAAAACAACTAACTTTAAACGTACAACGGCCATAAGAAGTGAAAACTCGTAACGAAACAATAAAGTTAAATGGAATTCATAACTACAGTTCATATACAAACATATATATATATATACCTATATATAGAACTTTAAGGCCCAACTAACTCGAACACACACACACAAAACAAAAGAACAAGAAGAAGAACAACAAGAACGTATACTAGCCAAGAACAAGAAGAACAAACTACATATACATAACCAAAATGATATATAAGCCATTTTATAATAATAATACTTTTTTTTTTTGTTTTTTTGCTCATCAAATCTTAAAATCCTTTCATTTTCGATGATTTCTTTTCGTTGAGAGCCCAGTGTAAAATGTTGTGCAGCTTGACAATTAACAGATCCTAACCTAACCTCACAAAAATTGCATATAATACACACACACAAACACACACACACACAAACAAGCACATGCACAAAGTTTATAAACTTAAACTAAATATACTTATACTACAGTTTATTGAACAAGAATAAAAGTTACAAAAAAAAGAAAACAATTCAAATTATTATCAACGTAAATGTATAATACGAATGGAAACTGTCAAGCAAATAACAAAAATAAAAACTTAAAAAAAATCAAATCTTTTGGCACGTGTTTCTTTTGCGCTCGATTTGCGCTGTGTTGTAGAGTGCGCGATGTTGTGGTTGCTGGGAGTTTGAGGGGAGGCGGGCGGTATGACTGCAGCAGGCGCAGCTTCCTTAACGCCGTCTTGAGCAGCGCTGCTGCGCCTGTATTGGTGGATCGCCAAGCAGCTTTGTTATTGCCTATTGCCTTGTCGCTCGCTCTCGAACACACAAGCCGTGTCTTCGGCCGAATGCCTCGTGTGCGGCCGATGCGAGCCGAGCGCTGCCGGCCCGGCCCGGCCCGGCTGCCCGCTCTTGACGTTGAATGCACGAAGACATTTCAGTTCAGTTACTTACGTGACGCGACGCTGACAGGTTGTGTTCTGCGTTCTGGGCAATTGTGCGCGAGCATCTTTACCGTTTTTTTTTCATTCACCCCAATTTGCTTTTGGCGTGTTTTCTGTGTGTACGTTCTTTGCGTTTGTTGTACTATTTTATGTTTTTTTTTTGCTGTTTGTTTTCAATTCAGTGATCGCAGCCCGGGAACTGCGAACTGCGAATTGTTATCAATGAGCTGCAGCCACAGCTGCTAATGATCATCAGGCAAAATAGGATTGCGGCTACCTGTTAAAGTGCCCGTTAATTGGCAGCGAATGCAATTTGCCAAAAAGCGACGCAAAGCAAAGCAAAGCGCAACAACAAAAACAAAGTGCGTGCGAAGTGGTTGAAGCGTTTTCATTGTTAGTGTTTCCTTTCTTGCATTCATTTTAAGTCGTTTTTTTATTGTTCCTTTTGATTTTTTATTTATATTTATATTTATTTTGTTTTTATTTTTAAAACGTCGCGGCGGCCGGCAAACAGCTGCAAAAGGCAAACGACAAAATGACATAAATACTTCTGTGTATGTGTGTGTGAGTCTGTATGCATGTGTGTCTGTGTGATGTCCGAATGTGCTGATATACAAACACACATATGTATGTATGTACGAATGTGCGCACAAATTAAGTCTAATAGAAATGCATAAAAACTTTGATGTACTGATGTACGCACAATTGCGCGTCTGATGTATGGGCGTGATGTATGCGCATGGAGGATAAAGAAAGCCTGTATGCACAGGATGTATGCACAAATGTACTGGCATCAAAGTTTGGGCGTAGTGTGTGTAAATGATGTAATACTGTGAGTCTGATGTAGGTAAAAGTGAATGTGCTTGATGTATTAGAGCCAGATATGTGCGCTGCAGCTTTCAGTCACATGCATTCATCACATACATAAATATGATCGATGCATACATACATATGTTGATGTTTTCATAACAATCTTTAACTTCCACTCTGAGCTGATGTACGCTTTTCAGCTGATTGTCAAACAATCAATTTGGTCGTTCATTCATAAAAATAACCGTTAAATCGGACATTATTGCGGTTTGCCTTTTGTCTGAGGGAGGGGAGGGGGGCGCTTAGTTTGCCGGTTGCTGTTGCTTCCTCTTTCCCATTTCTATTGCCAAATATTTGGAGAGTCGAATTTCGGAAATTTGCCGATGCTTGTTGCCAACGTCGGATGTCGGACAAAGAGAGGGCCCAAAACTAATTGAATCTTTCGGTTTTTTTTTTTTGTGTTTGTTAGCTCGGTTTTCATTTTTATGGCTGCAAAAGAAATGCAAAAAGTTTTCTAATGCCTTCTATTTGATGCAAACAGGTAACTTGTTTTCTGCTTGTGAATGAACCAAGTGATTGAAAAAACAAAAACAAAAAACAGTGTAGAGTGGAAACTCGCTCTCTCGCTCGGTCGCTCGCTCGCGTTGATATTCAATAGTCAACTATGTCAATTGTGATTGCGGCTGACTGAAGGAAACGGGCCGTTGATTTGAAGCTTGGAATCCTGCGCAGCACAGGTTGCACGCATTGCACAGGTGAGTTGTTTGAGTTTATTTTTATCTGTTAAGCGACGGCTAACGGCAATTGCGCGACTGGAAAGTAGTTCATGTGGTCAACAAGCTGTCCATAAAATGCAACTGGCCCGTTCCATGCTAGCTGACAATTTGTACGGGCCAAGACAGCGACGCATGTTGTTGTATCCTTTTTTGGCCAATAGTTGCCACCAGTTTTATTTATTTTTTATTTAACTCGACTTTGGCCCATTTCTGCAACAACAACAACAACAAGCAGCAGCAGCAAGTGCTACGCGGCTCAAAATTGACGTTTAGCTGGGACACAAACCCAGGCAGCGACGCAGCTGCGCAGTAATACGAGCTGCGCAGCTCGCTGTTGTTGCTGCTGCTGCTGCTGCTGCTGCTGTTACCTACAACGTTGCGGCCGAAATGCAAAGAAATGAGCGATCAGCCCCCGTCCCCATGTCCCATGCCCCCATGCTGTTGATAACATTAATGAACTGTCTACAACTGCGTCGACGTCGCGACGACGTTGCTGCCCGCACAAGAATAGAAACCAATACAGACACACACACACACACACAAACTCTGACTAGCGCAGACACACGCACAATTCTTGGCAAAAGGTAAAAATGTTCCGAGTGCGGAATGCAAGCACGAAAACACAACAGCAGCGGGAGAGGGAGCGGGAGCGAGAGCGAGAGAGCAGCAACAATGCAGCGATGCCTGCTGAGAAGCTGTTGTTGTTGCTGTTGTGCCTTTTGCTCTTTGCCTGGGCCCATTCTCTCATTCCTGCTAACAATAAATCAAAAGGCAATGCAACAACAATCAACAACAATGCAGAAATGCGCATGTGCACGTATGTGTGTGCCTATGTGAATGTGTGTTTGTGTGCATGTGTGCATGTGTGTGTGTGTGGAAAAGCCCAACATAATAAAAATCAAGGCAAGTGTCGTCCATAGCAATAGCAACAGCAACGTCGACAGCAACGTCGACTGCGACGGCGACTGCGACGGCGACTGCGAACTCATCACTGGCAAAAGGGCGCAGACAGTTTTGTGCTTACGCTCTCGCTCGCACTCATTGTGTGTGCGCTCTGCTGTTCTTGTTGTTGCCGTTGCTGTTGTTGCTATTGCTGTTGTTTATTAGATTTCATTATTACTTTCGATTGTTGTCCCCGCGCCCATTGAGCGCGGCCAAGTTGCCTTTGCTTTGGTCGGGAATTGTTCTGGGCCCAAAACAAATAAACAGACTGCAGCAGCCGAGCCTGAGCTCCTCTTGCTCTAATCGCATAAGCAGCTACACAGACAACACACACACACACACACACACACAGACGCTGTCTGGCATGTAGAATGGGCCACACTGAAAAGGTATAAAATAAATAAAGCAATAAATGGAAAATAAATTTCAAAAATTGCTTTTCAAGTGGCTAAAACGAAACTGCAACAGGTTCCCGCAGCAGCAGCAGCAGCAGCATCTCCCCATCCCCCTTCTCTCTCTCTCTCTTTCTCTCCCACACTCTTTCGGTCCTTCCCTCTCCCTCTCTCTCTGGGACTGCATGCACCGTTGTCATTCAGCCCCTACACTTTGCAGCGTCATCATTGTCTGCGCTAACTGCTCTGCTCTGCTCTGCTCTGGCTGTCTGCACCGCCCTCTCGTTCCCCCCGCACCACACCCATACCCATAGCCTTAACCCTCGCCCACCACTGTTCGATCTGTCAGCTACCGAGTTGAAAGATGCCCACGAAGACCTTTCTTCTTGTTGTCATTCCGAATTCTCTTTCGGCTTAACCCATATCAGTGCACCAAATTGAGCTGATCGCGTATTATTGTATAACAATATGCGATATGAGTCATCGTTCTTGTTGCTGCTGATAATGATAATGATAATGATGAGCTTGTTGCTTTTGATGATACTTGGATTAAACTCATATAAAAGTATTCGAATTCCCAAGATTCTCGTGCTTGAATGTCTCATTCTCATCTTCAGAGCGTACTCCGAAAGATTGCTTCTAAGGAATTAGGAGAAGCTTAACTAAAGTGGTTTCAATACCAATCCACAAATTTTCCACAACAGCGAGTGGAATTTTGCGAAAGCCCGTTTGTTGAAGCTCTACGCTCCACACTCTTAAATAAAGATCGATTATCTTCGATATTTAGCCATACACATAGTCTGACTTCGACTTGGATTTGAATACGCGTCAATTCCCGTTGCCCGACCCCTGACCTCGCACGGCCCGACCTGGCCTGGTTGCATTGCCCGATTGCAAACATTTGACGCATTGCTAATTTCGCGAACACAATGCATCTCTCGTTCTTCTTCGTCTTCTTCTTGTTGGACCCCATTCTCAGCTCTCTGCAGTTCTCATCAGGCCTCGCATTGGCCGTCAAATTAGCGATTGACACCTTTTCGGATCTCGGATTTTGGGTTCGTTCCGTAAAAACGGCGCATAAAAATTATTTCACGCTCGCCGAGTGGAGCCCAAAATTATGATTAATGTTGGTTCAAAAAAAAAAAAAAAACATAAAAACAAAACAAAGAAAAGTCCAAAAATAAGAAATAAAAAGCATAAATTGGATTTGATTTCTGTTTGTTTGCCGCGTTTCGTGGAGCTGTCGTTTTTTATAATTTTATTGCCATTCATTTGGTATACCCTGTACTCTGAGAATAGTATCGGAAATGGCTTTATATACTAGCCCAAATGTGTGTGACAGGCAACAGATCTATTTTGTCCACATTTTGCAATAAGAACGATAACAAATCGATATACGTTAAAGTTATTAAAAGCAGTTGCCTTTCAAGCTAGCGGCATTTCATTTTGACTAACCATCTGACGTTATCTGTCCAGAGAGCGGGTTGGGTCTAATATTCAAAAGCTGCCACCAAATCGATAAAGAATCGATTTCCGATAGAGAGAGTTTGGGTCTAATATTCGAAAGCTGCCACCAAATCGATAAAGAATCGATTTCCGATAAATCTCTTTTATGACTCTTCTCAAGACTGCTTAAGCTAGTGGTATACAAATTTAACTTTATATTAGAAAATCGATTTCCGATAAATAATTGTTATCGAATATTTACAGCAGGCTATTTCTGATATTCGATAGATGTCGCCAAATCGATAAGCACAAATCGATTTCGCTCAAAAGCAGTTTTTAGCATATATTTAAATTGTTAAAGCAGAGAGAGATTGTATATAAATTTGACGATAATTATTCGATTATTCGATAGCTGCCCCAAATCGATAACAAATCGATTTCCGATAAATAGTTTTTGTAGGAGCTAGCAGAATTTAACTTTGCGCTTGATTTGTGATTTGGTTGAAGCTTTTCTCAATTGTAATGAGAGTTATGTACAAAACAGGGTATCTGCTAGTCGAGCAGTTACAATTAGCTAACTGCTGATTGTATATACGTATATATTTTTTGCACTAGGTAGCTGCTGCCGGCTGTTCATTAGCACAGACGACGACTAATCATTGCAGAGCCAAAGAGAGAGGCACACAGTGAGAGCGAGAGAGGGAGAGGGAGGGAGGGGGAAGCGAGATGGAGACAACATTAAATGCGGCTGCCGTGAGGCATGCGGCAGAGGCGGCCCCAAAAGGCCCAAAGGTGGCAATCAACACGAATGAATGAATGCTCGAATCACTGAATGAATCTCAGCCAGATCTCGATTGAGTCTGCGACTGAGACATGAATGGATCGACTTGGGTTTCGGTTTCGGTTTCGGGTTTTTATCTCCTCGTTCGCCTCATAGCGGAAGTGTAATTGCGGGTTTTGCCCTACCCGGCCCAAAAAGAAACCTTTGAGTCGAATCTCGGGCGACCTTTAAGTAGCGGCCGCAAATGAGCCGAAAAAACGCCGTTCGCTAAGCGGCGTCGGCGCCTTTTGCTCGCACCGCACCGCACCGCCCCCTCCCTCTGCAGTATACCTGTTGGCAATTACGGCATGGAAAACGGAAGCGCATTACAAGCCCATATGCGATACGTAATGTGATAGCATTTGTTGTGAACTACTCCGTTGACACGCCCACACGACCAGAAACCAAAAACGAGAAAACCCAAAAGATGAGCAGAGCAACGGGAAAGATCGTCAAGCCGATCTATGAATACCCTTTCGCTTTCATTAGAAAGTCTCCATAGCCGATCGATCTTGCCTATAGAAGACACATGGCTGACTCGATGGAAGAAAGCTACGAAAATGATGAAAAGATTCCTCGCAGAGATCTATCTATCTTGTCTAGATAAATGTCTAATGATGATATGATTTGAAACACCTGAAAAGAGCTTGGCAGAACTCGTAAGACCCATTTGTGTTCAAAATAAATATCTTAAAAAGCAGCAAAGGTTTTCTACTAATCAACTCAACTAGCAATGGCAGCTATATGATATAGTATTTCAATCCAGCCGAATCCGGCAAATGAAAGACGGATCGAGCCAAGCTCAGATGATCTCGAGAACTATATGATATGGATCATTTGATATGATCTATGATATTGATCAGGAACCTATGTGTCTTGCGCATTTGGAGGCGTCATTCTTATAGTTACCCTGCCCATTGCCAGGGTATCAATAAGGTACAGCCAACCTTGAGAGAACTCGGCGAAGAACTGGAAGCAGGGGCGAAAGGAGAGCAAACAAAAGCTAACTCGGTAGCACGTAGCGGACGACCTTATCGCGACGAGGATATCGGAGGAGGAGTGGGCACGGCTGCGGCTCTGGGAATGGGAATGGGAATGGGATTGGGAATGGGAATGGGTAAAATGGGGAACGCTATGGCTTGGGCCTTATCAGCGACCATCGTCGGGCCGTGACGGCGACAACAGCAGCAGCGGCAGCAGCAACAACAACAACAACAACAACAACAACAATCAGAACAATCAGAGTACTTTTGCGGCTGCGCGACGACAGCGTCAAGAAGGAATTATTATCAACGTGTGCCGAATATTAAATACCCTTGCCCAGACACTCAACTTTCTAACTGAAGAAGCGTAAAGTAACTACCCTGCCTTGTCTTGGGGGTTATTTTATTTGCAAGTTTTTTTGTCAAGACTTGGTTTATATCGGCTCGATTCAAGGCGTTTTGCTGCAGATCACGAATCTATATACATATGTACATATATCTGGGCTTCAATTCGATCGAAATGATTGTCTTTAGTGCGCTGCAACTTGAGCGAGAAAATTGGAATTGCCCAGCAGCAAGAGTATAACAGGCAGGGGCGGGGCAGCCGTAGAGCTAGAGAGTTGTGGGGGCTGGGGCTTGGGAGAGGGGTTCGGCTCAACAGATGAAACAGACAGGAAGTGAGCTATTTGCACTTCCAAACAAGTCATAATTTTCGGCAGACAGACAACAGACAACGGGCATTACGTGGAATTCAGTCTGATAAAGTAGCTCAACCGCGTTCCATTCAGCTGGGCCCAGACAGCGCGTCCGAAAGAGATCGACAGCCCGGGCCGGAAAGAGATGGAGAGTCTGCTCGAGCTAAAGGTAGAGACGGAGACAATGCAAGGGCGAGCGGAACATTTAATAAGCGACAATTTAGCACTGAAGTTGACATTGACACAGGTAGAAGGCAGACAGACAGCCGGACAGACAGCCAGACAGACAGACGCACAGACAGGCGGACCCGGGTCAACATGATTATACAACTACTTAGGTAGCTGCAGACAGGACAACGGCAAGTACCTCTGCCTCATAACTGTTTGCGGGCTTCCAGATAGAAGAGACCAAGACCAAGTCTCAACTGTGATTCATGCGCGTCTAGCTCGGATGAAAAATCGCTTTAAGATGTGAGATCTACCAGATGATGTGTCTTCCCGGTAAGCAGCAGAAGAGGAAGAGCAAGACTCAAGGATCCAAGGCTTAAAAAAGCAAGTCTGAGTTCCATATAAGATGCCCTGAAACTATCGACGAGCCCCTTCTGTGGCCCTTGTTCTTACCTTTGCCATACTCTATGCTAGAAGACTCGCTGTCAACATTCTTGTTTATCTTCGGTGCTTATAGTCCGATCTCAATGCAAGTTTCAGCGCTTCGAAATGGCATATAAAAGTATCTACAAGCCAAGGCGCAAGGCTCTAGCTTTAAAATGGAATTCAATTTTGAGAAAGAGAAGATTGGGAGGTTGATCTATTTTGAGCACATTCTCACATCAAAATCCCGCAATTCGCCTTCTTTAGGAAAAGTATGTCAGCTAATACAATTTGATCCCTCCCTGTGAAGGGAGACAAAGGATTTGTCACAAAGCAGCCAGCTCAAAAAGAACCTTGAATGAAGTTTTGCCCCCAACGTATTCAAATTATATTGAAATCTGAGACATAGATATAACATTTCTTCGAATCTCGCTAAGTAAATACTTATAAGATAAGCGACATTTGCGACCGGATTATATTTTCCCAGCCGGTTCAAATTCTAAGCAAATAGTGTAAAAATCGAGTGTTGGCATTTCGCAGCACGCCCCACAAGGGAATGAAACTATCTAAGCACCCCATGCCCAGTGCCGCATAACCCTAAGCTTGGACTCCTCTCAAATCAAACCTTATTTGGAGGAAACTACACGTAAAGAGACAAGCAGGGGGAAGGGATAGCTGTTCATTCACTTGAGAAATTCATCAGAATTCCATGTGGAAATTACCCTTTGGATATTGAAAGATATATATGGACAGTGATTTTTGGTATATTAAACAAATATATCAACTTTTAGAGTATATGCAAATTGACTTACTGTGTTTTTTAGATAAGTTAATGTTCATATAATTGATATAGTTAAAGAGCATATAATTCTCTTAAGCAAAGTACAAATGGATTTCAGATAAGTAGATATACAGCTTATAGGATGAACTTATATTAAGGGGAAGCTAACTATGGAATGCAATTTGGATAAGTTAATTGATGGCAGAAAACATGATCAGGTTAATACGTGAATTTAGATAAGTTAAGGGAATGCTGACGTACATAAATAATTGATATAGCTTACATGTTATACACTAAAGGGCAACAAAATCCAAGTAAAGTTTAGATAAGTTAAGACCAAAAGCAGAGAAAATGATCGAATACATATAATTAATACAGCTTTTAGTTCAAATTGAATTTAGATAAGTTTTCATCCATTAAAGTTTATATTATAAATATATGCGGGCAGATACAAATGAATGAATCTAAGAATAATGGATACAGTTTACAGGGTATATTTTTGGAAAGCTTGCTGGAATTTGGATAAGTTAAGTGTAGAGGGTATATATATTTGATGTAAACTAACTAGAAATGAAATTTAGATAAGTTGGGAACTTAAAATGAATATAATTAACACAGAATATGGGATATACAATATCTGAATAACTTACTTCAATTA
The DNA here is from genome assembly GCA_037075305.1 of Drosophila kanekoi. NCBI lineage: Eukaryota > Metazoa > Arthropoda > Insecta > Diptera > Drosophilidae > Drosophila > Drosophila kanekoi. The sequence goes on from JBAMCE010000451.1 coordinate 12,723,472, forward strand.
GAGTTTAGATAAGTTAATAACCATTTAATCTATATTTGATGCAGTTTATATATATTTCTATATATCGCTTTGCAAACTAAATAGATATATGTAGATATAATAGCTAGATATATACTCAAATGCCAGGTACAAGAAACTGATCAATTAAACATAATCGATACAGTTTGTAGGGTATTTGTGCGGAGTCAGGCTTGTTGGCGAACAGTTGGACCTTGCTTACTTGCGTTTTTAATTAGAGCCAATGTGAAACCTTCCCACAGCTGGCTAAGGGGCAAGACGCACCTGGGACGCGAGCTGTGAGAGACGTGAAAGGCATAGTTGATTTGTCTGATGATGATGTATTAATTTCTCACAATGCTGTGAACAGATTGAATAATCCAAAGCCATGTAAGCCAAACTAACTAACAACTATCTATCTGTCTGCCTGTCTATCTATCTATCTATCTGTCTGTCTGTCTGTCTGTCTGTCTGACTGTCTATATCTATTCTATCTTGTTGTCTTGCTTTTTGGTCTGGGACTTCCCTCTGTGCGTCTGGGGACTGGGCACAGCACGTAGCTGTCAGCGGCATAGTGCCCGCCAGCTGTGTGTTGGGGTCAGTTCAAAGCATTTGTGAACTCAATTAAAATAGCAGACGATACCCTGTACTCGTCCATGCCCCTCGATTTCAGCAAATACATTCAGCGAAAATCACATTCGTATGCTTGACGCGACAAGATCCGCAGATCGACAGATCCACAGTTCAAGATTCCGATTGGGCTTCGAACTTTGCACGTCGCTCGCCGGGTAATTAAACCTGTGTTCCGTAGGAGGGGGAGGGGGGTAGGTTGGGAGGTTGGGAGCTGTATCGGGGTCTGCCCATGGGCTGGCAGTAATAAACACATACCAGAGTAGCATGTGGCCCACAACAGTTGAGAATGAATAGACATTCCTCACCGTGGGGCAATTAGAAAATGAGTTCAAGCGAGAGCTGCGCCAAGTCGCACCAAGTTGCGCCGAGTCATAGATCAACGTTCATGATAAGCCCCCTACCACCAACCCCCTCAACCCCCCATTTGGAGGAGCAGCTGAAGCAAGCGGAGCAGTCCGAGTAGCTGCCGCTGGACCTCGACTCTGGCCAAACTGCGTGAGTAGAAAGCCAACCAAAGCGATGCGAGCGCACATTTGTATATATATATGTTTGCAGCTAAATGGCCAAAACAGGGTATATTGTTTCTGTGCACGTGCATGTAACAGGCAGAAGGAAGCAGCTCCGATCTCTGATGAGGAGCTGGCCAACCATGTCTGTACATCTCGGTAGTCAATGAATCTTCTTTCATCTGCAGACGGAGTCTGTCAGTTACTTCTCTCCCGATATCTCCTCTTATATTATCGATAAATATCGATTTCGATACGAAGATTGTAAGAGTAACCAAATGTGGTATGTTGCTCTCCGTATGGTTCCTGCGAATGAGATCGGACTGTGCAATCCGAAGTTACACAAGAATGCATTGGTGCGTATAGAGCTGGAACATTCGTAGACTGGGAGACTGGGTATCTCCTAGTCGAGCATTATCGACCGAGGCACACTTGTTTTTCTCTTCGATTCCGTCAGGTCCCCCCTCGGGCGCCGGTTGTGGCCTCATGAGAGTCGCGGCATCATTTGCCGTTTTCTGCCTTTTTTTTTTTGAAAGTTTGCGCCAGTTTAGACTCAATGATTAGATGAAGAGGAAGAAAGAAGAAAAAAAAAGCAAGTAGATCTTTAACCAAGTGCTGCTGCAAATTCCAGAGCTGCGAGCTAAGCCATTTCCTTTGCCACTCACAATATATATATCTATATATATATATATATATATGTATCTGAGTGTGGATCACATTCCAATGTGTTTGCGTTCCGTTCCGAGCATTGTCGCCTGTTGCTCTATATATGCTCTGTATTCCATTGTCAGCGGCAACCGGAAAGGATTTAGATAGATTATGGACATTGTTTGAAAGACGGCTAAGGATAAAAACTTGAATCGGAAATCGAATAAGGGCAGCTGATTGTTTCTCAGATTAAGATTAAGTTACAATTTATTACTTTGTTTAGGAAACAAGCAAAGAAAACAAAATCGGATTGAAATGAGAATCTTTGTCAAAGCAATTGCAAGTTGTGAACAGTTGTCTATGGGTATGACAATGTAAGACAGACAACGGATTGTACTCGGATTAATACTAAGATTAAGTTGAAGATTATCTCAAATATTATAAGTATAATATGGCTATGGAATGCTAGGAAATCGTTGCATATTGCATTCCCAGCTCTAGTTAGTTTCAAAGGTACATTATGAAACCTTGTCGGAAAACGAAATAAAGACAATTTATTGTATTAGGTTCAGGTAATTAGGTAACAAACTGTTGTCAGCTCGTGTGAAGATAACATTTGTATTAGGTATTATGAAAGCCTTGAATGGAAACTGAAACAACGACAACGACTTGACGGAAGCAAGGACTTGGTTTTGCATTCCCAACTAAAGTATGTCCAAGATGCAGATAATTTCATTATCATCCCAATTCCATTGCAGAGTTAACAGCTTGTTTATATTAGATTTCAAGCTTGCTTGTAAATGAGACAAAGTTAACTTATTGTATTCAGTTTGAGATTAACTCAAGAACAAACAACTTTTAAGCTAAGTTGTCTGCTTTGGCAAACAGTTAATGCCGTGTTCATTGTACAGTTCGATCAAAGGCAACTCATTGTGCCTGAATGTAGATTATGATTAAATTTGACCTGAAGATAAATATATTATATAAATAGAAGTTAAACAAAGTTTAAACTGTTTTAACTGAATTACAAACGGAGAAGTTTTATTGTTTCGTTTAAATTAACAGCTAGTTGAAGATTTATCCCGAAGATAACTTAACTGATTAACTTGCTTAAAGGAAACTTTTGTAGAGGACTAACTCAAGCTCGATTATCCATGAACTCTTTATTTTTAGATCCTCAGTATCAGCTTTTTGGTCTATCCTGATGATAACGACAATTGATTATTGAGTGTTTCCCTCCATTCACTGAGCTCCAGCTGGTAAATTGTTATCCTCAGTTTATCCCGAAGATAAACTTGTAAATCTATCCTAATGCTAACTAATTTCTCGATCATTTACTATTTCGTGTCTGCAGTCCGTGACCTTTGGTTTGATTCGATTGTTTCGTTTAAAGTACCTGCTAATTATTTATCCTCCACTCAAACTTGAAGATCAATTCGTGCCCAGCTGTCACTGTGTACTTGCGTCTAGTCATAGTCTTATGTCTGGCTTGTGTTTGGATCAACAACTTTTGCTATATCAATGTGTGCGTTCGGCCGGAACGAATGGAAAAGGGAACGTGCTGTGTTCGATGCGAAGCAAATCAAATCTAGCGAAAACGTAAAATTCGTTGCCCATTTGCTAGTTAATTTGGCAGCTCCGCCATTTAAGGGCATTTGCTGCGCCCATTGAAGCATGTGATAAGCCGTGGGCCAGACCCGCAGACCCCATTATTGCTTGCCACATCAAATGCAAAAAGTCAGCATTCAGGCGTTGCACCGCAAGCAAACAAGCCCGAAAACGGTAGCTCATTCATGACCCAGCATGATGATGAGCATCGTGATGATGATGATGATGTTGCTGTTGATGGTGGTGCGTGAAGATGCCGAAACGCATTTTCATTCATAAATAGACGACGCGATGCCGCACAAAGTTCAACAGTTGTTGTTTGCCTTCTTATATGACGCCCACACAGGGCAGATCGAAAGATGTAAAAGCCGAGACCGAAACCGAACCCAAAAACTCAAAACTGAACCTGAAAATGTATCTGAATCTCTTGAATAGGCTACTACCTGGCGGCAATAGTCAGTGAGGGAGAGAGATAGAGCGAGAGAGAGAGAGAGAGGGAGAGAGTAAGAGAGAGAGAGAGAAAGAGAGGGAGAGAGAGTGGCAGAGGCAGCGGCCGCGTTGCATGCTGAAGGTTAACGATGCCATTCGACGACATCTCGGCAACATTTTAACTGCTTTATTATAACACAGGCTGCAAATGCACTCGGCATGACGATACGACTGGTAAATACCCTGTAAAGCAGTCAAAACAAGGGGATGCATAAAAAGCTAGCTGTAGATTTGGCTTGAGAAGCACAGCTGTATCGCCTTTTTATCGCTTTGCTATCTTCCAGTGAGAAAAATGATATCGCCTTGATATATTGCTTTGGTATCTGCCCCACGAACATGTAGCATGTTTGAGGCAGAGCAAAGATTTTGATAGCTTTTCTATCGCATTCCTATCTTCCATTCAGAAAAAAAGCTTTATCGTCTTTTTATCGCTTTGTTATCTTCCAGTGAGAAAATTTATTCGATTCGACAATATCGCCTTTTTATCTTCGCTGCGAACATGCAACATGTCACAGGCAGAGCAAGGATTTTGATACCATGTATCGCTTTTTTATCGCATTCTTATCTTCCATTCAAAAAAAGGGCCTACACTTTCGCCTTCTTATCATTCATATGGATACAGTTGTCTCTGTGCCTACCTTGGGTAGTTGTGGAATACCCCAATTGTGATCAGGTGCAATGGCTACAGGGTATTTAATGAAATGGTTTCCATGGAACAGGCAGTGACCAGTGGCGGCTGCAACATCCGCATCCGCATTTGCATCGCCAGAGCGGACCAGCTTGTGGTCATAGTCAATGTCTAAAGTCTGGCCCGGCCCGGCCCGGCCCGGTTGCCTGAAACGGATCTGAGAGGAGTCCAAGTCACGTTTTGTTGTCGCTGCGGTCGCAGCAACTTTTTCGTTGGTTCACCTTGGCACCGCATACCAAAAGACATGGAACGGGGCATGCCCATGACTAGGGGCAGGGGCAGGGGCAGGGGCAGGGGCAAGGGCAGGGGTAAAGGGTACAGTGTACAGGGCTCTGGCGGAGGTAGTCGACAGTCAGTCGGGCAACCTTTTCATTGATTGTTTTTCTTTCTTACCTTTTCTTAGCCCACAGCCCGTTTCATTTCACTGGAAACGAGCAACAACAACAACAACAACAAGAAGAAGAAGAATAACAACCAGTTGACTGCATTCCAAGGCATCGCTCATTGCGATCATTGAGCATCGACTGCGGCTTCGTCTCCGTCTCTCCGTCTCCGACTTCAGCTTTGGCTTTGGCATTGATATTGGACCCTACTTCTTGGCTGAGTCCCCAGCAGCGTCTCTGCTAATTGTTTCCGACTTGTCGGCTTTGGCTTTTGCCTCGCTCTGCTCATAACTTTGGCCAAGGACAATATTTTGTTCAGCTAGCCTGTCAAGATCTCGACTTCTTGCAAGATCTTGACTAGCTTCGGCTCACATAAATACGATCACACAATTTAAGACCCAAAGTCCCATTAATTTGACTGTTAAAAGTGCTTGACTTGAGTTCTTGCCTGGGTCTAAAACATGCCGACATCCAACCAGATCATGTTACTCTTTACATATAAGAGATTTAGAGCTCTTCAATATAAATTCCAGAGTTTCGACAATATTGCTTGCATGTTCTTGTCCGTTTGTAAATCTTGGCATTCATTTACTATCGATATCCTAGGCTCTTTTGGAATACAACTCTTCAGATCTTCAGCTATGGAAGATCTTAGCTCTGAAATGTAAACTACCTCACTTTCAAGCTTTTCAGTTTTTGAAGATCTATAGAATACATAAATTCTAGTTCTAAGGAGTTCTCTACTAGCCTAGTTTCGGGTTGCGCAAGATCAGATGGAATGTTCTAGGATAACTAAAAATGAAGCGCTCAACGGCATGGGAATGGACAACCCGCCAATAGATTGAAGATTGAAAGTTATTTTTTTAAAGATCTTAGCTATCTAAAATCCACGTGGAGAACTCAAAGGTATTAGCTATCTTAATTCTACAAAGAGTACCCAAAAATTGAATATTAAAGTGATAAATGGATCTTGGTTGACACAAAAAGGATCTTGAGAAAGTTACCAATAAAGTTGTAGAACCATCCTGATAGGCGGTTAAAGGAAATATCCTGGCCAAGTGCTTGAAGATCTTTTGGTAGATCTTAGTTGAAATAGATTCTAGGTTCTATTATGAAAGTTCTTTTATAAAGTGTTAAGAAAAACTTCGCTAACGGACATGAAATATTGCAATCTTTGCTGGAATGGTTAGCGAATATGTGTTCGTTCAGAGAACTAGTTCCATTATCTAAATACAAGCTCTTTTTCTTAACCTGATAATCTTACCTAAATGCTTTTGCTTAAGAATCCCAAAATTCCACTCTTACTCTCTTACCTTGTAGCTCGCCCCCTCTCTGCCCCTCATTCCACCTTCCTCCCCCTCTCGCTAAAGATCTCAATTCCCAAGCTCTTGCCGCTGCGTGAACCATTAGAGCGGAACGTTGGTATTTCGCTTGGGGCAGGGGCAGCGAACCCATAGATAAGCCCAAGTACTACACACGCTCCCCGTTGTACCTCCCCCCCGCCCTGCCTCTCCCCCGTCCACCTGCTCGCCTGCTGTTGCCTCAGTTACTTTCAATTCTCGTACAGTTTCTCGAGTCCGAAGTTTGGTTTACGCGACGTGATAAAAACCTTGTTGTACGCCGATTCAACTCGCTGATAACACAAGCGCCCCCTCTCCCGCCCAGCTGTCCCGCCTACTCGAATTTTGGGCTCAGGCTGTGGCACATGCACAAACACACACAGAGATGGAGAGAGGGAGAGAGAGAGGGAGACAGAGGCGTCTCACGTCCGGACGAGTAAATAAATGAAACAAATAAAGACAAAAATTAAATTGGGTTTATTGCATTTCATGTGAAAAGTGAACGAGAACGCGATCAGCAACAACAACAACAACAACAAACAACAGCAAGAAACTTTGCCTCAAAACTGTTGTAATCGAAGCAACCGATAAAGATGCAAGAACTAAAGAGCTGCCATATGGAATCCGTCGAACTCTCGAATCGTTCTTCAAAAAAATAAAAATAAAAGAGGAGAGGAGAGGAACCGAACCCAAAGCCTGTAAATCAAATGCATCATTTGATCAGAAAGAATCAAAGTAACGCAAAGCAGAAGTTGAAATACACGTACAAAGGCAATAGCCAAGCCTGACTGAGGTCGCTGGTTCAAATCCAGCAGCCACTTTTAACATTACATCGAAAAGACGAGCTCTGATAGCTCTGTCAATATCATTCTCGGAGTAAAGTCGCTGGTTCAAATCCTGCAGCAAATTTCAGCTTAACTCTAAATGCAAAAGTACGCCTAATTGAGCCAAAAGTGAAGTCGCTGGCTCAAATCCAGCAGCCACTTTTAACTTTATATCGAAAGACGAGCTCTGATAGCTCTGTCAATATCATTCTCAGCGTGAAGTCACTGGTTCAAATTCTGCAGCAAATTTCAGCTTAACTCTAAATGCAAAAGTACGCCTAATTGAGCCAAAAGTGAAGTCGCTGGCTCAAATCCAGCAGCCACTTTTAACTTTATATCGGAAAGACACGCCTGCAGTTGACGGAAAGTACTCTCACAATACAATTTTGATAGCTCTGCCAATATCATTCTCAGCGTGAAGTCGCTGGTTCAAATCCTGCAGCAAATTTCAGCTTAACTCTTAATGCAAAAGTACGCCTGATTGAGCCAAAAGTGAAGTCGCTGGTTCAAATCCAGCAACCATTTTCAGCTTGTAGCTAGATGCATAATGGCATCCAAAATAGGAAAAACTCGAGCCGAACGACGCCGGGTAATTGCCTCTAGTAAACGCACCTAATGACTACATCAATATACCCTTTCGGGCAGTGTTTGCATTAGTTGGAGCATTCAATCAACTGACGAAGTTTCAATTGAGCTTCCGCGAAATGTGGAGCAGCCTGCTCGATCGATTGATCGATTCGAGCATTAAAGCTAGGAGTGCAGCGGGGAGTGCCTATGTAAAGAGGGGGAAGGGGGGTACTTTACGCATCGCTAGCTGTGGGAGCCGTTTTTTATTTTCGGCTGCTTCAATTAAATAACCGAATGCCAATTAATTAAAAGCCCATAACGGTTAGACCCCTTTTCCAATAAGGCCCCATTCCCCCTTAATAGAAAGACCCCCCACCCCCCGAACCCGCTCACAGCCCAGATCTCACGATCGAACCCATGCCCGGCTGGCTGGTTAAGTGCCGGCGTCGTCGGCTCCTCGTTGTCGAGTCCGATCTAAATTACAAATTTGTCGTACCAAAATAGATAATATGATCTAATAAAATTGAAAGAGCAGCCGCGCGACAATAAAAACCACGACGCAAATATAAAAATACAAAAGACAGCGACTGTATGTGGCGGAGGGGGGGATGAGGAGCTGGGATGGCTAGAAGTGGGGAAAAGTTGGCTGCGACTGGGAATGACGAAGCTGTTTTTCCTGTATGCTGCTCACTTTTACATTCGCCCGATAACAAATCAAAGCCAAGAACAAAAAACTTTAAACTACAAACCAAAAACTCAAACAAATAAATAAAAGCGTTTGCTAGTCGAGCATGATCGACTTGAAGATACCCAGTGTCAAGCGGCGACGTGAGAGATTTGTTAGCAGCTTTCCTTCTTCTTTCAAGCTGAGCAGCTTTTGTGCTTCTTCTTCGTCTCTGTTAACTTCGGACTGCGTTGTCCGATCTTTGTGAAATTTTCAGCGCTCGCCTTTGGCTTCGAGTTATGCTTGGAAATGACTTGTTCTTTAAATTCATATATTGAAAAGTGAAGGAGATATCGAAAACTAAAATAAAAAGCTCGCAAATATATACCCTAAGTCCCTTCTTCTTCTGCCTGTTTCATATGTTCGCTTAAAGTAACCATTATGCCCTCCATATGGATTTTCCGTGGGTTCAGGGTATGAAAACTTAATACAAAACACTAAAAAGACAAGTGGGAAAAAACTCGCATTTGTGTAGCTCGTTAAAGCAGCGGTTCCCAAAACGGAAAGCCCAGTGAAAGAAATTGTTCAAGAACCAATCGCAGACAATCGCCCCGAAGATCATATGAACAGCAAAGAGCTCATGTAACACCCAAGAAGGGTGTGGCGCTGGGTCAAGCCTAATGGGCTGTGTTAAATGTGTGTTTAACATGAGATCATCAAATCTGGTTTCGGTCAGTTCTTCAACCGAAATGCTCAGGCTTGTGCGTAAAGTGAGCAGAGAACGGAAAGTGATTCGCAGCGAATGGAAGTGTATTTTCCCTGGCTGTGTATGAAAGAGAGAGAGAGAGAGGGAGAGGGATCAATCAATGATTGAAGCAGTGGGTGTACCCAAGAATAACCCAATTAAAACGGCGAATGAACAATTTGCATTCGCTAAAATACTTTGCCAAACAAAATAGTATGGAAATAATTGGCTAAGAGCGGGCATCAGATGGTCACATGTCCATCAATCAACAATCAATGATTGAAAGCGGCGAGTTTTAACAAATTAGTTTCCCAATAGAAAGTATTTAACTGTGAGAGCTGCCAAATAACTTCGCCAGGTTACACGAATTGTAGTTGGGAATGGAAGTTCTCTTCCACAAGGCCTTTCAAAAGCTATCAAATTATGAATGGAACTGAATGAATCGGACCTACTGGAGGCAGAAATGATGATGGACACCAAAAACCGCTAAATGTCAGCCGTAAAAATGCTGATGCCTTAAGTACAGACTTCTTCTTTCCATTACTTTCTGGTCGCCTTGAAGCAGCAATTGGGTTGTGGAGCTACTTCTCGAGCCGAATCGACGACAAGTGTTTCGTTTCAGAGGTTTACAATTTCCAAAAGCCTTATACCCTTACCGAGGGTACTTTAATCATCTCGCGAAGTGTGCAACTTCATACTCATAAGCTAGGGTATATATAAACTCTTGATCTCGATCAACAGACAAGTCGATGTGAACAGGTTCGTTTGTTCCTCTTCTCTCCTGGCAAGTTCTTGCCTCTATATTCTGCTAAGCCATGTTTTTGTCAGGGTATTCAATCTTCGGCTTCTTTATTTCTAGCTATAACTTTTGCTCTCTGCCACGCCCCATTGCGCCCAGGACGTGCCCGTGGTTCAGCATCAATTGCATTTTTCATGGGAATCGCGAGCGGAAAGTCTTCATTTCATCTCAACATGCCCCCCCCCCCTGCCTCTGCACACAGCGCATTTCAATGGAATCTCTTGAGAAGCTGACACACAACCCCTCTGAAGAGTGCCCCTCTCCCCCTCAATTCCCTCTTTCCTCCTCCCCTGTGGCAACTGTGGCGGGCAAATCAAATTGAGTTTTTGCCACTTAATTGTTGCATGTTCCACGCTCTGTTGTTGTTGTTGCAGATATTGTTGCGTGTAATTGTTTATGATTATTAGCCAGCGACAGCAACTACAACAACAACTACAACAACAACAACAACAATAAACAACAAACAGCGAACAACGACGCGTGCTTAATTGCATAATTAATTTGAGTTCTTGTGATTTTTATATCACGTTTTGTTTACATTTGGCCAGACGCCAGTTTCCGTTGCCTCTCCCCTGCTTATGCTTCCTCTCTCTCCATCTCTCTCTCTCCCCTCTCCCTCTGCCCTCCCCTCCCTTCTCAGTTACGCGTTGACCAATTCTGCCAATTCTTGGCTTTTGCATCTCGGTTTACAGTTCTTTTACAAGTGCATTCATTTTATGTGGCATACCCTGTACACATTGCAAATGTGTTGAGCGGGCTTGCATGTCTCGAGCACACGTATGTAACAGCAGGTTCGATTCCATAAAGTATATATGTAGATATTCTTCCGTGATCTTCCGTTTGCCTGAAGACGTCGATCTCAGCAATTATACGATCTAGATCTTGAAATTCCTTAATTATATCTCGAATAACAGACACAGGATGAGCTCATCTTTTTCGCTTCCACAACTTCTTCTATTTATCTAGAGCTTGGGAATATCTCATCTTTGGAATACCTTCACAGGTTGTCTTTAAAATTGGCAAAAATGAATTTTAAAACATTTAGAGGCTTGCGCTTTGGTATACATGAAATTTGTTATGCCATATTGAAGCCCTGAAAGTTTCCTTACGATTGGACTGCCAGCACCGAAGTTCATCTGGAGAATGTTTCTTCTATATATAGTATGGGACTGAGGGAAGAAGAAGCAACTCAGCTGCATAGAAGGCGCTGTAATCGGCGCGCGTGTGTGTGTGTGTGTGTGTGTGTGCGTGCGTGTGTGTATGTGTGTGTGTTTCTGTGTGTTTGCGCTTTAATCTATATATAACTCGCCGCTTACTACAGGGCATCTTCTAGTCAGGCATGCCCGTGTAAAGCGTTCTTGCTTGTTTTTTTTGCATTTTGATTTACACACATTCACTCACACTCACACGCACACACAGAGAGAGAGAAACCCACTCGGACGGCTCGTATAATGAATTTGTAAACTGATATCGGGGCACGTTTCGTACGGCATCCCGTCAGTCGAGGGGGGGCCTAGGGTTACGGCCCAAAAAAAAAAAATTAAACAAAAAACGACAGTCGAAACAAAAGGCTTTTTTCCACCAAACCCGCCGCGCCACTAAAACTCTTCGTAGTATCAAATTTTTCGTGATGATTCCGAGAGACGTTTTGTGAGCTACTTTTGAAATGCGCGCGAACAAGAGGCTAATGCGATATTATCATGCTTTACGTAACGCGAGACATAACTGTGAATATAGTCGATAGTTTTATATATATTCCTGATCAGAATCGAGCGACGAGTCGATATAGCCTAGCTGGGATGAAATCCGATCCCTATTTGGCTTTAGATAATAGAAGTATTATCTCTCATTAGCAGAGTCGATCGGATCGAGAGGTCGAGAGATCATATAGCTGCCATATCTACAATCGGTTGTATATTAAGTTTCTACGAGGGAAGTTTTCCTATTGTTCTTCCAGATATATGCTCCAAATATATGAGCTATAATCTTAGACACATCGGACTTCAATATCATATAAAACTAAGGGATGAATGGCTGGAAAAATGAGTTTACGAATGGAAAGTTTTCATGCTTTCTAGGGTATCTGGAACAAACTTAGCAATCGCTAGCTTCACAGATGATCGCAACATATCGATAAAGCTCTCTGATATCGATCTCCTCTCTCCTAAAGTCACCTGCAGCAAGGGTATTCCTTCTTCGGCGTGCTGTAATAGCAATTATTTCTCTTCTTCCCAATCAGAGGGATCTTACGATAATGTATCACATGAAACGAAAACTAAGTTTGAAAGCCTAACAAAAGGGTATTCGTTTTTCGTCGCTTTTGCTTACTTTTTCCACTCGTTTCTTGTCTTTGTTTTTGTTCTTTTTTAGCCGTGGTTAGCTTCGCTGTTGTTGTTGTTGTTGTTGTATTTGCTTGTGTCTGGCTATTTATGCATAATTAAAATTAATGAACATATTAGGCGCAGGCAGCAGGAAGGCGAAGGCAACAGCATTGACAATGGGCCAGCCCGATTTGTTGTAGCTGCCCGCAGGTAACCCAAGAAGTTGGCTCGCGTTTCGAATTACACAAAAAGAAACGCAACAAAATGGAAATGAAACAACAAAAAAAAACTCGCTGTCTGACGCAAATTGGGCAGACCTACGAAGCGGGGCAGCCCCAGCCAAATGCAACCCTTTTGACGCAAGCCGAAAGCTCTTATAATTCGCAACTGGTTAAAGCGAATGTGTGACTAAGTACTCAGAACTGCGAGAAATTTAGCTTAGCGCACGCCTGTTTGATCACATTTGTTGATTTTAGTACACTTTGAGAAAAGAATATATTCATTAAGCTCATAAGACTTTCGTAAAATGCAGCTTTGCAAAGTTATAAGGTTGATATTAAAATTCATATTTGAAGAACGTTCGTTTAGTTGCCAAATTTCCCGAAATACTCGACTCAAATGCAATACTTAATTAAAAAACTCTAAGTTTAATTTAGAATCTGTTTTACAACTTACTTTCAGCTTGTAAATACTTGATTTGAGTAGCTTTCTCTTAACCTTAGCTTGTGTTTGATTCATTTGAATATAAAGAAAGATTAGCTTTAACACTATCAAGAGGAACATCAAGCAACTGGATTTATGAATAAGTCACTCTTCATAAAAAAGAATATGGCATTTTTCTCTGAGTGTATTTTTGAGGAGTTTTACTCTCCTCTACAAAGCCTGACTTGCCAAGCAGTTCCCATCCTCGCGCCGACTTGGTCAACTTCCGGCTCTGATTCCAGCTGAGCTCGTGCAACTCATGCAAATGTGGCACACGCCTCCACGCTGTGTGTGTGTGTGTGTGTGTGTGTGTACGTGTGTGGGGGTGTGTATCTATAGACTAAACGCCTAGCTAAGCCAAGCCGAACACACACATGCCCTACGCAAAGCTGTGCTAAAGAGAAATAAGGACTAGAAAGCTCTTGTTTTATTTATGTTTATTCTTATAGAAAGCATTTGATATAATAGACCTATATGGCAGGAAATGTGCTTGGGGTTACGTGAAGATCGTATTGACTTGATAAGGGTCAAGTTATCTTGTGAAATCGAAAAAGTCTTCAAATTGTAGCTCGAGTTGGATAAGATTAGGCTTGTTTATAAGGAGCCTGGTCAGATCCCTAACTGCCATGTTTGGTCAAGCTATATTGAAGAACTTAATTTAAGACTGATTGTTTCTATGACAGATATATGATAAGGTGTTCCGATCGGTCAGATTTCAGCAGGTGTACCGACTGCAATAGATAGACGAATCCAAGCAAAGAATCAGATATTGTCGATATCAGATACTGTCGATAATCAAAGCTGAGTCTATGTGGAATTAACATGGAATCGACCGAGGTAAAAGGGATAGAGATAGGGGAATACTTGGCTATATAGACTCGGCTGATACTTATATAGAATATAAGATATATAATATGGAATATAATATATAGAACACATACGCTATAAGTGTTATATAAAGACTAGGCGATGTTTCCTACTAGGGACTTCTTGACATTATCTAAATATCCTCTACAATTGTAAACTCCTTCAGTTATTTCGACTAAGGCATAGCCATAAACCATTCTATAACTTGAGTAGAACTTGGGCTTAGCCGGGGAATCAAATACATTTTAGCTTCACATCGACGCGATATTATCTATTCCCTGATAAGCAATCTCAAGCTAACCAGATTGATAAGACTTGACAACTTAAAAGATGCCCAAGATCGAACTGAAAGATAAGAGCAAAACTCAACTGGAAAACAGGGTATATTGCGTCCAAAACTTGGCACTTTGTGTATGCATTACATATCTATTGACAGAATGGTAATACTTTTGGCTAGGGTATTTATAACGGAATAACCGAATGTGGGCCAATTTGATGCCACCCGGTGGCAGCCGCGTCGCCTGCTGCCTCTGCCTCTGCCTCTGCTGTTGTTGTTGTTGTTGTTGGCGTCTGGTGGCCGTTTGCCAACTGGCGGCAAGCAAAAAAAATATATGAAAATTAACAGCCGTGGCATGAGGCATATGAGGTGACAGCAGGGCAGAGGCAGAGGCAAAGGGCAGAGTATGGCGGGAGGCGGATGGAGGGGGGAGACTGGGGGCAACTTGGACTTGGCAAGGTGTGCGGCAATTGCTGCCGTTGTCGTGCGAAAAGAATTATATTTTTATATGTTTGGCCCACATGAGGCAGAGGCGGGCACGTTGCCGGCGAGCGGGTGGCAGGTGAGGCACCGCCAGCGATCACGAGCAAACAGAGAGAGAGAGGGAGCAAGAGAGAGCGAGAGAGCGAGAGGGGGAGTGCAGTTAGATTGAGAAGCTTTTGGACTGCTGCATTTCCTGTTTGGCTGCCAAATGAATTTGTTGATGAATTTCAAATTAATTTGCGCAATTTGCCGAGTGTCCAGCGTGGGCAGCGGCTGCAACGGCAGCTGAGGCAGCGGCAGATTACCGTTCATTAGTTGGCCCATTAGGGCGCCCACATGATGTGTTGGCCACAGCAAAAGCTGAGCTGCATCTGCTGCAAATGCGGCAGCTGTTGCCGGCATGCTCTTAACGCCTGCGGGCGTGGCAGCTGCCCAGGTAAAGGTGACATGACAGGGAAGCGATCTCTCCCCGAGCCCCAACCCACCCCACACGCAACGAAAAAAAAGAAAAATATTACCGAAATCTAAATTCGAAACCAACGGAAACAGCTACAAAAATATCTTAATGAACGCAGCTATGTAGGTGCAGGGGGGTGTGGGGCGGGGTGAACTGGCAGCTGATGAATGTTGTGTGTGGAAACGTTTATGATGAATTGCCCAAAGAAGCTCGTTAGGTGCGAGCTAAAGCGAGAGAGCAACAGAGGCAGTGAGCGAGTGTGAGTGAGTGAGAGAGAGATCACACTAAAACGCATAGCTAAAGCAGAACGCGACGAGGAAGAGCAAACGACAGCAACAACAACAAAAACAACAACCAGAAAATGAATGCAAATTGAAATTCCAAGATCGAAATCAAAGATGGCGACGCACCAAAAACAAAGGCGCAAGCCAAAAACAAAAGGCAACAACAACAACAACAGCAAGAAGAGCAAGACGAGACACAAAGCCGAACAGACAACAGAAATTTAATGCAATGAAAATCAAATAAATTGCAATGAAAAGGCAACAGCAACAACAACAACAACTAAAACAGCAACAACAACAATGTCAACGATAGCAATCACTGAACATGGTGGGCCGACGCCAACAGCGCTGTCGCTGTCGCTGTCTCTGTCGCCGTCGCATGCTGCTTGCGTCGCTGCCAACTGCGAGCAGCATTTAACGAGAGCGGCTCACCAAAACTGAAGCATTTGAAAAATGCATAAGGAGCCCCATGCAAATGTGCTGATAGTGTCATGGGAAGTGCAAGGGGGCGCAGTGCGGGGAGTGTAGCTGTGTAAGCAGGCAGAGGAGGAGTACCAAAAATGGACAAAAACGCAACGGCAAAAGCAAAAAGAACGAGAGCGCGTGGCCATCGGTCGCAAAAGAGCGAGCGAGAGAAGAGCGCAAAATGAAATGAGCCTCACTGGAAACTGGAAGTGCCAGGCACTCACCTTATATGAGGAAAAGCACAAAGTGGCGACTGCGGCTTTAACAGTGGGCAGCAAGCAGCAAGCAGCAAGCAGCGAGCAGCGGACTGAGCGCTGCAATTGCAACGCATAAATTTTGGAGCATGTTGCCAGCGCATTCTTTTTTTTGTAATGTTATTTTTTTGCATGCTGCTAGAGAACCAGCTGCAATTGCCAACGGGGCGCGTGTCCATGTGAATGTCATGGATGTGAATGCATTGGAGGCTCGGGTTCGGGCTGGTGCTGGGGCTTTCACCCGTGGAATGCGAGCAGCGGCAGCAACAGCAAATTAGCTCAAATGTCTGTGCCGCAGGGCAAAGTAGTTGCAGCAGCTGTTATTGCTGTTGTTGTTGTTGTTGTTGTTGTTGTTGCTGCTGGCCCTTGCTGGCAAGTGCTAAGAATAAAAACAACAACAGCAAATGTAGCAAGAAATTGCATGCCAAACACATTAATTATGACAAAAGTAAAAGGCAGCTGTGAGAAGCCTCGCAACAGCAGCAGCAACAACAACAACAAGAACAGTAATGAAAGCGATGCGACAACAAAAAGCAGCAGCAACAACAACGGGACAGTGGCAGCAAACGCCTCGCATGCTTCACACGCCCACACAACAGCAACAACAAAAACAAAAAGCTGCGCTGTCATTTATGCTGCTGCTACTGCTGCCGCTGCCGCTGCCGCTGCTACTGCTGCCGCTGCTGCTGCTGCTGCTACTGCAGCTATTTCTAATTCGCTGACCAATAAACGGCACAGCGAATGAACCCAAAACGTGTCGCGACTGCAATGAGTCATCGTCATCGTCATAGCTATCGTGATCGTCATCGGCAGTAAATTTGGTCAGCAACATGCATCGGCCGACGGTCGACCGACTGCAGCCGAGACAATAACAGTTGGCAACATTAATTGGCAACAATTAACCACTGGCAACATCTTGTGATGTGCGATTCTTGTTGCTAAACATGACTTAATTAGCTACAGTTTCTATCTATTTCCATCTATATATCGTTCTTTTCGCAAATATTGACAACATTTAAACTAAAAGTTAAACTAAAGTTGTGCACCTGAATTTGCTTTTACTATTTTCATGCCTTTTACTTTGCTTAGAAAACTTTAAATAATGAAAAATTTATGAAATATGTTGAAAATATATTTATGAAATATGACAAGATGTAAACCACACACACACAAGCATACACACACACACGCAGCACACACACTCGCACACGCACACACACACACACACGCAGACACACACACACACACTCGTACACACACACACACACACACACACACACACACACACACACACACACACACACACACACACACACACACACACGCACGCGCGCACAGATCTTTCCGTTTTCCTTGTTTTGTTTTAGTTTAATTTCTTTTTATTGTTGTTGTTTTTGTTGCTTTTGGCTGTTTGTACAGCAAATTTGTTGTTATTTCTAAAAAAAATTGTCAGTTGTATTTTTGTTGTTGCTTTTTTTCTTATTTTTTTCACGCGTTGTTCGACTTGGCGACATTTCAAAAATTTTTTTGAGAAATTATGGGCCAGCAACTGCACAACAAAATGCGCAGTGCCTGGCGGGAGGGTGGGGGTGGGGGTTGGGTTGTGTAGATGATGGGGTTGGGGGTGGGGGTGGGTGAGGATGTGTATGTTACGCGAAGCGCGCGGCACATCGACAAACATAAATTAATTATAAGCAGATTTAATGCACAAAAAGACTGACTACCCCCAACCCTCCGCCCACCCCTCCCTCCCCCCACTATAGCTAGCCAATACCCCCGCCCCGCCAGCATATTTGCCTCTCGCTCGCACACGCAACTCTGCTGCTCGTTTATTATTTATGGATTATTTGGCACATTTAAAAGAACAAAAAAATGATTTGTGTTTTTTATGACATGTTGCCACGAAGGGACCCCAACTGATGGGGGGATGGCATGCATGGTGAGGAGTGGAGGGGGAGGGGAGCGGGCAAGGGGGCGTGGTTGTTGAGTGAAATTCGGCGGGTGTCAAAAACTTTTGCTCGCGTCGTGTTCTTAGTTTTATGTCTTTTTAAAGGGACAGCCAAATGCTAAAAGAGACTTTGCATCTAGACCCAAACACATTAGGGGCACTCACTAAATGGAATTCCTTTTCGTCAAGTGATTTATGCACACGAATTCCTGAACAACTATGGCATACTTTCGATACCCTTGCAGAGGGTATTATGATTTAGTGATGAAATGTGCAACGCATGGGAGAAGACATCGCCGCATCCATAGATCATATATACATATATAGATATATATTCATGATCAGCAGGAACAGCCGGAACCGGATCGGAGCTGATTCGGACAACTATAAGTTCTTGTATAAAAACCTCTTTGTTTTATCAAGATATCTATATCTGTATCTATATCTATATCATATAGCTGCTATAGGAAAGATCGGTGAAGTCTGATATACAGAATCTTATTCTGTTTCAAAGATATTTCAACATATTCATGTTCCAATATTATATCATATCATATATCCTACATTCAGACATATCTGCAAAACGAAAATGTCGGCAAGGGTATAAAATCTTCGGCGTGTCGAAAATATCCCTGCTTTATCCATTTGCTATCAGATAATCTCTTAAGTTCACAGATTTAAAAGTTTTTTATTTTATTTATTCTTTTTATTTCGCTTTAAACATGGGACTATAATTATTATATTACGGATTCTAGAAATAAGGCGTAACCTTGGACATATTTCCTACATTCGTCTCGAGCTCTTACAGCTTCTGAGATCCTTGCGTTCATACAAACGGAAAGACAAGAGGTCACGTCTAGATCGACTCGCGGATCTAGAATATATATACTTTATGTATATGCTTCCTTCTCTTCTTCCTTCCTTTTCACAAAACATTTGTGAGCTGCATTTAACAGTAAATATATATTACGTGACGTATTTAAATTCCTAACTCGAGTGCCCTTATTCAGTGCACATTTTTGCCTGCACCGAGCAGTGAGTTACCCTAATGCATCTGCCATTGCTTTAGCTGGCCTCGTCGCATAGGATATTATGATTTGGTCGTTAACTATGTAACGCTTAGCGTGCCACATATGTCCGTCGATATATGTCCGTGAGTTGCCATACAAAATTGTCTCTCGTTTGGGTCCTTAACCTTCATGCAGGTCGAACATTCGCCAGATCGGAGCTCTATATATGTACATCTATCACATAGGGTTCGGCACGATCGGCCAGTTATAAGGCCTGGCCGCTGGCAGGGTATTTCAGCTGCGGCCTGTCGCCGTTTCGTGTCTGATTTCTGCTTCGGCTTTTCACTTTATTTATAGGCTTCGCATTTATTTGCCTGTCGCCGAGCTTTTTTGTGCCAGTTTAGGCCTCAATTATTTTGAAATTCATTAAGAGTGTCATCTATTTTCAATATTTATGCGCGACGCGGCAACCCTGCCTGCCACACACACACATTCGCCCCATTTCCTCTGCTGATACCCTGCGAAAACGCCAGAAAAGGGCATAATAACTGTGTCGCAATGTATGTAACATTTGAACTGAGTCGTTTTGGCCATGTTAGAATACGAAAACCGTCAGAGAGGAGACTGAAATTTTACTTAGTTATCCCATTTGCATACGATCGATATATACCAATATCTCGACATGGTATAACTCGAGAATAACTTGAGCTTTAAGATCAACAATTATTTCATTGTCCTATAAAGATATAGACTTTCGAAAGCGAAAACTGTTAAAGATAGGACGGAAACTTCAACTATATATATATTCTCCTATAACATCAGCTGAGAGATCAGATGAGACTGAAATTTTAATTATATATTCTCTTATATCAACATTTCTCCTTCTACTTTCATATTTTCGATAAATATGACTCGAGCATTATGTGAGTCATATTATACAAATTCATGAAGTATATGCTATGCAGATCTAGAAATTCGTTACTTTTAAAGGCCTTTCCCCTTTGCCACTCTAAAGAAAACTTATTTTTATGTAAGCCACATGTAACCCCTAAAAATTTCATAGCAAATCGGACTCTGAGCACCGAAGCTTATCAAGTATGCGTTTTCCTCTTATAGTTGGGGGCAAGAGCAAGAAGCAGCAGGAAGCTGGAATGTAACAGCTCGCCGCTTTGTTCAGGGTATCTACTTGTCGGGCATACCCGACTCAAACTAGTTTTTCCTTTTTGTTTTTGGTTTATTCATTTATTTATTTATATTTTGATGCTCCCATTGCAGTTGCCGCTGTCGCAAAATGCGCTTCTAAGGTGCGAGCGGACCCGCCGCTAGCGTGTGCGAAAGAGACAGCACAGCGTACACACACACACAGAGAGAGAGAGAGAGAGAGAGAGAGAGAGAGAGAGAGAGAGAGAGAGGGCGACAGCATTTGGGCGCAGGCAACGCGTTGCACAGACAAATAAGGAAAAGGAAAAGGTAAGCTCCGCGTTGCCACAAATTGAATAATAAACTTTAATCCCGGGCCTGGGCCTCGGCCTGGGTCTGGGCCTGGGTCTGGGAATGGGTCTGGGCTGCAGCTGTGGCGCCCACGCTGTGGCACTCTTTTGATTGTGGGCGTGCCGCACGCTCCGCGCCCAAATGCCGCAGCGTGGAGCGCCGCCGAAGAATACAAAATGCTGCGTGGCCCACGCACGCCCAAGATGCGCTGCAGCTGTGTGTAGCGGAGGGAGGGAAGAGGAGGGCCGCCTTCAACAGGTGGGGCGCTCAAATTAGACGTGGCCCACACTTGGTGCATGCCACAATTGAAAGGCAAATCCTGTTGCTGTTGTTGTTGTCGCCTGGAATGCAGATTGCCAACTCGTTTACATGTGCAGCCCATCGATCCAGCACCAAGGCCCCCCCCCCCCTCCTCCCCCCTCATGCCATGGCTGCTGCAGCTTGTTGCTTGTGGCGCTAGAGACTTGTTTTTCGCTCTTGTTCTGGTTTTGCGTCTGTTGCAGTTGCCAGTTGCCGCCTGCCGCCTGCCGCCTGCCCTACTCCGACTGCCCTGTTCCCGTTTCATTTCGCACGGGGCCAATGGGCCCGCTGCTGCCCGCGCTGCGCTCCTGTTACGCTGGTTCCGGTCATCTTTGGGCTTAGCTTCAGATGCCAGGCAAGAGCTTCAGCTGCTCAGCTGAAAACAGGTTCCATTCCACAAGAATTTTTGCCATATCTTTCTATATATACATGTGTGTGTTGTTGTTCTTGTTGTTGTTGTTGTTGTTGTTGTTGTTGTTGTTTGTTTGTTTTGTTTGTTTGTATAGGGCCATCTTTATTCTATTTGTTGTTGTTGTTGTTGTTGCTGTTGTTCGATTCGTGATTTTTCTATTGCTCCTTTTGGCTGCGGCAGCAATTGTTGCTGCTGCTGCTGCTGTTGTTTCTCTCTCAGGTTTTATTGAACTCTGTGCAACAACAACAACAACAACAGCTTGTGGCAGGTGTTAGTGTTTTACAAGCTGTTAACTGCCGCTGCTTAATGGGCAAGCAGCAGCAACAACAATCAGCACCAGCTCTCAACAACAACAACAACAGCAACAACAACAACAACAACAGCAACAACATTAACTAACAGCAACAGTTGTTGTTTTTGTTGTCATTGTTGTTGTTGTTGTTGTCATCATTGTGTTGTCGTTGCGTTCCGCCTCGCCATGAAATACGCGCTCAACGATCTACAGCTCAGAGCCAGCTCCAAGCAAACCAGCCAACAAAGTCGCAGCTACCCTGTAAAATATCAGGTGTCGTAGATGAGAGTTTGATGTGTAACATATGTATGTAACATTGGACCCTGACAATGCAATAAAAAAGCATTATTGTTATATTCTTTGTATTGTTATCATAATTATTATTACTGATAATACAACTATGTCCATACGCTCAGGCGAAAGCCATAAGGAAGAAGATGGAAAAACACGCAAAGTGTGCTTCTCACATTGCATTCTCACATGTTATATATGTATGCATACATGTATGTATATATGTATATGTATGTATGTGTATACACTTGATCTGCAGCACATTAATGGACAGTTGTCGTAACTACAGGGTAACTGCCCGTCGAGCACTTTTAGGCTTCTAGTCTTAGCTTCCAGTCTTCTCTTTTGGCATCTGGCCAGCTAACACGCCCATTTTCTAACGCATATTTCAATTGTGTAAGCGCAGGTTGAAGCCTTACCTGCCCCTTCTCTTACCCCCACCCCCCTCCGTCCGACTGCCACACCTCCTCCGCCGCATATGCTGCTGGCAGCGCTGCTTGCAACGGCTTCGCGCCTACTTCACTAATTTCTAACAGTTTTATGCTAATTTACTCGACAAGCAAACATTTGAAGAAGCCGCTGAAAACGCAGCCATTCACCAAAAGTTATTGTTTGTTGTGGTTGTTGTTGTTGTTGTTGTTGTTGTTGTTGTTGTTGTTGTTGTTGTTGTTGTTAGCCAACATGTGTATTTTGACTGTTAATTTATGCTATTTAATTTGGCATTTCATTTGATTAATAACAGTTATTGTCTGTCATTTAATGTCTTCTCTGTTCTGGGTTCTGCCAAGCAAAAATGAATATATATAAAAACTTGTCCTCCGGTTTTCATCTTCTTCTTATTGTTCTAGTTTTTGTTGTTGTTGTTTTTTTATTAGTCGGTTTTTTTTCTTCTAATAATTAAATTGGCCTTTTCGAAGTGTGACTAATCGAATTAGCATGCAACAACGATCTACATTAAAAGCATTCGCAACACTTGAGCTAGCAACATGTTGCCAAGCTCGTAGACAGCGGGTTAGCAGAGGGTTAGCAGAGGCTTAGCAGAGGCTTAGCAGAGGGTTAGCAGAGGGTGGGTTCAGCTTGATGCAAGCTTTAAGTGTGTTCAATTCATGTTCATATTCATATTCATGTTCATATTCATGTTCATATTCATGTTCATGTTCATATTCATCTTCATCTTCATCTTCTTCTTCATCTTTAAATTCATCTTCATATTCATAGCAGACGGTTAGCAGAGGGTTCAGCTTGATGCAAGCTTTAAGTGTGTTCAATTCATTTTCATCTTCATCTTCATCTGAATATTTATCTTCATCTTCGTCTTCATCTTCATATTCATACTCATATTCATGTTCATATTCATCTTCATCTTCATCTTCATCTTCATCTTCATCTTCATCTTCACATTCATATTCATATTCATATTCATATTCATATTCATATTCATATTCATATTCATCTTCATCTACATCAACATCTTCATCTTCATATACATATTCACATTCATCTTCACATTCATCTTCATCTTCATCTTCATATTCATCTTCATCTTCATCTTCATCTTCATCTTCATCTTCATCTTCATCTTCATCTTCATATTCATATTCATATTCATATTCATGTTCATATTCATCTATATCTTCAACTTCATCTTCATATTCATATTCATATTCATCTTTATATTCATATTCATCTTCATCTACATCTTCATCTTCATCTACATCTTCATCTTCATCTTCATCGTCATATTCATATTCACATATATCTTCACATTCATCTTCATATTCATCTCCATCTTCACCTTCACCTTCATCTTCATCTTCATATTCATATTCATACTCATATTCATATTCAGATTGCAGCTGTTTGTGGCAAATGCTTGGCAACATGTTGCACAACATTCCGCACAATCAAATGTTGTTATTTGCAGTTCATCTTTTATTATTGTAACATTTATTTTGATTGCCATTTGCAGCCAGTAGCTGTACCCTTAGCTTGCCCCTTCCGCTCGCCCCGCGACTGTCATTTGTGTGCGTGCAACACATTCTTGCAACGCGCCATTCATTTCCTCTGTTCTGCGATCTCTTTTTTTAACTCTTTTTTTAATGCTTTTGCTTTGGTCGTCTGTTGCTGCTGTTGTTGTTGCTGTTGTTGTTGCTGTTGTTGTTGCCTGTTGGGGCACTGGAATGCGCATTAATTTTCAACACACGCAACGGGCTGCAGAGCAGTTGAAGAAGAAGAGGAATATGAAGACGACGAAGAAGCAGTCGCTGCAACAGAAACCTGCGTCAATTTCGCGCTTTACTTTTGTTGTCAGATGTTTTAAATCAGCGCCGCGACGGCCGCTCTCGAGGATCGGCTCGGCTCGGCTCGGGTCTGGGGAACTGGCACCTGGGATACCTGGGTGTAGGCAGTCCGGTTTGCGGCTGCTCCTTGCGCTAACAAGTGGCCACCAGGCAGCAGGCAGCAGGCAGCGGCAGCGGCAGCGACGTTGTGGCAGCTGCACGCGCCTGCCTCACTCGCTGCCTGCCCCATAATGACTTTCAAATGGGAGCCGCGTTGCGATTTATGTGCGTCAAAAAGCGAGAGAGCGACCAGGAGGCGAAGTGGCAGCGAGAGAGAGAGGGGGGGAGGGGTGCTTTGAACAGACGGGACGGGAACTGGGCAGACAGGGCGGCCGTTTCTTGGAATTCCGCGCGCGCTTTTGTGTTCCTTTTTTTATGCCCCCCAACCATTGCAAATGGGTTAAGTAGGGTATATCAGCTAAGTGAATGTGTATGTAACAGATGGCTGGCATTAAGCATATATACATTCTCGATATATATATATATATATATTCCCGATCAGCCTCTGTCCGCTTCGAGAACTATTTGAGTTTAAGGGACTTCTCGAGTTTCTTATCCAAGCATCGATAACCTGCTGGGCTTTCGATAAATCGATAAAAGTCGTTATCGAAATATTAGTTTTCAGAGCACAATTCGATAATGATTATTATAGATATTACCATCCGTCTGTCTTTATGTTTCTAGTCTGCCTATTTTGAAGCTTTCTTGAGAAAACTTTGCATATTTTGCGTCTGTTATCGATTTCTGCCGCATAGTGCCACAATATCATATACTTGCCACAGTTATGATATATCGCATACTAAATTCTTACACAAACAACTTGGAAAAACTTTGTTCTATCAAGAGCTAACACAGTCCTAGCTAAATCGGATTATTATAGCATATGGCTCTCTAGGAAGAATCGTGTGAGAAATGAGTTCTTTTATGGGAAATACCCCTCTCTTGGTTCCAATCTCTTGCGCATATCCAGGAATTACAATCTTTATAGAAACAATCGGTCGGAAATCACGATCACGATCAATCATAAAGAGTATTTCAAGTGCGGCCTGCCACAGTTGTCCCTTTTTTGTCTCTTTCCTCTTAGTTGTTGCTTTTGCTGCCATCGTTTAAATTTCAAATCGAGAGGCGCAAACTGTCGCAGGGCAAACGCTGCACGAACCCGTTCCACAGGCGTTCCGCTGCCAGCCTGCCCCTGCCACGCAGCAGCCGGAGCAGCCGTTGCAGCACCTGCAGCCTGGCCTGCTCATAATAATGACACGCCATTAAGAATCTGATGCCCTGGCCAAAGGACTGCGGCAACAGGCTGGCCACATGCCGCATGCCGCATGCAACATGTAGCATGCAGACAGCCTCGGCTCCAGTTTAAATGGCACATTGCGAGCGACTGTGCTTCCGTTGGCCACGCCCCATTCGCTTACCACAGGACAGCAGCTCAGTCGCCAGTCGCCCCTTACCATTACCCCCCCTCTTACCGCGCCCAGTTTCAGTTGCGGTACAGTTGTGCCCAAGACATGACATTCCACAAATTCAACGCCCACTTTTGCTGCCTTCAACTGTACGAAATTTCATGACTAAAAACGTGTTTTTGTTTTGGTATTTTTTTCAGAAATTACGAAAAGTTTCGAATGGGGCTTAAGCAGGAAAAATTTAGAGTTCAATTTGATCGATAAATATCGAAATCTGCAAGCTTTTATTCATTTTAAGATTAGATTTATAACTGCAATGGAAATACATAAAGTTGTGGGCTCAGAGGAGAGAGAGAAGCATCTCCATAAGCAACAAATAGTTTCGAATAGATCTTGGGGCTTATATCCATGCCTGTCTGTCCATCTGTGTGAACCCGTCGATCTCAGCAGCTAGAAAAGCTAGGGAATTGAAATTTAAAATATTTATTCTAATAAGCCATGCACAGTAGAAATGTTTTTCATTTTGTACCGATATCTGCCTGCATTTACATAATATCGATAAATATCGATAAATATCGATTTCGCTTCCTTTAGACATAACTCGAAACCCATAAAACCTATTTACACCAAACTTGGCGTGCAGCTACTCGAATAGTTTATACCCTGTTTAAATTGAAGAAAGGCTTATTTTCATAGACAGCATCTCGTGCACATTTTCATAAAGATCAGACTACAGGTCCCGCAGGCAAAGGGAGGAGTGTGAAACTTTGTCGAAATATAATATAGAACATCTTGAAGATATATTCCTTAAGTAAGCGAAGTCCTTGACTCATATAATGTGCTGCTCTTTCTTTCCAGGCCAAACAGACATGAGTCCTTTGGCAATGCTGCCTCTGGCTCTCGCGCTGACCCTGCTCAGCGGCTGCCTCATCCCCAGCAGCAGCGGGAGCGGGAGCGGGAACGGAAACGGGAGCAGCAACAAGCTGGGCGTCTATATTGAACGGGCGCCAGAGTCGGCGGTGGCGCCCAAGGGCGACGAGGTGGTGTTCGAGTGCGAGCTGAATCTGAAGCCGGATCGCTTGGAGTGGCGATTCCGGGCGAGCGGCGGCGAGCCGTATCGCTATCTGGAGCCCGCAGCCGGCTACAATGTGACCAGCAGCAATGAGGAGCGCACCTGGAAGCTGCGCATCTATGTGACCGCCCAGACGTTGGGCGACTATCAGTGCGTCGCCTGGTATGGACCCGGCGCCATTGCCTCGACGCCGGCCCGACTGACGCTCGTCTCGATCGCCATTGACAATCCGAGCAGCGGCTACGGCCGGCACGCGGTGCGCTGGAGCGTGGCGCCCAAAAATTGTGTGCTGCTGCGCTGCGGCTCGGTCACCTCCAATCCGCCGGCGATCTGGAGCTTCTATCGCAACGGCGAGAAGCTGCCGCAAACGGAGCTGCTGCCGGGCGCGGCCGGCGCCCTGGTCCTGAACTCGGTCAGCGGCAAGGATGCGGGCAATTATACGTGTGCGGCAACGAATGCCATTACCGGCGTGGAGCTGCGCCTGCCGCAGGTAATTGACTTGCGTGTGGACTATACGGATCGGACTCCGCCGTATTTTCTGCTCCAGCAGCCGGCGACACAGGTGGCCGCACGGCCCGGCGAGACGGTTGTCCTCGAGTGCCCAGGGGTTGGCTCGCCGCGCCCGGGCGCCGTCTGGAGCAGTCCCAATGTGCCCAACATCTATCACAATCGCAGCCGGGTGCTCGCCTACGGTCTGCAGATCACCGATGTCCGGCCCGAGGATCAGGGCTCCTATGTCTGCCGCCTGGACAATGGCATTGCGCCCGTTCTGGTGCACATGATCAAGCTGAGCGTGCTCGAGCGTCCGCGCATCCTGCACGGCCCCAACACCACCCTGACCAATGAGGGCGATCCCCTCTCCTTGGACTGCAACGCCACCGGGCATCCACAGCCGGAGATCTATTGGCTCATCAACGGCGAGGATGCCAGCGCCGACAACGAGACGTTTGTCGAGCAAAATCGCCTCCACATCCGCCATGTCCAGAAGCGGCACGCCGGCGTCGTCCAGTGCTTTGCGCGCAATCAACTAGGCGAGGTGAGTAAAGCAACGAATCCCGGAACTGAGCTCCAGTTCTAGCTCTTAACTATGTATGCATAGCACGTAAAGGCAGCCAAATGTCCGACTAGGAGGACTATGAAATATCATCTCAAGTATCAATCAGGGAGCTAAATCAAAGGAACACGAATGTAGCATCTAAAATAACCCTGCTCCATCAGGAGTTATTTCAACTGTGTTATATTTTAGGTATGCATATGTTAGACGAGAACTTGCATACCAAATTTGATGTCTCTAGCTCTAATAATCCTCGAGTTATGCTCCAAAGCGATATTATTCGATTTGTAGACAAGCGCGGAGAGATCGCAACATATTATGGTGAAACCTGGAGTATGGGATCAAGCTGCAAGTCTCTAGCTCTTGTATTACCCGAGTTCGATAGAGGGAACATATTCCTAGATGTGTAAAAAAGTCTTTTTACTGAATGTCTAATCGACCCATTACTGATTTCTAGTGTAGCTAGCTCATGGGGTGTGAGAGTGGATCCACCCGCTGGTGTGGAAAATGGGTGAACAGCTATTTTAGGAAACTTTTTGTTAGAATTCATTTCAAAGCTTTGAGTGAACTATATACGAGTCTTAGTTGAATGTCCCACCTTTTTCTCATTCCCAAAGCTTCGGCATTGTTAAAGAATGAAAATTTCTCACGGACAATGGGAATGAGTGGAAAAATAGTATAATGAAGATACAAAGTTCGCAGTGTTGGTTAACTTCAAATTTTAGAAAGCGCTAAAAAGGAAGTGCCCAAAATAAGCAATAAAGGAAATAGGGAAGGGAGCATATATAAATGTGGGGTATACGATACGCTTAACTTTTTCCCCTCCTCTCCACTTTTGTTTTACAGACGAGCGAGGGGAACATTTTGCGCGTGAATCCGACGCAGCTTAGCGGCGAGGATTATCAGCCGCTGGGCGAGGTGCCGATGCGATCGCCCCACGAATCCGGCAATGGTGGCGGCTCCTCCTCCTCCTCCGGCTATTCGCCGTCCGGGTCGGGCAACTTTGGCGGCGGTTCGCGCAACAAGAAGCGCAAATACATGAGAGTTGGTGAGTACATTTTTCTGTTTGTGTGTGTGTGTGTGTGTGTGTGTGTGTGTGTAAAATTTGTTCGTTTCGTGGCTTAGTTCACTGTATTTCATATCGATATACAATTACAATTTGAGAATTGGCTTAGGGGTAAACGATGATCGGTAATCAATAATCGATACACGACAATCGGTAAATCGGTAAATAGTAAACGGTAATCGGTTATCGTTAATCGGTAATCGGTAAATGTTATTCACGGCCAGCCCACAGGCCGGCCGTCCCGCCCACCCGAAAACAATTAAATTTAATACGAAAAAAAATAGAAGTAAAATTAAAAATTGGAAAAATGAATTGAAAAAATTCCAAAAAAATAATAATATATATGTTAATTATAGATAGTTATAGACTATATATAGACTATGTGGTAACCAGCTGCATCCATGTTAGAGCAGCAATTGCATATCCAAATCCATGTACGCATCCTGCGTTGCCTGTGCCGTCCTCTCGGCGTGCTCCATCTCCATCTCAACCTCCACCTCCGTATCCGTGTCCGCATCCGCATCCGGGTCTGCGTCCGCGTCCGCCTCCGCATCGCTTATATCCTCCAGATCTCATGTGCTGGAACATTTTTGCAGCTGCTCCTCCTCCTTCTGCAGTATGCGTATCTTCATTTTGAGCTCCTCGACGCGCAGGCGATGCACCTCGCGCATATACTTGAGCTCATCCTGCGCCTTGTTCAGCTCAATCTTCTTGGCCTCGGTGGCCAACTGTTGCTCCTTGCAGCGCAGCTCCGCCTCCTTAACCTTAAAGTAGTTGATGCGCTCCTCATAGCTATCGCCCGCCTGCTGGTGCTGCTGTTGTTGTTGTTGCTGTTGTTGTTGCAGCTGCAGCTGCTGTTGCGCGCCCGTTGCCAGCGTTCCAGCGCCGCTTACGCTCACATTTGATACAGCCGCCGGGGCAGCGGTCACCGGCACGGAGACCGGCACAGGCACTGTCACGGGCACAGATGTGGCTGCCGTCACCGTGGGCAGTGCGCTGAATGTAAAGGTGGGCGTGCCGCCGGTCAGCTGCATCTTGACAGCAGCTGCTGCTGCGGCCGCCTGTTGCTGCTGCTGCTGCTGCTGTTGTTGTTGCTGTTGCTGCTGCTGATGTTGCTGCTGCTGTTGATGCTGCTGGACAACCACAGCGGCGGCCGCCTGCTGCTGTTGCTGTTGTTGATGCGCCGCAGCTGCCGCCACGGCCAACTGTTGCTGCTGTGCCGCCAGCTGCTGCTGCGCCAATTGCTGTGCCTGGGCTTGAGCCTGAGCCTGGGCCTGGGCCTGCTGATGCTGCTGCGCCTGGTACTGGGCCAGCGTGATCTGCTGCGGCTTGATCTCGCTTATGATCTGCTGATTGTAGCCGCCGGCCGTGATTGTCGCCATCGTGTGCTGCTGCGGCTGTGCGGGTATCGTGTGTATCTGTGTGGCTGTCGTGGGGGCAACAGTTCAAATGTCAGTTCTCAATATAAAACATAATATATATAAATGTGTGTCTGTGTGTGTGTACCTGTGGCATCTGTGGGATGCTTGATTTGCAGTATGATCTCGTCGCGCTGTCGCGCCGGCTTGAAGTGCAGCAGATCGTTGAGCGTCAGCTTCTCAGCACTGATCGAGTCCACATTGATGCGATGCGTGTTCAACATGCTCGCATTAGCGGCTGCCACGGCGGCGCTGACCTGCAGCTTCTGCATTTCGGCGACAGCCGATTGCTGCTGCTGCTGCTGCGCCTCGGCTTGTGCCTGCGCCGCGGCCTGTTGTTGTTGTTGCTGCTGCTGCTGCTGTTGCTGTGCATCGAGCGGATCATCCTCCATTTCGCTGACATCGTTGCCATCCATTTCGATCTCGTCGAAGGGCTCGCCCTGCGGATTATGCTCGGACGCCTCGGGACTGATTTGATACTCCGGCTCCACCTTGACGCTGTCGTGATGCTGCTGTTGCTGCTGCTGTTGTTGCTGCTGCTGCTGCTGCTGGGCGCTGCCCGAGACGGAGCCCACTTTGCCCAGCGCTGCGCTGCCGCCCGAGGCGCTGCCATCCCGATATGGATACTGTTTGCGTAGACTGTAAATGGTGGAGCGGGGCGGGCGGGAAGAAAACAATTAGAAGGCTGCACAATCGGGTTTCTCCATTGCCGCACTTACCGGGAATTCAGCCAGAACTTTTGTATTTGTTTGATGTTGCGCATGGCGCTGACATGCGGATGCGAATTGAAGTCGCGCACAATCTTGTCCCAGGTGTCGCGGACGGAGTACTTGTTGCGCTGCTTCTTTCTGTGCTTGATATCGATGACCTCCTCGTGCAGATGGAACAGCGTGTAGAGCACATCCTTCTCGTCGGCGGTGAAGCGCGGCGTCAGCGGCAGCTGGCCCTTCGAGCTGCCTGCCGTCGAGCCATTGTTGTTGCTGTTATTGTGATTGCTGTTGCCGTTCGTGTTGTTGTTGTTGGTGGGGCTGCCGTCGCCCACGCTGATGTTGCCGCTCACGCTGACCGTTGCCTGGACGACGGCGACGTTGTTGCTCGCATTTGCGGCACCGGCGCCCGCATCTCCGGCTGCCGACATACTTTCCGATTCCGCAGCTCGCTTGATTCGATCTGCTACGGATTTTTATTGTGATTGTTTATATTTTTTTTTCCGACTACTGTATCGAACGTTTTGTTTTGAGTTTTTCAGAATTGAATTGAGTTTGTTTATGTACGCCAACGAGATACGGTATCACTCGAGTAGCGGCTCGCCAGTTCCAAATCCGAGTCCGAGTCCGATTCCGAGTCCAAGTTCGAGTGCGAGTTCGAGTCCGAGTCTGTTTGCGAGTGCCAAAAAGCGATGCCGAGTAGCGAGTAATATACGAAAATCAATTGCACTCGTTTTGCTTATACACACACACGCACACACAGATACACACTCAGGGGCGAGAGCGAGCGCGCGCGTGTGTGTGAGCGTCGGTGTGAGTCTTTTTTTGTCTGTTGTCGTCTGCTGTCCGTCCGCTTGCCACTGGCAACTGCCACTTATATTGCACTAGAGATGTATGTATAAAAAATGTTGCGACGCTTGGCTGTTGTACGCTTCTCGCACCAAATTGCCAATCATTTAATTACGTTTGCTATTTTATGTTAATGCGCGCGCTTAGCTAGCTCAGGTTTTTTTTTTATTTGTCTATTTGTGGCAGGCAAACGGCAGCAGCACAAAATATTTAGCTCAAAACGCGTACGCAGCTAAAACGATACTACTCAATGTAGCACAGCGATACTACTCAATGCTTGAAAGCGATGCTACTCATAGCCATTAACAGCGCTGTTAGCTCCGAATTGCGTGCTGTTGGCGCAGTTTGGCGTTAACAGTGCACAAGTGCGCGTTTGCGTTAACAGTGGTGGCCATAAAAATAACATAAAAATTAATTGAAAAGAAATTTGTATTTATTAAATTATAAAATGGAAAATTTGCAATTGCAGCCAATATGGTGCCGCCATCGCGGCCCAATGTCACCCGCCTGGCCGACGACGCCGTCATGCTGCGATGGAATGTGCCCAAAAACGACGGCCTGTCCATACAATTCTTCAAGGTGCAGTACCGCATGCTCGGCAAGATGCCCCGCGAGAACTGGCAGACGACCAACGAAAATATACCCTATGGCAAGCAGCAGCGCGAACGGGAACGCGATCGTGACCATCACCATGAGTCGGGCTATGCTGGCGTCAAGAATTTC
The DNA here is from genome assembly GCA_037075305.1 of Drosophila kanekoi. Taxonomy (NCBI): domain Eukaryota; kingdom Metazoa; phylum Arthropoda; class Insecta; order Diptera; family Drosophilidae; genus Drosophila; species Drosophila kanekoi. Next base: position 12,755,851 of record JBAMCE010000451.1, read on the forward strand.
ACGTCGTCGGTGACGGGTCTACGACCGGATCGCAATTATCGCTTTCGGATCGTGGCCGTCTACTCGAACAACGACAACAAGGAGGGCAACACCTCGGCCAAGTTCTTTTTGCAGCGCGGCGCCGCCAAATCGAATCTGCCGGTGCCCCAGCTGCGCGACATTGAGCCCTACTCCGAGTCCGCGGTGCTCCTCCACTGGACGCTCGCCCCGACGCCCGCCCAGCAGCACCTGATCGATGGCTACTATGCCTACTACAGGCCGGCCGCCTCCGCTGCCGAGTACCTAAAGGCGACCGTCGATGGCGGCCATGCGCGCCGCTTCAAAATCGACCAGCTCGAACCGGGCACCGCCTACGAGTTCAAGTTGCAGACGTTCAATGCGCACGCCGCCTCCGAGTTCAGCGAGATCAAGCAGGGACGCACGCTGAGTAAGTGGTCAGCTGCAGTTGGATTCGCCTCAAGTATAATTGCTTTTATATTTTGTTATTTTGCAGAGACCTCCAGTCACGCGAGCAGCGGCGCCTCCTCGCCGGCCATTGTGCCCGTCGCGACTGGCGGCTCGAGCGAGCAGCAGAATTCCATTTATCCGGTCATCGCAGGCGCCGCCGGCGGCGGCCTGCTGCTGCTCATTGCCATTGCCGTCGCCTGCCTGTGCCTGCGCCGGCGCAACAATGCCCAGCCCGAGGGTGAGTCCCCCCGCTGCCGGGCAATGCCTGCTCCAGCTGCAACTAATCCCCACTTGTCCACTTTCAGATGAGAACAAGCCGCAATTGGATCACATTCAAGCCGATTTCGTTACGTCCGCCGTGCTGGGCGTGGCGCCCCATCATGGCCACAAGCCGGGCGATGTCCGGCGTCTGAATGGGGTTATTCCACGCATGAACATCACGCCGAATCCTCTGGCTCAGGATCCCACGGCCGACAAGGTAAGCTCTATCCATCTGCTTCTCTCCCGCTCCCAGCCATTCTCTCCCTCTCTTTCTTTCTCTTTCTGCTAAAGAACTGCTACACTTTTCAACTGGCTTTTATATCGAAATGTTTACAAAAACAAAAACCTATTTCGCTGGTTACTTGGTCAAAATTCAAAAACGTTTCTCGCCTCGCTCTGCCTTCGACTCGCCCGCCTCTTCCTTGCTGCAGCCAAACTCTGTCTCTCTCCCTTGCTCTCTCTCGCTCTTTCTCAGACGCTTCTGGTCACCTCTGGAGTAGGTTTGTGGCCCCATCCACTCGTTCCCCAAGCTACCCAACTCTTGTGTTTCCTTCTGTTTATCCTCCGGCTCATTTCTTGCAATGGACTTGGAATTGAAATAGAAAGAAATTTCAAATATTACAAAATCTTTAGTTAACTTTTAAATGTCGCTTTTATGTATTTATCTATCTCTATCTCTGGTCTCTCGTTGTCCCTCTCTTTCTCCTCCCTTCTCTTATCTTCGCTTATCCTCTTCTTTCCATATTGTCTCGTCTACTCTGTCTTTTATTCGCTCTTATGCATTTGTCTGTCCTTATCTATTTTATGTATCTTTTTATACATTTCCTTCTCTCTCTTAATTGGTTTTGTTTATAATTTCCTTAATTTTCCGTTTCTTTCATTCTTTTCTTCACTTCTTTTCTATCTGTTCGCTTTCTGAGTTTCTCCTCAACTTGTCTTACCCTTTGCTTCCTTTGTTCGCTTTTGTTCTTATCTCTTCTCTTCCCGTCTCTTCGTTTCCGTCTTTTCTTTCGCCCATTCTTATGTTTTCTCTTTCTTCTCCTCTGTTCTCTTCTCCTTCACTTCTTGTGCTAGCTAGATCGCCGCTCCTCCTGCCTCGCCTCCTTCTGCCTCGCCTCCTTCTGCCCCGCCTCCTTCTGGCTCGCCTCCTTCTGGCTCGCCTCCTTCTGCCCCGCCTCCTTCTGGCTCACCTCCTTTTCACCTTCTGCCGTTTGGTTTGGTCTCGTCTCTCGCTCCCCTCTGGTTCGTGGTCTCCTGCCTTCTGTTCTTCTGATCTCTCGTCGCGCTTCTCTCTCCACGCCCCCGTCAAACGGCATTGCCAAACTGAGCGTCCCCTGTTCCAGAATCGCAATGTCATGGAGCTGCGCTTTCTGCCGCCCAATGGCAATGCCACGCCGGAGCATGCCGTTGCGAACGCCGAGCCGGATGCTGGCCCGGATCTCTATGCGGACGCGGATGTCGATGCGGATATGGATGCGGATGAGGCTGGAGATATCGCAGGCAGCGACAAGGCGCTGACCGGCGCCTCCTCCTCCTGCGAGACATTGGAGGCCTGCGAGGGTCTCAGCCAGCCGCAGCAGCAGTCGCAGCAGCCGTCGACGGAGGCGCCCAGCAAGCCGCTGCCGCCGCTGCCGTTGCCCAAGAAAACAGCCGCAGCCAAGGCGCAACAACAACAACAACATCAACAACAACAAGTAAACTAAATTAGCGCAAAGCAAAAATCAGTTGAGAAACGTTTTTAGGTTATTTTGTTGCCAAGCGACCAGCGAATATATATGCAACACCTGCCACATGCCACATGCCTCTTAGCTTAAACTTGAACACACACTAATCTCTCGCCCTCTCCCTCTCTCTCCTGCAGGGCAACGCCTTGGCCGTTGCTGCCGCCGCCGCCTTGCACCAGCCTGGCCTGCATCATGCGCAGCCTTACCATGCGCCCGGCACGCCCACATTTGCGCACAAGCGTCACGACTTTCAACAGCCGCCGCCCGTGCCACCGCACGCCGCCTACTATCAACAGCAGCAGCAGCAGCAGCAGCAGGTAGCAGGCGGCGCCTCGCCCATGTTGGATCAGCAGCGACGCACCTTGGAGCGCAGCGTGCGCAGCTTGCAACAGCAGCAGCAGCAGCTGCCACACTCTGGCTATGGCATGGAGGATGGCCTGGCCACGCCCACGCGCATACCCTCGCTGCGTCGGCAGCGACGCGGTTCTGGCAGCCAGCACAACAGCCACACAAATCTCACCAATCATCATCACAACAACAATAACAACAACAACAACAACTGCAGCAGCAACAACAACAACAACAACAACAATGTGGCACATCATATGCTGCACCACTCGCACCACCCAACGCACCCGGCGCACACCGGCGGCAGCCACGTGGGCATACCCCATGTACCGGGCAGTCCGCGGGTTCAGCGCTCCCCGATGCCCGCCCGCGCCCTCATCAAGCGGACGCGCCTTGGCAGCCACACGGACAACATCTCCTCGGGCAGTCTCAACAGTATTGAGGTCTAGTTTCTAAGACGCGACACAGCACACAGCCACGCCCACAGCATGAGAATTTGGAATTCTGAACTTAGTTTTTTACCTTTTTGCTAATTTATTTAGTTCTCGTTTCAATCGCAGCTGCCGCCTGGCTTGTGGGCGTGGCTGCGCCCTCTTTTCATTATCTTTTTTTTTTTGTATATTTAGTGTAATTTATTTGTTTAAATTTAATTAACGCAACAACAATTTGCATGTATTCATTAAGTTGTATTAGTCGCCCCCCCCTCTCCCCCTCCCACCCTCTTTCCGGGCGGAAAGCCAGAAGAGGAAGAAGAGCTTATTTAAGTCGTTCAACTATTACCGTTAGATTCGCAGACTAATTTTAACACTAATTTAAGCGCCTAGAACTAGAATTCGAATTTTTTTTTTATGTATATGTATAGATTTATGTATAAAAGAAATTCCCACACACACACACACATACACGCACAGAAATCTCCTAAATAAAACACAAAATGCAAGAAATTCTGTATAAAATAAAAATATAAATAGTTTGTATATTAAACATAAATATTGCAATTGTATGTAACGGGCAGAAGGAAGCATCACAGCTCCAGTGGAGATCTCCGCCAGCTTGGATTGATGTCTTGATACCACCATCCGGAAGCCCTGTAAAATGCTTAAAGATCGGACTTCAAGCACCGAAGTACATGAAGTAGCCAATTTCATACTAAGTGTGGGGCGAACAGACGTAAAGGACTTTCTGTCGTTGCATGGTGACATGTTTTAGGTTTATCCATCTCCTCTAGATATAAGCAGAATCTTGGATGCACAGGATCTTGGCAGAATCTTGGATGCACAAGATCTTGCCAGAATCTTGGATGCACAGGATCTTAACAGAATCTTGGATGCACAAGATCTTGACAGAATCTTGGATGCACAAGATCTTGACAGAATCTTGGACGCACAAGATCTTCACAGCATCTTGAATGCACAAGATCTTGACAGAATCTTGGATGCACAAGATCTTAACGAAATCTTGGATGCACAAGATCTTGACAGAATCTTGGATGCACAAGATCTTGGCAGAATCTTGGATGCACAAGATCATGACAGAATCTTGGATGCACAAGATCTTGACAGAATCTTGGATGCACAAGATCTTGACAGAATCTTGGATGCACAAGATCTTGACAGAATCTTGGATGCACAAGATCTTGACAGAATCTTGGATGTCCCTTATCTTGACAGAATCTTGAATGCACAAGATCTTGACAGAATCTTGGATGCTCAAGATCATGACAGAATCTTGGATGCACAAGATCTTGCCAGAATCTTGGATGCACAAGATCTTGCCTGAATCTTGAAAGCACAAGATCTTGACAGAATCTTGGATGCACAGGATCTTGGCAGAATCTTGAATTCACAAGATCTTCACAGAATCTTGGATGCACAGGATCTTGGCAGAATCTTGGATGCACAGGATCTTGGCAGAATCTTGAATTCACAAGATCTTGCCAGAATCTTGAATGCACAAGATCTTGACAGAATCTTCCATGCACAAGATCTTGACAGAATCTTAGATGCACAAGATCTTGCCAGAATCTTAGATGCACAAGATCTTGACAGAATCTTGGATGCACAGGATCTTGGCAGAATCTTGGATGCACAAGATCTTGACAGAATCTTGGATGCACAAGATCTTGACAGAGTGTTGGATGCACAAGATCTGGATCTTGCCTCAAAATCATGTTTCATACAAACCCCAAATGGTTTTTAGCTGAAATATCCCCAAATGGAGCCCATTGTGAAAAAGTATAAGAAATATTGTTGTTATTTTCTCTTTCTTTAACTTTATTCAGATATATTTTCTTGTTTAAATTAACGTACAAATTGTAATAATAATCGCAGAGCTTCGCCTAAACAATGTGTGCACAGATGCTGCGCCCGGGACGAGTTGGGGGCAGCTAAAGATACGAGGGTTGCTCGATGTGTTGTTCTTAGGCCGGGGCTGGCGTCTCGGGCGCCTGTTCCTGCAAGCACAGAACCAGAACCAGTTCACAGAAATGTTCAAATGAATCAACGGGGCCAGGAACAGCTGCAGATGTGGCTGGTGCTCGGATGTTCACATTGATGTGGTGCCGTGCAATACGATATCTAAGACTAGCTCAGGCAACTGCAGGTAACTCGGGTAACTCGTGTGTGAGTGTGCGCATGCCCTGAAGAATGTGTGCCCAAGAGAAGAGAAAGCAACTAAGTGTGCGCTCTGGTCGGGCGTGCCCGACTGTCAGATACCCTGAACCCAGCGGACAGTGCAAACATGCTAGATATCTATCTACTTGAGGCTCGTTCTTGGTTAACTTGGGTTTCTATGGTCCAAACTTATTCAAATCGAATCAAATTCTAACGGGATATATCGCAAATGTGTCGCAAATGTGGAAGATGTGAAGTATGTGACGTATCAAGTTTCGTTCATTTAGCTGCCATATTCCTCGAGTTATGCTCTAGAGAAACATGTGGAAATGAGAGATATCGGAGAAGTTAACTATATGTCGAATATATCTCTAACGGACAATCGGACTTGGGGAAATGGACCCTCATTCGGTTTGCGGACACGGAGATGTTTCCTTCCTTCCGTCCTGAAATATGGCCCTTCACTGGGTTCAAGCTATTCGAAATATAGGTATGCGACATGTTTTTCTTACTTTTCTTTTTTCTTTCTTTTTGTTGTTGTAATTTAGTTTAATTTACATTAAAAAATAGAATTTGTAATAATGAAATATAGTTAAAAAAAAAAAAAGAAGAAATAATTCATCAGAGCGTTCGTATGTTGGGCTGTTGTTTGAATCCATCATGATGGGTTTTGAGATGTTGTTGTTGTTGTTGTTGTTTTTTTTTCTTTTTCTTTATTTATTTTTTAAGTTTCTGATCAAGCTTTAGCGGTACTTTATTTCGTATGCACACATATGTATGTGTATATATATGCATAGGCTATATATATATAGAGATATATATTGTGAGATATATACACGTATATTGATTGATATTGGATAGTTGGCATCAGATATTGTGTGTGTTTTTTTGGTGAAATAATTGTTTTTTATTGAATTATTATTGTTTAGGGCGGGAGTCACGGGTGGTACAGTGGACACTACGTGGACGCGGACACTTAGGCTTCGGCCTCAACCTCCTCCTTTACCTTGGCATCGCCGGGCTTGCCCTTGGACCAGTCGGGTTTCTTCTGCAGATGTCCGATTGATGTGCACAGGGAACGAGAATAAATACAATCGATTAGCAAGATCGGGTTAATCGTATAATGCTTAACATTTAACCAGAACATTCACTAGGTGCTGTGCTGTGGGCACTACGAGGCTACAAACTACATACATACACACAAATACATACAGATTGTGAATGCTAGACTAACAAATACGTGTGTGTGTGTGTGTGTGTGTGAGAGAGAGAGTGTGTGTGTGTGTGTGTGTACCGTATAACGAGACAGATAAACAATTAAATAGAGCGTTAGGCAGAGAGAGTTTGAAAGAGAGTGTGTAAGAGAGAGAGAGATAGAGAGATAGAGCGAGATAGAGATAGAGCAGTACATAAAGTGACAATGGAGGACACTTGGTGCTCAAACATAAACACACATCAGTTCACACATTCTTACACTTTTTGGCTGTTTTTAGAGAAGAGGCATCTTTTATCTTTATCTATGGAGCGTTCACAGCAATTTTGTCGATCGAAGTATTCAAACACAAGCACGCACACACATATATATATATATATACAGGTAATCATATATATAAACATGTGTGTGTGAGTGTGTGCGCGTGTGTGTGTAAAGCATATATAGAGTTTATAGCATATCAGTTATCAAGTTAATATACATAGCTATGCATAATATTGCCTGGGGGGTGACCCAACCAATGCAATAGATCTTACCTCCTTCTCTTCCTCCTCCAGTGTGAACTCCTTCTTCTTGACCACCTTCAGCTGGTTGCGGAAGTTGAACTCAGCGGCCTTCTTCTGCAGCTTGGCAAATTTGTTTTCGTATTTGGAGACCTTCTTCAAGGCTGGCTTAACGCTGGAATTGGATAGAAGAACAACCAGAAATCAGAAGGGATTACGGATTAGGTTTTCATAGACTGTTGAACCCTATGAAAGGGTTTTCTTTTGGTAAGTTTCTGATCGGTTCAGATTGAGATCGTATGGGAAAGATCCCAACCATTCCAAACGAACACAGATCAGTTGACTATATCTTATAGATGTAGATGATTTCCAGTTTATACTTACAATTTGCCGCGAAGATCGTTAACTTGGGCATTGAGATCGTTGATCTATATGTTTGGCGACGAGAGATCAAAGAGAAATAGTTTCAATTAGCATATGGTAGACATATATCGAATGGTTTTACAGATTCGTTTCGAAAGACATGTACTCTAAATGTGGCAAACTACTTGAAATTGCAATATCAAAATCAAAATGCGGGCAAGTGGGGTATCGATTGGTTGGGCTATAAAAGACGTGCAACGGAGCCAGTTGCAAGCAGGCGGGTTGCATGCGGCGCAACTTGCAAAGAGTCACAGTTACAGCTAAAAGTATACACATGTGCAGGCATTGTTTGTACATTGTTATTGTTATATTCGAGCGGGTTTGAACTGGCGGCTGGTTCGTTCATGCGTGCGTGCGTGCGTGCGTGCGTGCGTGCGAGCTAGCAATAGAAGCCAAATACGCAGTTAGGTTTTGGTCTAACGGTTGAATGGGACAGCTAAGGTCGGTTTCATTATCATTATTATTATTAATAGTTTTTTCAATTGGTATTCTTTATAATTTATTAGAATTTTCTTCATATTTTGTTTCGATTGGTCGATTGAACAGCATAACATCCAAATGTCGATTTTCTCTTCTTTTTTATCTTTTGGTATTTTTTGGTATTTTTTGGTATTTTTTGGTATTTAGATATATATAGTATTTCTTGAATTTAGGCATTTTACAGTTATATACGATATTTGACAGAGTCTAGAGTTTTGACCTACATAACACTTGAGCGTACGGAACTGGGGCCTGAGGTACTGCACAGCATGGCACATACATACATAACATACATTGATTGATAGACTGATAGACTGATTGATTGATTGATTGATTGATAGATTGGATTGATTCGATTCGATTTGTATTTGTTTGTTTGGCTTGATCGTTCGTCTCTACAGCTACAGAACATTCACATTTACATATACATATAACATTCAGATATATATATGTATATATGTATTTTTTTTCGGTTTCTGCTTTGTTTTGTGTTTCTTTTCATTTTGTTTTCCTTCATTAGCATATTCATTTGTTTGTTCGGCTTTTGACAAAGGCTTCGTGTTTGCTTGTGATACGGTAACGGTAAGATATAATATTAACGGTATAACGGTTTAACGGTATAACGGTATAACGGTAACGGTAACGGTAACAGTAACGGTAACGTTTAGTGGGCAGCGGTGGCAAATGTCTAGCGTTAGCTGGTTGAAGCGAACCGACTTTTGGACTCTAGAAATCTCAGCCAGAGCTCGTGCTCTGCGTCACAATTATTTTCAATTTCTCTGCTTTATTTTGCTTAGTTTTTTTTTCTTTTTGTTTTTGTTTTGAAACTCCAGGAAATCGACGCTTGGCTTTTATGCTCTTCAATTGCTTGGATTTTACGCTTTTATATGCAATTTTCTTTTCTGTTTTTTTTTTTCAATTTCTTCTGCTGTTTTTTTTAAATTTTGTTTTCAATTATTGCTTTTGGTGTTTGGACTTTGAGGTTAAGGCGAGAGCGTCGGGTAGAAAGAGAGCGAGCTAGTTAACGATCGAATGAAGTCAGTTTTGGAATCCCATTCTATTATTTACAATGAAGTGCGAGCGAGGTTCAGGTTGAGGTTAAGTACGTTGGATACTGTGGAACGAGTTGAAGAGAGAGGTGAGCAGTGGGCAGTAGGATTCTGTGTGTTGTTGTTGTGCTTGTTGTTGTTGTTGTTTTTGTTGTTGTTGTTGTTATTTTTGTCTGTGGCATTTTGTTGTTGTGTGGATTTCATTTGCTGCTGCTGCTGCTGCTGCTGCTGACATGTGCACATGCAGAAATTCGAAGTAAAAATAACTATTGCCTACATTTGTGCGCGTGCTAACGTGCTGTGTTCGAGTGTGTGCGTGTGCATGTGTGCGTGTGTGCGTGTGTGTGAGTGTGACCAACGGACGCACAGACAGTGGCAACAAAAAACGATGCAGATGACGCGACAGCGAAACAAACAAATTATCACAGTAAGAAAGAAAGTATGTAAGATAACAGATATTTTGTAGTATGTATGTATGTAGGTAGAAAACACAAAACAATGTCAGAATTTAAGTGTTGTGCAACAAAATGTTTGCAGTGCTAAACAACGACTATAGTTTCTGTTGACAAGTTTGGCAGTGTTGTAAAGTGCAAAGAGACACGCACAGAGAGAGAGAGAGAGAGAGAGAGAGAGAGAGCGTAGAACTAACCTCACTCTTAGACAAATGAAAACTTTTCGAACTTGAGTGCTTGAAGGCGATGTGAAATTGTCAATTTTGGAAAGAAACGTTTCAATTTGCAAAATGTTGTTTAAGCAGCGTTTGATTGATTGACTGAGAGTTTGATTGAGAGCTTGATTGAGAGCTTGATTGAGAGCTTGATTGAGAGCTTGATTGACTGTTTGTTTAGCTGGCGGCTGTAGGCTATTCTTCTCAATAGTCTAGGCAATTGCTTGAGTTTTCTCATTCGAATTTAGTTTCGAGTTGGCTTTGTGTCAATTCTTTTGTGGAACTCACAGTTATACATATAGATTTTTCATTGTTGTTGTTTGATTGGATTGTGTTTCCGTTTTGAGTACAAGTAACATGAGATTAACAACGGCATATTAAGAACTTTGAAAAACTTGAACTTGAACTTGAAAAACTTTGTAAAACTCGAACAGCGTAAGGTGAGTACAACAGAACCATCTATATATGTTTTATCATATGTATGGATACGTATTTTGTTTTTTTGTTTTTGTTTTTTTGTTTTGTTTTAAGAGCAAGTCACAAAAAACAGTCAAATACTTTTTGTTTTCAATCATGAGGACAAAAAAAAACACACACACTCGTATCAAAAAGTTTTGATATTTGATGCAAGACAGAAAGAAAGAAAGAAAAACAACGGAAACGTAAAAAACATGATACTAAACAAATTTGATGTCTGGCATTTGGTATTTTTTTTTTGCATTGTTTTTCAATTGTTTTTTGGAGTATTTTTTGATAGTTTAGAAAATTGATTGAAAATTGTTGCAGTACCTCCCAGTCTTTTTTCCTGACTTCGTATTCCAGATCCCATTTCTGGCCTTCACAAATATACATACGCTCGTAATACTCTTCGCAAATCTCTTGCAATTCGCCTGTAAAAACACGAGTTTTTTTTTTTTTTGTTTTTGGTTTGCTTTTTGGTTTGTTTTTGGTTCTTTTTGGTTTTGGTTTTTGCGACGCATCTTAAGATACTTATAAAAGATTTGGATTTTTATAGTTCTACAGATAAATATATGTAATTATATATCATTATCGAATTTTATATCGTTCATTTATATCTTCTTCTTCTTCTTCTTTTTCTTGTTCTTCTTCACTTTTTAGATGTTATGTGTTCGGTAGGTATTCAATTTTTTTGGGAACTGATTTGAAAGGTGATTTTACTTTCTGGAATGGGGGCGCAACGTACGGGTCTGAGAAATGTCTTGGCAATTGTTGTTGTTGTTGTTGTTGTTGGTTATGGTATTGGTATCGGAAACGTTATCGATTGGGCTAACTTATCGATAAATCGATAGCACATAGACAGACCAAACAGACTCTGGGAGCGAGAGAGAGAGAGAGATGGGGAGAATTTGTACTCATTTGGTTGGTTTAGTTGAAAGTGACGTTTAGGTATCGGGTATCGATACTTCTGCAGGCCCAACTTAACAACGTTTCCTCTTTGAATTCAAAGCACGCGCCGATTGCGCCTTATCGATTTATATATATATGTATGTATATATGCAATTGTTAAATAGATATCTGGTATATATATATATATAAATATTGTTTTTTTTTCGGCTTTGTACTTTTTTTTTTGTAGTTTAGCGCAGTTAAAAACAATATCAAATATTAGGCTTAAGTATAAAACTGAAGAAGAATAATCGCAAAATAACTAAAGAAAAAAAATAAAGAATATGATTAAGAAAATATTTAGAGAGAAAAAAAAAATAATCAAAGAATTAAATATCAAGGGCATAATTAGAAGAAAAAAAAAAAAAACAAATAAAGATTATAAATAATAATAATTAAATATTATTATTAATATTATTGTAGTTGTTGCTGTTGTTGTTGTTGGCAATATTTTTGTTGTAGTTTTTTTTTTTTTTTTTTTTGCTTTTATCAATAGATTTTTGTAATAAATAAATAATAAACATTCGCATATTGGTTGCTCTTTTTGGTTTTTGGTATTTTTGTGTGTGTGTTTGGTATTTTTTGTTGGTATTTATTTTGTAAATTATATTCGTTTTTGGGTTCATGGCAAAATTGTTGGGGAATTTACCTCTTGTGCTTTGATTTTCTGCACGTGCTCTAAATCAAATTTATCGCCCTCCAATTCGTAAAGTCGTTGCCAATATTGTTTGCATATTGTTTGCAGTTCGGCTGTGGTAACGGTATCGTTAACGGTTACGGTAACGGTAACGGTTGCGGTAGCGGTAACAGTAGCGGTAGCGGTCACGGTAACGGTAACAGTAACGGTTGTTGTAACGGTTTAGGTAAACGTCAGCGTTTACGTGACACAACGTAACGCGAGTTAAAGCGTAAAACGGCCGAGATCGTGAAGTGCGTGTTGTGTGTGTTGTGTGTGCGTGTGTGCGTGTGTGTGTCGTTGTCGTGTGCAGGTATGTGTGCAAAAAGAGACGCAGATAGATGCGGATATAAGAAAGAGATAGACAGATATATATATATAAAAAGTCAGAGACAGACAGAGAGAGAGAGAGAGAGAGAGAGAGAGGGATAAAGTGATAAGTGTGTTGTAAGGTTTTTGTGCGTGTTTTGTGTGAAAGTAGGATAAAGAGATAGAGATAAAGAGAACGATAGAGAGATAGATAAACGAAAGAGAGAGACAGACAGAGAGAGAGAGGGGGAGAGAGAGAGAGAGAGAGTGACAGAGACGCACAGGTATCGCGCGTTGTTCGGCGCGTGTCAGAAAAGAGAACGAATATTATATATTAATATATATATAAAGTCAGATATTTAACTTTATCCTTAGCTTTACGATATATATATATGTTGTAACACCTACAAGTTGCATATACATAAATACATAATAATTGTGCTTTGCTTTTGCTTGCTTTTCATTATACTTTTTATACGTTTCTTGTTTCTTGATTATGCTTTGTTTACTTGGTTTCATAATTCTTATATTGTTCTTATTTTCTTTTCTTTTCTTTTCTTTTCTTTTTTTTCAGTGTAGTGCGCTTTTACGTGTTGGGTTGCATGAGTTGGGTGTCTGTTGTGCTTGGTTGTTGTGCTTTGTTTGTTGTGGCTGCGTGACTGTACTTGGATATGTGTGAGATGCCCTGTTAACGGAACTGAACAAAACGGGACGAACGTTTGGCTAATGCCAGCGAGTACTCATTGTCAGCTTGTACCAATACGAGTACTCGCATGTTGGCCCGAGTACCCGTATGTTGGCTCGAGTACTCGCATGTTGGCCCGAGTACCCGTATGTTGGCTCGACTACTCGCATGTTAGCCCGAGTACCCTTATGTTAGCTTGAGTACCCTTATGTTAGCTTGAGTACTCGCATGTTGGCTCGAGTACTCGAGAACTCGTTGGCATACTTGTACTTGACGCGGTACTCGTTGATAGAACCCTATGCTCAATGCTCTTTACGCGTAACTCGTTGCTCGTTATTCGTTGTGTGCGTTGTTCGTTGTAATTGAATTAGTAAAAGCTGTTTGCAAAATACAAAAATTAACAACAGCTGTTCTACGACAAACAGACAACGAAGCTTGACTTAAACTAGTTAGGAATTCTTAACGTTAGTTTCAGAATAGAAACTTTTGCAAAAAAGCCACAAAAAGCAAAATGTTGGCTAAAATTAGATATATATATGCCAAAATAGACAGGATCGGGTAACAACAGCGTGTATTTGGTATTGTTGTTGTTGTTGTTGTTGTTGGTTTAGTAGAGAAGCCGCAAGTTAGGTTAGGTCCGCCCTCCGACTTGGTCAGGGGCTTTCCACGTAGCCTTCGGGTTAGCTGTTAGTGGCATCGGAAGAAAGGGGGTTTATTACTCGTTTTATATACTCTTTCAATTGGCCCAAATTTCAAAATGGGATGTGTCAAATTTTGAATGTGCTCTCTTGGTAAATGTATTCAAAACTTGCACGGCTCTCTTCCAAGAAAAAAATATATTCAAAATGCGGAAGAAAACCCCATGAAAAAAAAATACAAAAAACAAATACAGTGAACAGAGCTCAAAGTTTTCTACGTGTTTTTGGCTTGTTTAAAATGTTGCTCTACACTACGAATAGCCCCGAACTGGCACACACACACAAAGACTGGCCGACAGGGGGCGTTTGAGTGCCGGCATCTTGATTAATATTTGCATATATCTTTTCAGGTGCTGGGCTTGTCAGGTATCCAACATGTGTGCGGAGCATTGTTATTAACATTTCATTTTTTTCTACGAAGAGTAGCGACAAAAATTTCGAATAGTTCTCTGGTTCAATTATCTGTCAGCGAACGTGATAGATAGAGTGAGAGTGAGCGAGAGAGAGAAAGAGAGAGAGAGAGAGAGAGAAAGTTAGTTGTGGAACGCTTGCCTCAAATTCCTTTCTGGCTACCTCGTGCTCCACATCGTATTTCTCAGACTCCAATTTCAGTATCTTACTGTTATAATCGTGACAAATTTTCTGTAGTGTATCTGCGAATGTTAAAACGAGTGAGTTTTTCAGCGCAGTTGACTCTTTAGATAAGTTTTCATTATTCTTCTCGGGTCTCGAACTGCTGACATATTGTGCGTGTGTGCGAGAGAGTTTGTGTGCGTGTACGTGTGTACGTGTGTACGTGTGTACGTGTGTGTGTGTGTGTGCTTGTGTGCATACATTGATGTATATATTTGACAGGGGCCGATTGTGTTCTGGTTGTGTGTTGTTTATACGTGGGCGTGGCAGTGTGCTTGTGTGTGTGGAGTGCGTGAATCTGAACGACTTTCCAAGCTGTGCGAGACAGCAGAGCTGTATGCAAGAGAGAGAGTCAAAGAGAGAGAGAAAGGGCCAGAGAGCAAAAAGAGAGAGAGGGAGAGAGACGGACATGGGGACACAGAGAGCTAGATGGGCGAGAGCCAGAGCTGACAATCAAATACCTGGAACTACCCTAACAATTACTTGAGTAATTCCTTTTAATTACTAATAGTTATTATTGGAGCAACTTTTGCTCAGAAGAAATGTCAATTACATGATTAAGGCCAATTTCTTTGCAATTGCATTCCAATTACTTTGTAATTACAATTCCAATTACTTCGCAATTAAACTCCAATTTCTTTGTAATTGCCTTCCAATTACTTTGTACTTGCATTCCAAATACTTTGTAATTGCATTCCAATTACATTGTAATTAAACTACAATTACTTTGTAATTGCATTCTAATTACTTTGTAATTATAATTACAATTACTTCGCAATTAAACGGCAATTACTTTGTAATTAAATAACTTTGCAATTAAGTTACAGTTATTCCGTACTCAAGTAATTATCTAGGTAATTAAAATCGAAAGCGAATTATTTATATAATTGCCTGGACAATTAACCATTTACAGCTCCGTTTTGAACACTTGGTTGGGCTTATTGGCTAGCTAAATAGTTGTTCATCAATTGAGTTCAGCTTTTGGCTTACAAGTTAGCTATACGAGTAGATATATATAAGTATATATAGGTATATGTATGTACAAGGACTTTTTTTGATATCAGTTTAGTTTTAGTTGGCTTGAGCTGGTTTCAGTTTTTACGGTATACAACATGGTATTGTACGAAAATTAAGTGTATTATACAAATAGTCAGTATTTTAGACAGCAATAATAGATATATATATATATAGATAGAGAGACAGAGAGACAGAGAGAGAGAGAGAGAGAGAGAGAGATAGCTGACAGAAGGTGTTGGTTTTGCTGCTTTTGCAATTATTGCTGCTATTGTTGTTGTTGTTGTTGTTAAGCGTTAAATTGTTTTAGATATTTGATTTTGATATATATATGTGGAACGCTTTGTTGGCAAATAGTAGATAGTAGATAGTAGATAGTAGATAGGCAGGTTTGTAATAGATAGAAAGATAGATAGATTGTTATGTAGTAGATATGTGCGTGTACCTCAACATCCTTGCGTTTAACAACATACTCAAGATCATATTTCTGGTCCTCCAATTTATTAATCCTGTCATAGTGTTGCTTGATCAGGGTTTTCAGTGTGTCTGTGCGTCGACCCAACCAATAATTGGCAGCATGACAAAACACACACAGATACAGATACAGATACAGATACAGATACATTTCGAGATACAGATACACACATATATAGATTATATATATATATGTATATATATTGTTGGGTAACATTCGATATGGACATGGGCGTGTGCGTGTGCGTGTGCACGTGTGTGTATGTGTGTGTATGTGTATTTATATTGCAGTAGAAGAAGAGAGACGGGTAACAGGTTGGCAAGTGTGGGAGAGAGAAAGAGAGAGAGAATAAGTGACATATTTAAATACATAACAAATGCTTGTGTCGATGTGTGGGAGTGTGTGTATGTGTGTGTGTGTGTGTGAAGCGCAACTTGTTGTTGTTGTGTTCTCATTTGAAAATAGTTTGTGTGTGTGTGTGAGTGAGTGTGTGTGAGTGTGTGTGTGTGTGATGATAGATGACACTTTTGTAGACTTTAATGTTTATGCTTTAAGTTCCTTATTTCATTTTCTTTATATTTTCTGTTACTTTTTTTTGAAATTCTTTAACTTGAGGCCAAAAAAGCAGCTAACAAAATGGGCGTACACAAGGCCAGTGGGCGTGGCCAGCATATTTTGCTAGCTGCTTTTTTAGTTCAAGTATAAATATAAATATATTTTTTGATTTACTTTAAGTTTTCATTTATAATTTTCCCAGTGGAAATTCTATTGATTTATTTTTATAGATTTTCTTTTTTAGCTTCATATTATATATTTTCTTCTCTTTTTCTTGTTTTTTGGTTGTTTGAACCGCTGGCACTCACCTTCGCTGGCATCACTGAGATTCCTGGGGCTGCCGCAACGTTCTTCAATGATGCGTCTACGTTCAGCCGCTTTGCGTTCCTGTTCCTTCTTCAATTCCTCAGCGGCTTTCTTGCGCAGCAACAACTGTAAGGCGATAGACACATAAATAACGATTCGATCTACCAGCTAACTGGACAGAATCCGTTCTCTTATGTGCATTCATCTCAATAACTCTTATAACACGACAAAACGCTTTAACAAGTTGTTTCATTTGCTTAGCTGGCCACACTTAAAGGCTGTTTCGCCATTTTGTGTAGTTCGCGTGCCCAACTTAACAATATGGCGTTGCCACATCAACGTCAAGTTGTGCCAGAGTTAATGAAAAGTATCTTGTATTGTATATACATAAGAGCGCAGATCTTTGTTTCTTAATGCTGTCTTGCTTACCCGGAGTTTCTTCTTCCTTTCTGGGGTCATGAAACCCTTCTTGGCCTTCTTGGCCTTGGAGGCTTCCTCCATGCGCTTGCGCACCTCGGCGCGCTTGCGCTCGATCTCAGCCTGTTTAGCCTTCTTAGCCTGTAAGCACAGCAACACAAAATTGCCGATTAGTAGGTTATACCTGATCGCTTACATTTATTGTTATCGGTATTGTTATCGATATTGTTATCGTTATCGCTAGCACAACAACATTTAGATGGCACACGCATATGACGTTGGATACGGGGCTTGGCTGCGTGAACTTGGACATTTGACTTGGTGAGGCGATTGGGGCCGTGAGTTGCGGCCACACACGTACACCAGTGTACCTCCTCGGCCTTCACTTTGGGATCGTTGGGATCCTTTGGCGGGCCGGCGGGTGCTGCAGCTGCCGCTTTTCCATTGGCAGCGGGCGCAGCGGCTGCTTTTCCATTGGCAGCTGGAGCAGCGGCGGCTTTGCCATTGGCAGCTGGCGCGGGGGCGGCGGCGGCGGCCTTGCCATTGGCAGCTGGCGCCGCTGCTGCCTTTTTCTGCAAGTAAACGATAAAGCAACGATTAGTTATCGATCATATTGATGATCAATATATTAAGAAAGAGCGAAAGACGCAACACAGACAGCACAACGGGCAAGGACATAACGACAATTGACAATCGATAAACGTGAATCGATAACATAGATCACTTGACAGTTAATCCATTGCAGTTGTCTGTATTGGCAGCGTTATCGGAACTAGCTCGCCACCTGTGGAAGCAAAAGAAGTCATGCGTGTTACCCAAAGCATTTAATGAAGCTTTTTTATGTTTATTCAACTATTTCTTGGTTCGATCTAAGTTGATTTAAGTTGAGTTAGGTTAGTAACTTGGCTAAAGCTAATTGAACTCACCTCAAACGGTTGCCGATTGTCCGTGCCGTCCATTGCCTGTTGCCTCGTTCATAGTTCACGCGCGTTCCTTTTGCCTTTTAAGCTTTAAGCGTTTTTCAACACTATTTCAACTGTAAATTTTGTGTATTGTGAATATTGGTGAATATGCATTCAAACGATGCGGCGCATTTGCTTCGATACTCACCTCACCTCATCATCAGCCATTTTGATTTGTGTTTTTTTGAGTTACTGCAAATAGAAAAGAGTTGAGCACCGGTTGGTGAGTGAGTTTTGAATGAATCGTAATGCAATTGCCAACTAACGCATGACCTCATCAGACACACACACACCCACACACACCCACACACACCCACACACACAAACACATACGTGCAAAACAACTGTAGCTGTGCGCTGACAGGCTGTCATTTAATTGGCCGCTGGCATATGTTCCATAATAAATTCCAAATAATTGGCTGATTAGTTCAGGCATTTCACAAAATAAATATCTCTTCTCCCACACACACACACACACGCACACACACATACTTGGGCACAGTGCGTATGCGCAATGCATATAGATAAGCAGATTACGTATACGCCAGCATTGCCGCACCGTATATGGGGGCAGCGCCTGCTGATCGCGCCTGCAAATCAGACGCTCTCACACGTTCGCTCTCTCTCTCGCTCTCGCTCGCTCGCTCGCTGCCACTTTAGTTGAGCGTGCAAGCAGGACAACCGACTGCCTGTTGCCTAGCTCGATATCCAATTACAGGCGTCGGAAGAAAAGACGAAGCGAGAGCGAGCGAAAGAGCGCGCGAGCTTTGCTCTCTCAGCACGCACAGCAAAAAAGCTGCCGTTGCAAGCTTTATGAAAAGAAAAACAATTCCCAAAACCGTTAAGAACGCATAATATGGGTAGAATAACCGATATAGAACTATAAATACAGTTATTTTGTGTGTGCCAGTTGAAATTTAGCTCAAACGAAGGTTGCACTAAAAAAGAACGATTGTAAAAGCTTTTGGCTTTAGCAGGCACAATAACAAAAGCTCTGGAAAACTTAATATAAGCATATACACACATATATATATGTATTTTCTTGAAAGAATATATAGTTGCCAGATATATATATATATATATATATATGTGTATGCAGCCTAGGTAGAGCATGGCAATATTTATATAAAAATGATTGAAATTTCTAAATTTGGAGCTAGCTTTCAGCAGCATTTTATTATTAACTAAATGCTTTTGCTTTTCTTAATCAATTATATGCTTAATTAAACAAACAAAACGAATTTTATTTGCATGTTCAAGGCAAGTCTTTGGCAGCTAGAAAATTAATTAAGGAATTTAGTTGGAGTTCATTTTGAAATTTCAACATCTCGAAGGTATCTGAAATTCGAGCAAGCAATTGTTAACTGAATTGCCTCGCTTGTGGCCTTAAGTCGGCCTTTAAGCCGATTTGTGCCAGCTTTTGGCCAAGTTCAGCTAAAAAAACTGTTCAATTTTCTTGAAAATGCGTCAATTCCAACTATTTGGCAGCTTTTCTTGTGCCCGAAAACGTGTCAAGAGTCAAGAAAATATGTATATATATCTCCCTACTATAGCATATGTGCGTGTGTGTGTGCGAGTGTACGAGTGTGTGTGTGTGTGTGTGTGTATACAAAGGCACATTTCTATTTTGGGGTAGCAATTGTTGTTGTTGTTGCTGCGGCTGCTGCTGCTGCTGCTGTTGGTGCTGTTCGCATAGAAATTGTTGCTGTGGCTGTTGCTTCTGCAAATGTATCTTGTATCTGACAGCTACATTTTTAGCTTTTGCACACGCACACACACTGGCACACACACACACACTCGCACACAAAGGCGCTGTTATGCTCCACATTCCTTACATAATCGTGGCGCTCAACAAATTATGAAAAATTCAACAAAAAGATAATGCAAAAAAAATATATCTATATACATATAAGAAAATAACTTTAACTTTTGCTGTTCACACTTGGGCACTCGAAAAAAATGTTTCAAAAAAAAAGAAAAGTTGTCGTAGAATGCAAAAAAAAAAAGTGGAAAAAAAGTAGTTGCAATTCACACGCACTTTACGACTGGAACTCGTCTTTGTTGTTCGTTAAACTTGTGTTTTTTTCACATCAAAAAAAAGGAAAGAGGAAGAGTATGTTCTTGTTATTGTTATTGTTATTCTCTTTGCTTGGCTGCGCGTCTCGCATTTGGAGTTTCCAGCCAAGTTTGCTTTGGTTGGCTTATACGTTGGGTGCACTTAGTTGCCAGCCCACTCACCTTCAAGGAATTAGAAAAAAAAGGCAAAAAAAATTGAGCGTTGCTGTCGATCACACGAATCGGATGGTACTGAACGATACAAAAAGACTGAACGGTCCGACGATCCACGGCAGACTATATTCAAGTGGCGGCCAACCTATGGATACAGATACCGATTCGGATTCAGATTCGGATTGTACAATAAACACGCACACACACACACGCAGAGAGGCAAATACATATATGTATGTGCGCCGCCCACCTGCCCGTCCTTCGCTGATTGCCTTTGTGCGCGCTCTCTCTCGCCTAGAGCGGCAGCTAGAGAGAGACAGAGAGAGAGAGAGAGAGAGAGCGCGCGCGAGAGCGAGCAAGTATCTCGCAGCTGTATTCGTATCTGCATCTGTATCTGTGTTCGTACTTGTATCTGTATCTGGGCGCACTGCCTAAAAATAGACGCCGCTGGCAACCCAAATCGAAATGGATACCGAACAAAAATTCGTGTTTGCCCAATTCATGAGGTTGCCGCTGCGCTCCGCAGCCGAGCGATCGGCAGCCTGTTGCAGGCGGCCAAAAAACAACAAAAAAGAAAAAACAGTTGGAGAAACCGTCTAAACATCTATATAATCATGTATAATTGTATCAATATGTCGCTGGCTAGATCAATGTGCGTGTGTGCGTGCGTGACTGTGTGTGTGTGAACGTGTGTGTGTGTGTGTGTGTGTGTGTGTGTGCGTGTGTGTCTTTGTGCGGTGTAAGCGGAGCCGCTTGGAATTCAATGCATGTGTTAAAAATAAGTTTGCTCCAGTTGAGCATTGAGTGGGCCACCAGCAGCAGCCGCGAGGAGCGTGAGAGAGAGAGAGAGAGGGGGGAGGGAGGGAGGAGGGGGGATCTTGGGACGCCCACAGCTACCGGCCCCCACCGAGAACGGTCCATATGCAGTTAACCAGGCATGGAAACAGGCCAACGGGCACAATAATACGAGACAATAGAAAGCTCGAGGATTTAGGCGCCAGCCCTGGTCGGCAGCTACGACAGCTGCGTTTCGATGTGCGATAGATATTTAAACATAAATATAACAAAGTCTTTTCCAGTTGAAATTGGAAATATTCAAAAATTATATAAATAGCCCATTGATTCTTTTCCTTTAGCCGTGCGCATTACCCGGCCTTGCCCAGGCCAAGTTTCAACTGCATTTCAACTGCAAATCTTCAAAGATACTTTTGAATTGGGCTTCAATTTTCGACCCTCTTTCACTCATTTTTCACACTTGCGAGTGGAATTGCTCAAAATCTTGACTTAGCAGTCGTTTGCATATCATTTGGTAACTACAATAAACTTTATAGCTAGAAGCTCTCACACTCAGTCAGTCAGTCAATCAATCAGTCAGTTAGTCAAGATATAGAGTATTATATATAGAAAATCATACGTGTATCTATGAATATGTATGTAATTTGTATCCATGATTAAAATCAATCAATCAGTCAGTCAGTCAATCAATCAGCCATTCGGTAAGTCAGTCAATCAGTCAGTTAATCAGGATATAGAGTATTATTTATAGAGAATCATACGCGTATCTATGAATATGAATGTTATTTGTATCCATGATTAAAACAAGTTAATCCACAATCAGTCAGTCAATCAATCAGTCAATCGGTAAGTCAGTCAATCAGTTAGTTAGTCAAGATATAGAGTATTATATAGAGAGAATCATACGAGTATCTATGAATATGAATGTAATTTGTATCCATGATTAAAACAGGTTAATCAACAATCAGTCAGTGAATCAATCAGTCAGTCAGTCAATCAGTCAGCCAATCAATCAGTCAATAAATCAATCAGTCAATTAGTCAATCAATCACAAACTACTTTTGACTATGTAGATATTTATATTTGGAGCGCCTGCGAAAATGTTAAGACTTAACTTAAGCCAACTTCTGCAAAAAATTGACTGGCAAATGGAGCAATTGATATAATTGATGTAATTAAATATATAACAATTACATCCAAATTTAATAACCACTTTTAGGATATTTTCAGCTAGCTGAACAATAGAAAAACAAGCAAAATGCAAGCAAAGTTTTTAATTGGTCAACTCAAGCGAATTCAACAAACAAGTCAACATATATCAGATATTTTATAGCATATATATTAAAAACATATATACTTATATATATATATATATATATGTATATGTATATATAGTTACGTCTAATGTATGAACATGAATATATATACATATGTATCTTGGCAATGGCTATGTGAAGATGACGCTGCAACGCGTCGTATGCGCAATCTGGCAGTGAACAAACAAATTGGATAAAACAGACACAGAAAAAGTTACAGATACAAGATACAAAACACAAGTGCCAGAAACAGATACAGAGTCAGATAGAGATACAGATACAGATGCAGATACAGATGCAGATACAGATACACACACAATAACAGATACATACACAGATACAGATACATATACAGATGCAGCTACAGATACATATACATATACAGATTCAGATACAGATACACACACAGATACAGGTGCAGATACAGATACAGATACATGCGGCTGCCTTGCAGTCAGTGCTAATGTGCAAAAATTTCACAAAAATCCCAAACTGAAATTATCGTTGCTTTTTGTTTTTGTTGTTTTTGTTGCTTTTGCCATTGTGATTGTTGTTTTTATGTAGCCTGGCAGCCTGGCCTCTTCGAAGCGAGCGCCAAAGGCAATAGAAAATCTTTTCAATCACGGATACATATTAACACATATACATCTATATGTATAATGCTGCGTGTCCTCACTAAATGACTGACTGATTGAATGATTGATTAACCGAATAAGTAGTTGACTGACTGAATGAATAACTGATTGACTGAATGACTGAACAGCTGAGTGACATACTCACAGATTGATTAATCTATCAGTCAATCTGTTTGATTGACTGATCAATCCACTGATTTACTGACTAACTTATTAACTGACTAATAACCTAACTGATTGACTCATTGATCGATGATCTTTTTAATGACTGACTTTCTTATTGCCTGATCGGCTTATGACTAACCGATTATTCAATGACCGACTGACTGATTGACTGACTGATTGATTGACTTACCTAATAACTGATTGAATGACTAACTAACTGATTGGCTGACTTGTTGCCTTCATAATTGATTGACTGACTGACTGGTTGATTGAATGACCAACTAACTGATTGGCTGACTTGTTGACTGCATAATAGATTGACTGACTGACTGACTGACTGACTGATTGAATGACCAACTAACTGATTGACTGACTTATTGACAGACTTAATGACTGACGGAATGATTGCCCGTTGACTAATTGACTAACTGATTGGCTGACTGATGGCTGACTGATTGACCGTCTGGTTGACTGACTGATTAACTAACTGATGGACTGATTAACCGACTGATTGCCCAACTTTCTGACTGCCTGACTGATTGACTGACCGACCGATTGATTACAGATTCACAGATGCACAGCACAAAATATAGCGAAAAAGGAAAGTCGCCCGAGCAAAGCTGGGTAATACCTGCCAGCATATACATATAAGTGTGTGTCTGTATGTGTGTGTGTGTGTGTGTGTGTGATGTTGTGTGGGCGTACGTTTAGCATATAGCTAGCATAAATAAGTTTTATATACTATATCTACAGAATGTGTATCTACTGCGATCTGTGTAAACTTTGTGTTGAAAACACAAAAAGAATTTCGTTGCCGAAATTGTCTACACATGAGTATTTCGAAATTATTATTTTGTTTTTTTTTTCAGCTTGTTGTTGTTTTCAATTTCATTTATCTGTGAGAATTTTGAATTTCTATTTCTTTTGTCGGGCGCGTTTTGTTTGTCTTGTTTTAAATAGAACCTTTTAGACAGCCATTCATGTAGCGCATTAGCCAGCGCATCCATCAGATACATGCGGACATTTGACTGTGGTTTGAAGAAAAAAACGAAAATGTATTGAGTTTTAAGAAGAAGAACAACTGAAATTCCTAATGAGAAGCGCAGCTTGTGCTTGGTTAAGGCAGAGTCCTTTCAAATCTAGGACAATTTTTAACCTATATCAAAATCTAATAAGAATCGAATCGAGTTGGAATCGAATAGGGTTAAGGTAATGGACTATATATGATTAGATATATATGATAATGGGTTAAGAGTGGGAAAATAAATAAGTAATAATCATATAAACAGATCACATAAGCTGACTGTATAAGGACTTCAGCTTCCTGGCATTGATCATCAATCAGTTAGTCAATCATCCAGTCAATCAGTCAGTCAGTCAGTCAGTCAATCAGTCAATCAGTCAGTCAATCAACCAGATAGTAATGTAATATTTCAGTTAACTTCTCAAATTAACATATCGAGTTTATAGTTTGATGATTAGTCAAATCCTTATGGAATTCTTGAAGACAGGCGCTCGAGCAGTTCGTCTATGCCGCAAGATTTGTATTTCGAAGGGGCTTTCGCTGTCGCTGCTGCCTCTGCTGCTGTTCGGGGCGGCTATTTTTATGCTGAAAAAGCGTTTGAAACAGTTTTGAACAGATTTTTAGTAAATGGCTAACGAAATTTATGATGCTCGATATTGCTTTCTCTTCTGGTTGTGTGTGTGTGTGTGTGTGTGTGTGTTGTTATTGTTGTTTTGCTTTTTGGTCAAGTTTTTGTTGTGCGCTATTTTTGGACTTTGGCAAACAGGAAACGGCGGGCGCACGGGCGGTGGGTCCGCATTGAAGAAGGCAAGGTAAGAATTAAGGGTTCACACACACGCACACACACATGGCACACACAAATGGCACACTCATGTGCGCTATTGGGGCTTTCGGAGTGCGTCAAAGCAAAACAAACGTCATAAGTGCAGCCGCACAGTTGCCGAGTCGCTGCCCGCTGCAGCCCGTCCACACCCACACCCACAACCACGTCCACGCCCACGCCCAGGGCCAGCCCCACGGCAAATGTTGCCAGTGCTGGCGACCCCATTGGCCTTGCGCTCTACCTGACAGCAGTTTGACGCCGTTGCCGTTGCCGCCGCCGCCGCCGCTCCGTGTGACCTATATAAGGTTACACGCGCACACACGCACACACACACACACACATACACTGAGAGACGCCTTACATAGATGACGTGCAGAAGCTGGCTGCAGCTGGGTGCAGTTTGAGGTGCGGGCGCGGACGCGGCGGCAGCTCAATAACTTGCACTAGTTTCACTTTACGTACGTCACTGAAAACCGGCGATGACGTCATTAACCATTGCCAACAGCGACGCCAGCAGCGACGCCATCAGAGACGGCGGCTAATTGATGTCCAGCAAGGCTCCGGCCGCCAACAGTTGCAGTGCCTAATCCTTAAGCCCATTGAATCTATCCATTGAATCTTCCCCCCCCCCCCCCCCCCTCCCTCTATACAACCCCCCTGCGACACCCTTGTGCGGACGAAGGTCGCTTTTGGCTTTTGTTTTCGACTGCATCCGATTTGAATTGGGTTTCGGTTTCGGTTTCGGATTCAGATTCCATTTTGGCGGTTTCTGACGTTAGCAGCTGGCATTTTGCGGCCCCGTGCCCGGATTCGCCTTGAACTGCAGCACTTGCAGTTTTGTGAATGAATTTTGCGGCCAGCACGCGTCATCAATGGATTTGGTTCGCTGCCTTCGCTCCCCCCTCCTTTTGGAGAGCCCGCTGGACAGGGTCAGGACACACGCACACATAGTGCCCAGTGTGCGTCCATGGAACGATGGCCCCAGCTCCATGATGCACTAAATTAGCTGACAGGCGTCATCTGCTGGCATTGGCATTTATTTTTAGACTTTCCCCCGAAATATAGAAGCGAAAAAATACAGCTCGAGTTAGCTGGAAGTCTTCTATAGTATATATGCCATATTATTAATTAAAGAAGTTATAGGAATTGATTTGTCAGTTGAATGCATTCGTGACAGTCAGCTAATTAGCTGCTGCCAAAAATAGGCTTTGAATTGCTTCATTGCTTCAGCTCGCTTTAAATGTCATTGTTTCTTCTTTACATTATGGCTGCATCCCATGTTCCATTCCATGTTCCATTTCGCATTGAAATATATTCCATTTTCGCTTTGGATTTGACTCTTTGTTCCATTCGATGCTCGATAAGTGTTCCATTCTGTGTTTCACTAGGTGTTTCATTCCACTTTGTAATTTACCCAGGTTCTATTCTATGTTCCACATACATTAGGCTCCATTTTCCTATCCTAGCCTTGTGGTTGCATTCCATGTTGCATTCTATGTTCCATTCCGTGTGAAATCAATCTATTCCATGCTTTACTTCGCATTCGATGTTATGTTCCATTCTGTGTTTCAGTTAGTGCTCCATTCTATGTTTCACATTTCATACAATTTAAGTTTCCACTTTGTGTTCCATTCTATGTTCCACTTAGTTTCCGATTCTTAGTTCCATTCCAGCTGCGAACAGTTTTCCTCTCTACTTAAATTTAACTTTCTGCTTAAGCACATTCCAATATTTTGTGTTCAATTCTAAGATTCCATTTCCCTTTGTCTCCTCTTTGTGTATCCCTTTGTCTCCCATTCTATGTTTCACATTGTGCTCCATTCTATGTGTTGCCCACTTGGTGTTCCGTTCCATGTTTCACTTTGTTTGTTCCATTCTAAGCTCCATTTTGTCTTCTTCGCCATATAGCAGCCTATGTTCTGCAGCTCATTCCATTTCAGCTGTTCCTCTATGATTCATGTTCCATTCATGTTCCACTTGGTTTCTTGCTTAACTTCTAAGCTTTAGATTGATTCTATGTTCCCAATTTGAGTGAATATTTTAAAGCTTAACGAAGCTGTTCCCGACTTTGGTCAGGATTCAGTTTAAAATCCCTTTTGATAACCGCGTGAATCATTCTGAGAAGTCGCAGATAAACTGAAAGAGGCCAGCGCAGCGCGGGGCGACGCGATGCGACGGGGGTTATTGTTTTGCATAGCAGGTTAACTGGAGGCCCATTGAAGTTGCAGGCAATTACTCGACTATTATTGAAGAGCTTGTTAAATTGCGAATCCGTTGCGATGCCAACAATAATACATACAAGTGCATTATGCTCGATGCTTCAGCTCAATGCATGCATTTATTTTTTATTACCTTTTTTTCCCCCTCTTTTTCGCTTCATATTTTTTCTCGTTTTTGCTGGCACACAATTCTCAGAATGATAAGCTTGTGCCTGCATTGTGCAAAGGGGAAATATTCTAGGAATTTTTCATGGAATCGCATACCTTTCACAAGCATTATTATTACGAGCCCTTCACAAGTGAATGGGACGATAATCCCTGGGAGCTCGAATGCATAACTGCAGCTGCCCGCCGTGCAAAGGCTTTAAGCGACTTTTACTTTATGCTACAATTTATGAAATTTGCCTGAAATTTAAACCCAGACTGATTACCCAGCTTTTGCAGACTCTGCTGAAACTAAAACAAGTAAATGAATATATTCAACGGATCATTCGTCTGACAAAAATGGAGGAGTTTGGCCTCATGGCCAAGAGACCCTAGGCATGTATGTATGTATATTACCGGACAACAGAGAAAGCCCTTACATATATTTAATACAGACAACAAATTTGAAATATATTCTCTATATTCTCGCATATCCTGGGTGTGTCCCTATCGTCCCACTTGCATAGCTTGATATAAATCGATGTTAAGAATTGAGTTTTAGGCCCTGTTTATAGGAACTGGAATACACCAAACTGGGTATATTGCTTCTTGTAGAACATAAAATATTTTACTTTCATAAAACGTAAATACATCTTGATTCTCTTCAACATTAAAAAATGAAAGAGGCAACGTCCTCTGCATATACCCATTAGTTTGCCCTATTTAAGCTCTGAAAGCTCTGCATAGGGATCGGACTCTAAGCACCGAAGTCTCTCTGACAATGAGAGCTGTCAACACAAACATTGCCTAACGCAAATTCTATTTATATATGTATAACTGTATAGTGAGAACTTATTAGAAATATATCTCTATTTGGCCATCCATAGTTAGTCGAAAGTCGGAAGACTAGGGGATGCCTTGATACTTCTTCTACCAGACGGCTCGGCTATTGGAGAGGATCAAGAATATATATATATATATATGCATTTTCAATAAGTATAGGGTATACACGCATCCAACCTAGGCAGAGGGGATGTCCCAGAGACTCCCGACAGCCTCCGTGACGATTAAGCCTAAGGACAAGGATTGGCGAAACAAAACCTTGATACAATGGATGAAGAAGAAGCACAGCTGTGCATCTGTATATTTATATATATATATATATATATATGTATGTGTTTCAGTATGTGAACATGCAAGGAAAGAGGCTCCTCGATCTGGGATCTGGGATCTGGGTACCTCTCAGTTGGGCACTGCGAACCAGAGCACTCTCACTCAACGTTAATTTTGTTCAAATTAAATAAACGTCAATCTTTAGACTGTAATTGGGTATATAAATAAATGGCACACGATATACTGCAGATATATCTAAGTGTGTGTGTGTGAAAGACAGCGTCTAATTTGACAAATGCGGCAAAGTATAAATAGATTTTGGATTGCAAATCAGTTTGCCCGACGCCCCCACGTTGACAATGCGCGGCAAGCCCAAGCCCAAAGTCAAATCCCAATCGAAATCCCAATCCCAATCCCAATCCCAGCCCGGAGGGAACAATTCTTAGCGAGTTGTGACGCATATGCAAATGCAATTCAAATTGACTGGCAATTGGCAGCTGTCGTTGGAGTAGGTGTGTGTGTGTATCTGTTGTGTGTGTGTGTGTGTGTGTGTGTGTGTGTGCTGTGAAGTTGCAGCATTCGCAAAAGTTGTGTTGCTGCTCGACTGGCGCTGACCCCGTTTGTGTATTTTTAGAGAAACGCACTAAAAATAAATTTGCGAAGGTCGCGCAACATAAGCTGGGGCGGGTATGCCAGGCCGCAACAACAGCATGCCCCAGCTGCCAGCATAAGGTCAAAGTGTCAAATAGATGCATGTGCGTGTGTGTGTGTGTGTGTGTGTGTGCCACGAAACTTTGCCAATGGTCAAACAGGTGTCGACGTCATCGCAGCCTGCAAGCTCCGGCTGGCCCAGAAGCCAGCTCCAAGTGCTCCAAGTGCTCCAAGCGCCAAGCATGTATTCGAGTAGCCGAATTATCATTCGCTGTCGCCAGCGACAAATGTCGTTGGCGCACCACGTTGCCAAGCTACATTGCCCCAACGCGTGCCACGCCGCGCCGCAGCTGGGAAAAGTGCTGACAATTCAGCTCAATTCGGCTACTTTTAGCGGGAAATTGTTCTCGGGCACTTTTCTTACAGATTTAGCTATTCTTCGCTCTCCTTTTGCTAGTACCTAGTACGCTAGTAAGGCGTTTATTTTTTCTTTATTTAAGTTTTGCTTTAAAAGTTTATCATGCAGCTCAAAGCTAACAAAATGAGAGAATCAGTAGAAATTCGGAATGCAAGAGCTTACTTATTCTTTATAACATTTGTTATCAAAGGAAAATGTGAGGTCAACTTTTCACTTCGATAATAAGAGAAGAAATGAATCCAGTGCGAAAGCCTTGCCAACTGCTTCAAAGAAAACAGCGCCAAACTTGGCAGCACTTTGCCAGTTTCAGCTGATTTCGACTAGATTTTTTTGTCTGTTTTAGCCTTTTTTCAGCTTGCTTTTCTTGAACATAAGCATTTTCTTATATTTAAACTTCAAACTAATAAAAAGGCTAACATTGTCCAAGCCAGCGAGAGCGAGAGCGTTGCCAGCTTCTTCGAAGAAAACTGCGCAAAAATGGGCAGCACTTTGCCCGTTTCAGCTCTTTTCGGCTAGCGCTCTCTGCGAGTGCTTCAGCTACGTGCCGCTAGCTTTTTTGGAGCATTCGACTTGGCTAATTTCGTGCAACACTTGCGGGGGGCAAGGGTGGTAAGAGCGCGCCAAGCATCGATTGGCTGTCTACGGGATGCTGCTAACACAGTGACCTACTGGCGAGGCCATCGCCGTCTCTGACGAAAGCGAAAGCGCGCGCACGAACTGGATTTGGCCTGTATTTTGTTGCTGTGCTCCGATGACGTCATAGCTGGCATTCATTCACAGGATATGAGGCGGCGCAGCCAAGGTGCGGCCAAAGCCAAGGCGAGCAGCAGGCGACGGCGAGAAGGCCGGCCCGGGCACATGAAATTTCATTGAGAAAAAGAGGCAGCAACAGAGGCAGCAGCAACAACAGCAGAGGCAGCAGCAACAGAGGCAGCAACAGAAGCAGCAGCAACAGAGGCAGCAGCAGCAGCCAAGTCGCGAAACATTCGGCGCTGCAAAGGACACTCTGTGCGACAGCAGACCATTGGCGCTCTGCCGGCGTCGCTGCCAGCGCTGGGAAATCTGCTGGCGTCTGGGCACGCATGGGTTTACTTTTTGAGGCTGGCGCATTTGGTAACATCAGTCGGAAATTCGTCTCCAAACCAACCAGTTCGTCAATCTCTCTAAGAACAGCGAACTCCAGCCATAGAACATACAGCATAATATGTTCTTCCATTATTTTTTTTAAACAATTTTTTTTGTACACACTTGTAGTATTTTTTTACTGTTGCCAGTGTTGATCAGTGTGAAAGGTGAATCGCCATCTGAGTAAGTTGATATCGAAATTGAAATTCCTATTTGGTGTAACTCAAAACGCAGCTCGCGCTTCTGCCCTACGCACGAGTTCCACTAATCAAGTTTTAAGCGGATTCGAAAGTCGAAAACTTGACACGTTGAGCTCGTTCGTGGGGCGGCAATCAAGCCAGAAAGAGCACAAATGACGATCAAGTGAATAATCAACATATGAGTGAGAAACTTTGTAAGTTAGCAAGAAATTGTAAGCCAGCAATTGGCAAGTTTCTTTCAGTTAAGATATAACTTTATAGCATATAATTACTTAAGTATTGGTAAGCACAGCTGGAGGCGATCTTATGCAGAATTGTGGCCAGTTCTCAAATGCGTTTTCGCCACAATATCAACAGCAATATTCATAGCATACTTTGTGGCGCACGCAAGAAACTCTAAGGTTTCAACACTATGTAGATGATGAAGATATGGCAAAAGTGGGATCATATGAGAAGCATTTGCCAGTTATTAAAGATTCTGGCTGTTCCTGCAACTGGCGAAGCTGAAAAGATGGGAAGAATTTAGCAATAACTTTCCAGTTTTTGAACTTAATCAAACAATTAGCTACTATCGTAAGCCTCTTACACTCAGCATTATATACAAATATATATTATTTGGAATACGTATAAACCGTATTCGTATTAAGGAGCTTCCAGCTCTACCTCTAATGCACAGCATTAATGGAAGAAACGTAATGTAAAAAAATGTGGCATGCTTTCAGGCGCCAAGCACATAGAACTCCATTTGACGCACAGTTCTCAGCACTTCGCTAAGCTACTTATAACCCGTGTTGGCTAATTGAAGAAAAACAAATAAAAAATATACGCGAAATAAGCAAAAAGCGAAAATGGAAACTGGAAACTGTTGCATGCTATTCGAGTTCACAACAAACTCTTTAGAGACGTGCACCAAATCGCTTTCATTGCAGTTTCTCGCAAATTTTTGCATCAAGTTGCTAAGCTACTTAAAAAGGGTGTTGGAAAATTCGTAAAAAAAAAGAATAAGAGAAAAGCTGCGCCACAAAGCAAAGTGTGCTGCGGAGATTATCTTTCTGTAAAGTTTATTATCATAATGTGTGTTGGGTAATTAAAAGGCAAAAAGTGCAAATATTTCAATTTGCATTTGTGAATTGAACCCATAAAAAGTGTTGAATAATGTGGGAAAAAGATTGAATATTGAAAAATATTATAGAAAATACCTGCTTACATCTCGTAGAGTTGGAAACCAACTCTGAAGATGTTCCCGAATCAAAATTATCTAGAGTTAAACAGCTTTTCAAGAGTTTTGAATAATGTTAGGAAAACGATGAAACATATTGAATTAAGTGTTAAGATCTCTCAGAATCTCAAAACAAAACCTAAGAGATGTTCCCAAAAACACTTTCATTACAAATTAGCGCAACTTTCTGCGAAAAGTAGGTGAATAGCTCATAAAGAGTGTTGAATAATGTGGAAAAGAAGATTGAAAATAGATAAACAAGAATTTGCAAATAGAAAAGATTTACAGCTTGTAGAGCTCGGAACGGAATCTCTGAGCATTCAAAACCAGCTCAAGAGATGCACCCAAAATCACATTGATTGCAATTTCAAATTTGCCAAAAACAGTGTTGAGTAATTTGGGAAAAGTGAAACGCTGAGCAAGCCAAATTGTGGGGCATAACTAAAGCCAAGCGATTTGCAATGCTGCGGCCTGAGTTAATAGCATAAACTAGTTGCCAACTATTCGGAAGCGGGCAAAAAGCCAAGCTGCAGCGGGGGCAAGGAGCCGAGCGAGGGCAAACGCAAGCAAAAAGCGTTGCCTGCCAACAGGCGCTGCGTCGCGATGTGCGTCTTGTGGCTGCGTGCCAGCAACATGTGACTCGCTGGCAGAGGCCGTTTACCCGGCCAGGCTGCTGACGTCATTGTCATAAACGGCGGGCACGGCGCGAACAGCATCAGGGCCGGGGCCAGGCGCAGGTCAGGACCAGGCAGCACACTAACCCAGTGCCGAGGCGAGTGCCAAAAAAAAACAGGCAAAAGCCAAGCCAACAGCCGAAGCCAACAGCCGAAGCCCCAAAAAGTCTGTGACGTCATCAAGTCACTTGCCAGTCGCTCGTTGATGTGGGAGCGGGAAGGGGCTCAGCGGGTGTGGAGTGTGCGCTGCTGGCGAGCCCACAAAGTCAAATCCCAGTGTCCCAGTTTCCCACAGAAGCTTTGCTGATCCTTGGGGCACGTCTTGGCTGCAACAATTTGTTGCCGTTCCTGTCGCGCTGTGTTGCACGCGTGTTGCATTGACGTCGTCCATTTGGCTGCACTTGGCCTCGCACCCATTCTTCTTTCTCTTTGTGCCCCCCAACCCGCCCGATGTGCCGAGCTGCAAAGGACACGTTTGACGTGCACACGCAGCAGGACACTGAGCCACAACACACCTCCACCTCCAACCCGAGGAACTGTCCAATAAATATAAACCTCAAAATGACAAAGTGACACAAAGTGCGTGCGTGTGTGTGTGCATGTGAGTGAGTGAGTGAGTGTGTGTGTGTGTGTGTGTGTGCATTTTAATACCAAATTTTTGTATATTTATTGATTAAAATCGACAAGTTTTTAACTTTCAGTCAAGATGGAGAGCGAGAGAGAGAGAGAGAGACAGAGAGTGTAGAAGGAAGAGAGAGCGAGAAAGAGAGAACGAGAGAGAGAGAGAGAGAGAGAGAGAGAGAGGGAGAGCTAGCGAAAGAGTTTCTATAAAAGGACTGTTCAAGTCGGGACTAGCTAATACCCTGTACTCAGTTTCGAGTCCGCGTAAAATGAAGCAAAACAACAGAAACAAATGAATGTGCTCTTGTCGGGTATGCCCGACTGGGTATTAGGTATACACTGTACCTAGGACTAAGCTGCAGCTGCATACAGTCAAGTTTCCCTCCATAGACATACAAAGGTGCGAAATCAATGCTGCGCTTCTGCTGCTTCTTGCCTTTGCTCCATACTAAAACCAGCGCGTTCCCGAGTAACTCCTGAAATAACTTCTCTTGTAGCTCCTGTAGTAACTCCAGAGTTTCTAGTCTGAACTTTCTAAAAGTCGCAGCTTGTAAATATGTCAGCCAAATAAGTTTATAAACCAATGCACATGGCTCTAGCATTATGAATGGAACCCAACTGCCTAGCTGCGCGTCTCTTATCTTAGAAATCTCCGCGAATTGCTTAAAAAGCCACGTTTCAAAAACGATATTGATCGATATTATAATAAAGAGAGTATAGCTTTCTACTTGAGAGCCCAAGGCGTCTTCGTTTGCGTGCTGTCTCCCAAGGTTTTCTCTCAAATCAGCTCAATTGACGTACAATCACAACAAAGGCCACTCTAACAGTGTTGTACAGGGTCTAAAGTCCTGCGCATTTCACAGCACTAGCTGGTTTTAACGAAATAACATGCGCATACTCCGTAAGTAACCCAACTCTGAAAAGATATTTTATATATAGATTGGTTGAATATGCTTAGGAATATAAACAGGCTTGGTTGGGTCGACTCAGCTCGTCGTTCTGCTCGCCCTCAAGGCGTCCGAGATGTGTGCCACTGCCTTGCACACAACTAGTATACCCCTTTTGGTCGGTTACAGGGTATAAGAACAATAAAGAACGCCTCGCTGGCTGTGCTTTTAGACAAAAGCATTGAATGCCATTGATTGTTCCCATAGAAGCCATACGATAGCCATATAGTTGTTCGATTTAATACGGCTTTGGAGCTGTGTTGGGGGCATAATAAAGCTAGTTAAAATGTCTTTCAAATGGTTCTATATTGAATGATTGACAAACTACGACTATATGACATAGAAAATCAAAAGGAATTGTTCAGCTCGCAGAACAGAACAATTATCCAGGATTCAATTCTCAATTCCCGACAGCAGCAATATGATATGGCAAGCCGATTTGTACAGGGTATAAACTAATGCTAAGGCTCGCAAGTGACAAGTATGCTGAAGATATCATGAGAGCCTATATTCATGCAGCTTTGCCCTTTTAGGGAAGAGGCGTTCAAGTGCAGGTCTTCCTTTCAGAAGGACTTCAACTGGAAAACTCTGAGAATTATAGATTTTCGCTGCTTTCCCAGAGTCCAAATAAAGCTGTGCTCACAGAAATGTGGAGAACGAAAGAACATATCTGAAACATGAAGTGTTCTTGTAAATGGTTTTTGTTAAGAAAGCGTGCAAACTGCATTTGGTGTATTTGGAAATAGATCCTGCGTAAAGCATTCGAGTTGTTAGGACAAACAGATTTAAATATTTTGTTGAATATAAATTAATTAATAAAAAGAATCTAACAGGAAACGCGTTTAAGGTATTCAATTCAGTTTATCCAGGCAGTTGAGGAAAGAAATGAACATTCTCTCGCCCGAAGCATAGACAAGATATGACACATATATATTTGGTATGTTATAGATAAATGGAGAATGATATTACGAATAGTTCTGCAGCATTGACTAAAAGGTCAAGTTCTTAAACAAACAACAAAAATACTACATTTCCCTTATTCAAGGAGTTTTAAGTACAAAAGAAGAGAGGAGGAGCTATAAAGACACAAAAAGCTTAAGCTAAAAATTTGTGCGTAAATCCTTTGCGAGATCATTCTTATTTCCGTATTCGTACTTGTTGTGAGCTTGAACCAGCTTGCGGGATCTAAAGAACTTTAACGTATTCGCAATATTCAAGTTCAAAATATTATATAATGCATAGTTCAAGCTGTGCTTCCTCTTCTTCCCAGGCCCACACTTGAGGTGTTTCAGGCGAATCCCTGAAATTTTGGGGCCTAAAACAAAGAAAGAACGAGCTAAATATAGCTAAAACTTGAACCTAATCGAAATTTTGCAAAAGCTGCAAAAACTCTAAACTAATAACCGATAATTATCGATTTAAGAGAATCGGGAAACTTAATATGGTAACAGATTCCAAATAAAATTTCTAAGACGACTTCAATAGGAGACGAACGGATGGACGGACAAGCTGACGCACATCGAATATTACGTATACGACATGTGATACGTTTTCCCCTAGATGAATTTCTTCCGATGGCAGATGGAAAAGCAAATTGAATGGTGATACACGATATCCCTGCTGGAAGAATCGCTTTCATATCTTATATAATTTTCCATTAATATTTGCTCGCTCGGCAAATAAGCGTGTTATAATTTACCGGAGCTGCACCTGTGTTAACCGTTGCGTAAGACGTCCAAATGAATTATCCGCCAGTTGATTACGAACGTCAGTTGAATAGATTTCTCACATATCAAGGATTTTTATAAAATATATTTATCCTGACAACACACTCTCACACACACACACACATACAAACAATCAAACGCAGCCGAGTGAAAAAGAGACAGCGCGAACGAATGTGTCAAAAACTGTGTGGCCAGTGAGCGTGTGTGTGAGTGACGCCTGCTTTGAAAATTATGGTTTCGCAAGAACAACAAGAACAACAGCTAGAGCAGAAGAAGCAGCTGCTAAAGAAGAAGGAGAAGCGAGCACAACAACAACAACAACAACAAGGGCAGCAGCAGCAATAGGAACAATGCGCCACCCTCCACACACCCCGC
Source organism: Drosophila kanekoi (assembly GCA_037075305.1). Lineage (NCBI taxonomy): Eukaryota > Metazoa > Arthropoda > Insecta > Diptera > Drosophilidae > Drosophila > Drosophila kanekoi. Next base: position 12,792,135 of record JBAMCE010000451.1, read on the forward strand.
GCGCTGTTGGCCTCTTTGCCGCAGACAATCTGTCACTCGATACTCGCCATTTTTGCTAAGCGCCGACTCTCTCTACCCCTCACCCCGCCCCCTGTCACTCTGCACCCGCTCGCTATTGTTGTTGTTTCTTTAAGCTGCTGTCCGCTGCGTTACCTTGTTGAGATTCCCCACACGGGCAGAGAGGCCCCGTTATACGGGCGCAGCGCAGCGAAGCATTCCAAACGGCGATGCCATACAAGTGATCGGTACAGCTGCGGCGGGGGGGCTGGGTTAGCAGAGCTCTTCTGTATGTGTGCGTGCGTGTGTGTGCATGTGTGGCTGCAGTGAGCGGTGGGGGAGGGGTCAGTAAAAGGTGTCGCATGCATAGAACAGTGTTATTTAATTTTACCGTTCTTTTTATGCTCTTTGTTTATGTTTCTGTTTCTTTTGCTGTTTCTTTTGCTGTTGTTCTTTTTTGTTTCGTTTGTGTTACGGGTTTCCTACAGATTCACCCGCTGGGCGTCCCCAATCCGAAGGTGGCTAAGCGCCACCCGCCAACCCCGTTGGACGGCATGCAAATGCAATGTGGCAAGTGTGGCAAAGTGTGGCAAAGTGTTGCAAGTGTTGCAAAGTTTGGCAAAGTGCTCTGCACATGGAGTTGCAATTGCACAGCTCAGGGCGGCATCATGTTTCTTAATCAACTTTCTGACAGGGGTGCTTCTTAAAAACCTGCCCCAATGATTCCTATTTTCCTTTGTTGCTTCTTCCGCTGTGCCTGTTGTTGTTGTTCTCTATGTTCTTGTTGTTGCTGCATTTTTGATTTGCAGCAAATGCGCAATCGACCTGCGCCTAAAAGTAGGCAGCGACTTTTTGCAAACATCGCAGCTGACCCCGCCCGACCCCCTCACAACGGCTGGTCAAGGCACACCAACTGCCGTACACTTAAACCGTCTAATAATATTACAAAGTTAGTGACAAGCACACACATACACACATACACACGCGCGCACGCAGGGACACACGCACACAGACACGCACACACATGTAAGACTTCGCTGACGTTTGCCCGCTGTCCAGTGCGGTGTATATGTGTGCATGTGTGTGAGTATGTACATATGTGTGTGTGTGGGTGTCCATGCGCTGCCCAGCAGGTAGTTGAAAACTTGACAACGACAACTTTGTGGGGGATGCAACGCCAGCAGCAAAGCTGACGGCGCAGCCAACGTCAGCGGCGACGGCGACACCTGCAGCTATAAAAGCGGCACGACGGCCTGAACATTGTCTCAGTTAAATATTGTTAATTAAGCGACAACAGCCACGAGCAGCTGCAGCCAGGCAAAGAGCAACAATTTTTTTGCAAACTATCATCCAAATTACACAAAAAACAATAATTTTTGTTATTTTTTTTTTGCCAGTGAATACAACAAATAAGGATAAACATAATAATTTTTTTTTTGGTTAATAATTTTTTTTGCTGTGCTTATCGAAAAACTGCCAGAAATCCGAAAATTGGCCATGGAAATGCAAATTGTGCTGAATTATTTTTGGAACCGTCCAATTGGCTAATTGGCCAGCTTTCAATTCTAATTAGGATGACAGCTGCGAAAGGGACAATTCGAAGGATTTCATTTGAAAATCAATAGCCGCTGCGACTATTTAATTCAATTCAACTGACAAATTGTCAAACGTTAAAACCGACCAACCAAAAAAGCAAAAACAAAAAAGAAGAAACACCAACAAGCACGCCAGCTAAACTGAAGACTTAAATATTCAAGCCCGGAATTTGGGAACCGAAACATATGTTGGACCCTTTGGGCCATAATTAATTCAAACATTAACTTCTAGAGGACAGGCCTCTGCCGAAAAGCAAATCAGTCGATTTTTTCCAAGTGTTACAGTGCAAGTGTGCAATAAGATATTGATATATCATCGTATCTATATCTTTATCTATATCTATATCTTTATCTATATATATTTACTTATTGCGGTACTTATTGCAGCTGCTGGCCACTGCACAAGATTAGACTCAAGACTCTTGTGCGTGTGACAGCGGCTATTGTAAGAGACCAGAGAAACAGCGAAAGAGTAACTTATACTATAAACTTATATTATATTATAATAAATTGTCTTGCATTGCAGTTTTTTCTTGTTTTTTCCTTAAAATGCACTTTAAATAGATTTTTATCCCAACCCTCCTTAGCACAACGAAGCCCCGCAAATGCAGTCCAATTATGTGGCTAACCAGAAAAAATAAAAGGTTTTCACTCTTTGCTGTTGTATAATTTGCAGTCAGCAGAGAAACTATTCGTTAAAGGTTTCTAAATTGTAACGGTTCTTAATCAAATTAACGTGAAAATTTCAAAATTGAGTGCGCCTTCCAGCGCATGCCCGTGAAGTTGGCTGCGCGCAAGTTGCGTACTCACTCAAAGTCTGCACGCAAGTTTGCACTTACGTGAAGCTGGCTGCACGCAATAATTGCACTCACGTGAAGTTGGTTGCGCGCACATTTCGTTGATATTTATCGAAAAACAATAATAAAAATTTCAACACTTGACATTTTGGCTGTCCAGAACAGCTGGAAGAAAGCTACAACTAGGTAAACACAGTCAGCAGAATTTGCGCCAGAGACAGACATGACGCCGCCACCGCTACCAACAACTGCAACACAGCCCCCACAACAGCCGCCTCCGCCAATGGGCCAAAGCATCGCACCTAGCGGCGCTTTTCCAGGTAAGCCAAAGCCAGGCATTTGTTCTTGCATTATAAGCGTATTCCCATCGAACTGTTAGGTTCACTCACTCCCGGGTGGAACGATCCGCCGCCAGTCAGCGCAGACGGCACGGCCAGCGCTGGCAATCGTCGTCCCCGGCTCGATCTGCGCAAACGCGTGGCGTATCCCATGAATGGCAGCGAAAGCAATCCACAAGCGACGCAGCCGCCGCCGCCGCCGCTTTGATGTAATCTGGAGCAGCAGCCCATGGCTGCCACGTGGCAGCGCTAGATATAATCGCTCTAAATAACGCAAGCTTATGATTTTCGAAAATTCGTGTAGGCAACAACAATAATTTACATAGATAGCAATAAAATATATATATATACATGATTATATGTAGCTTATTATGTTGTGTTCGCCTCTACCAGGGCAGCTGCTCGCCATTGTACTGATAGAAGCCGCCATTGTGCGACTCGTTCAGCTGGCAAATAGTCTTCACAATCTGCTCTGTGCTTGTGGTCACGTCCAGGGGCGCATTGTTGCCGCCCATGTCAGTACGCACCCAGCCGGGATGCAGGCTGACGCAGAGTATCTTTTGTGGCGCCAGATCGATGCTCATCGACTTGGTGGCCGCATTAAGTGCCGCCTTGGAGGTGCGATATGGCAAGAGGCCGCCATCCGTGTTCGCCTGTATGGAGCCCAGAATGGAGCTCATATTGATAATGGCAGCGCGCTTCACGCTAACGGAAACGGTCTCGTTGGCCTCCGAAGCCCGCTTAAGCAGCGGCAAACAGGCCTTGGCCAGCATAACAGGCACCACGGTATTTGTTTGCAGCGTATCGATTAGATCCTGCTGCCTGGTAGCACCGAAGCGCACAGACTTGGGTGCAATGCCGGCATTATTGAAGAGCACATTGAGACCGGCATCTTTGGTCACCTCGGAGATTTTGCCAACGAGCTTGTCGTATTCCTCAAAGTTTCTCAAATCTGTTGAAAAGCAGTGTAGATCTTAGCTAATATTAGCAAGCAAGTGTGCTTGTACATACCAATTTCAACTATATGTATATTAGAATGCTGATTCGCCAAATTTTTGAGCTCCTGCAAGGCAAAACAATTACAATTTATTCTTCGTCGAAAAGACTGCTTTTCAAATGTGGCGCCAAGCTCAGGCACAGCTAACTTCAAGTGCGCAATAAAGCATCGATATATTTCTTGTTTGTTGCGATAAATCGTGACTAGCACTGGAAAAAGTGCTGCAAAAGCCGTACAAAAGTAGCGCCAAGTTTTCGCGGTGGAGCAGCATTGCCTTCGGTGCGTGCGCAAAAAAGCATCGATACATCGATAGATTGTGCTTTCCATAACTGGAAAACGAACAGCAGCAGCAAAAGCCGAGCCAAAGCATCGAACTGAAAGCGTAAAAGCAATTGCAAAAAGTTTACCGCTTATTTCGCATTTGCGTTCGCTGGCGAGAGTGTGGCGCAGGGATAGCTAGTTAACTGTCGTTTGACAAATTCGAGTTTGTTATTTTTTTTGTTAATTGCCATTTAAAGTGAGCGTGCAAAGTGTGTTCATCTTCAGTCTAACTGAATAAATTTGTTGAATATTTGGAAGCAAGTTCTGATCCTGTTTTTTAGCCTAAAACACTTGCCAAGACTGCAAAACATGGCGCCCGTAGACGGTAAAGGTGAGTAACAGAAGTGATGCCACACACAAGACAAGAATACTTCTTTCTGTCTCGCTCGCGTTACGGGTTATAATGTTATTGCTGTTGCTGTTGCCACTTATAATCATTCGCGTAGTTTCGATGTAGATGTCGGTGATACTCTTTAACAACTGACCCCGTGCATGAGTCACCCGTTGGTGACATGACTAGACAATTGTACTTACTGTGGCCTGCTCCAGGTTGCGGCATGTGGTAAATAGATGCTGCGGCGGCTCTGGCAGTGCGTTGAAAGCCTTCACCAGGCCCAGACCCAGTCCGCGATTACAGCCCGTTATTAAAATCGAGTTCATTTTGTCAAACTGTTGTTGCTTTCCGTTAAGGCAATCTAATCGGATATTTGCACTTAAGATGAGGCAACAGGCACAATAAAATGTTGAAGCTTTAAAACTGACACATACGGCGTAAACTGGCTGCTCCACGAGGCGCTGCCTTGGCTAAACTGCTTTTAGTTGCGTTTATCGCCTAACGTCAACACTTCGCGCACTCTTTATTTTTTATAACCAATAGACAAGCGCTTCTACATAGCGGCCGGTGGCAAAGGCAGCTGGTAGAGTTGCCAGCTGCATGCAAAATAAGCATAAATGGCTGATTAGAGTGACAGCTTGGCAACCCTGACAAGGGCAGCCAACTGTTGCTCTTTCCAGTCGTTGTATTTATGCAAGTTATGTTAATTAATGTTTTTACTTTATATTTGCTACGGCTAATAAGACAGCTCGGCGACCCTATGACAGCCGCCATCTACATTGAATTCTCTTTTCATCGCGCATTCGCATACAATAGCTCTGCCGCTGTTACGTGGTAAGCGTCGCTGCCCACACTTTCCAATCATTCCAAGCGCCGAGCAGCCGCCTGACGACGACGTCGCTCTTTTCATTCTTTTTGTCTTCTCCCGTGTCCGTGATTTCGCCAACAAAAACTAAAACCTTGTTAAGATCGCGCAGCGCAATAAACAACTTGAGAATTTCGCCATAGCTTTGAATTTGAGCTGTAGCTACCAAGTGCCCAGCTAGTGCGCCGCGGGGAAGCGTGCTTCAACGTACATATATACGGCGATTATATATACATACGTATACAACATGTCGCTTACATTGTGGAATTCGAGATTTTCAGTAACGCTGGTGCGCCAGCAGGCGACGATGTTTATGTCGAGTTCGACTAAAACAATCGCTGCAAATAGTTTACACTACACGTTTAATAACAATTCCCAACCACAACACCAAATACATAACCACCAACAACGAAGAAATCTAACAACAATAATGAAGCCAACCAACACCGCCTTGCCAGACAAGGGGGCCAGACGAACTTCGCAATCAGGTAACCGCAATCCTGGTAAAACATTGCCACAGGGTCGCAATTCTCTCGATAGCTCGCCTAGCGATTCCGGCATAAATGTTCCGCCCTTTAATCACCCCCATTGCGATAGGCAGGCCATGTACCAGCAGCCCGTGCGAAAGATTAAGCCACTACGAGGTAAGCCCATGCCACCAGTAGCTCCGAAAGATTTGATCACCGTCTTTCCAACCAGTTGGCAACGCCATCAAACGAAATGGCCGCTTTTATTGTCTTGTATGCTTATAACAACACTCTGCTGCTGCTCTCTCTCTCTCTCTTGCTCGGTCTCTCACACCCACACACACATATCCATAGTATTTATGAATTTATTATACAATAACTGTTAAGCGCCCCGCACCGCTACGCACGTACGTTATCGAACGTGAATCGATTATTTGCCGGGCAAAAATTTGTTTTCATTTGTGCACAGTCATGATCATGCAAGTGAAGGGTTTTTTTCTGTAGCGAAGGGCGGCTTGAGGGTATTTGGTAACAACTTTCTAACTCGAGTACGTTTTTATTACCAGTTTATCTCGCTTCGGTGGTATTTCACAAGATGCAACAAACTTGACATTTGCCGTTGATAGCGCGAATTGTTCGAGAATATCTTGAGATATTTGACAAGCACATCCTCAATGCACATACCGATTACGTCATCACGATTATCATTATCATCATCCCCATTAACACATCGTCATCGTGAATGTATCGAACTGCTGCAATCGTGACTTGCTCTATGCCCTTACATTGTTCGCATCGAACAAGTTGACCAGTTTGTGACGCATTCAGTTGAGGGGGTGGGTTGACATTGTGACTGACTGGCAACGATAAATACGTTACTTTATCAGCAGCACGTAATGACACTCCCCCTCTCTCTCCATCGAACGTAGCACAATTAATTAGCTTTAGCATGTGGTTGCGTATTATAGGTTGTTTTATTGTTAATAAGCCTAAACTAAAACTCGATAAGTGCTGTTCAATAGGTGTCTATATGCTACATACATACAACACATATTCATATTCACTGCGATCGGCATTCTTTCGATTTCATTAAAACGCTTCGATAATCTTTGGATTTTATTATTTCCTCAATTCGGTATTCGAACCGAACAGCTTACGCTTATCAGAACGGTTCCGCTCCAATTGGACTTTTGGCTCAGCAATTGAATAGATGATTTGTATTTTTAGATATTTCTAAATTCTACAACGTCATTCCGGGTTTTATCATGTGGAAATAGCAACATTTTCAAATAATTCGGAACAGCATCAAATCGACGATCTGTCGATAAATTAAATGTAATTTGAAGCATTTCAATTATGACCTTTATCTTGAAGACTTTGGCACAACTAAAGGAAAATCAAGCTTATGCATTAAACCCGACGACTGTTTTCTTTTGATTAGCCTATGTTATCTTGAAACCTTTGAATTATATTTATAGGCATCATTAATATTTATTGTCATGAATGAATTTGGGAAGGTCTTCGGTCTGATGTATGCGTCATATGTTTGCAAAGGGTGTTTGATCTGCGGCCATTTTCCCTGTTAGTTAACATAGTTCGTCAGATTAATATATCGATAAACTGTTAATCGATAAAAAGAGATCCTGCTCTGCTCTTAAACTTATTGCACATAAACTGGCTGGCAACTTTTTGGCGCCCTCCGCTTGTCTGGCAACCCTGCCCCACCTGTCCACTTACACCCCCAATACGAAACGGTTTAATCGTTTATTCGTAGCCATGGCAAACGTATTGGATCCAAAGCAAACCGCACGTCATGGCGGGGCTTGCGATGATTGCTCCACTTTGATTTGCACGGCGCTGACACACATATGCATAATTAATAAGCGCGACAACAACAACAACCACAACAACAGAAAGATAAACAGGCTTCAGTGCTGAAGCAGCAATTGCCGGGCAAATGCATCTATTTGAATTTGTGCCCGCCTCACTCGCGGATGAGCAGCCCGCGGAGGGGCGCAGCATATATCGTTCCGCATATCTGGACATACGACTTCGGAAAACGAAACAGCAGCCCGACAAAGCGAAGATGCCAAGGGGTATCAACGGCCAACTGCCACGCACACACGCTCTTCCCCACGAATCATTCCACGTCCAGCTTTTTTAATGCTCCTTCTTTTATTTGCAGGTAACTACGATTATGATCTGGTTGTTATTGGCGGCGGCTCTGGTGGCCTGTCCTGTGCCAAGGAGGCTGTGGCGCATGGAGCACGTGTTGCCTGCTTGGATTTCGTGAAGCCAACACCGATTGGCACCAAATGGGGCGTCGGCGGCACCTGCGTCAATGTCGGCTGCATACCAAAGAAGCTGATGCATCAGGCCTCCCTGCTGGGCGAGGCCGTGCACGAGGCAGCCGCCTACGGCTGGAATGTCGATGATAAAATCAAGCCCGATTGGAGCAAGCTCGTCTCCTCCGTGCAAAATCACATCAAGTCCGTCAACTGGGTGACACGCGTCGATCTGCGCGACAAGTAAGCGATCCAATAAGATGGCCACATCAATCGCAGCTTTGCTTAATCCTTTGTTCCCTTTGCAGAAAAGTCGAGTACATCAACGGACTGGGCTCGTTCGTGGATCCGCACACGCTGTCCGCCAAGCTAAAGAGCGGCGACCGTACGATTACCGCTCAAACCTTTGTGATTGCCGTCGGTGGTCGTCCACGTTATCCGAATATACCCGGCGCCGTAGAGTATGGCATCACCAGCGACGATCTCTTCAGTTTGGATCGTGAGCCCGGCAAGACCCTCGTCGTCGGTGCTGGCTGTAAGTGTCTCTCGGTCTTAATTCCCTTTATTGTGCTCAAAAGCTAATCTTTTGTGTTTTCTCTTAGACATTGGCTTGGAGTGCGCCGGCTTCCTGAAGGGACTCGGCTACGAGCCGACTGTGATGGTGCGTTCAATTGTGCTGCGCGGTTTTGATCAGCAAATGGCCAATTTGGTGGCCGCCTCCATGGAGGAGCGTGGCATTCCGTTCTTGCGTAAAACTGTGCCGCTGTCCGTCGAGAAGCAAGCGGATGGCCGGCTGCTGGTCAAGTACGAGAACACGGAGACCGGCGAGGTCGACAGCGATGTATTCGATACTGTCCTCTGGGCCATTGGCCGCAAGGGTCTGGTCGAGGATCTGAATCTGCACAATGCCGGTGTGCTCACGCACAAGGACAAGATTCAGGTGGACTGCGAGGAGACAACCAATGTCCCGCATATCTATGCTGTCGGTGATATTATCTATGGCAAGCCCGAGTTAACGCCTGTCGCTGTCCTGGCCGGCCGTCTGCTGGCACGACGCCTCTACGCGGACTCCGATGTGCGCATGGATTACGCTGATGTGGCCACCACAGTGTTCACACCGCTGGAGTACGCCTGCGTCGGCCTTAGCGAAGAAGATGCCGTCAAAGCGTACGGTGCCGAAGAGATTGAGGTATTCCACGGATATTACAAGCCCACGGAGTTCTTTATACCCCAGAAGAGTGTGCGCTATTGCTATGTGAAGGCTGTCGCCCAGCGCAGCGGCGATCAGCGCGTCTATGGCCTGCACTATTTGGGACCGGTCGCCGGCGAGGTAATACAGGGCTTTGCCGCTGCCCTCAAGTCGGGCCTGACCATACCCACGTTGATGAACACCGTGGGCATCCATCCGACCACCGCCGAGGAGTTTACACGTCTCAGCATCACGAAGCGTTCCGGCCTGGATCCAACGCCCGCCAGCTGCTGCAGCTAAATATGGAGCGCTACATCACAACGTATTTGCCCCCCAATTCACACACCAACAGAGACACACACATGCTAACATCTGGTTGGACCAACGAATTTGGGAGTTATTGCCGCTTCAAAGCGATAAAAGTTCAAGTTTTAATTTAGTTTCGAAAGTAGCACACACACACGTACACACTCACACACACAATAGCTCAGACGTGTCACAGAGAGGGCACTTTTTTGGGGGCGGGCGGGACTCTTGCCTTTAGTCGAACTGAAGCGCCTTGGAGATTCCCAGATGCCCCCGAAGCTTGCCTGTGCGGCATGCATCCAAAATTACGAAATTATGTTATATGCAAATGATGATTAAATAATAATAAATAAATCTGTATTTTTACGGTAAACAAAAAAATAAAACAAAAAACAAATATAAGCTTTTCATTCACATACAAAACAATATTGTGATTGATTGACGAATGATGCACGGCTGGAGCTAGGAAGACCAAGAACATGTCGCCAGCTATGGAGTCCTCAGAGAAGGTATCCAAAAAGTCCACATTTCTGGAGCTGCTTAGACTACACGAGAGCCTACATATCCAATTAGGTAAAGGAAACAATGGCGTCATCGATACTTATCGATTTTGTGGAAACGGAAAATGAAATCGATCTAGTCTGAGATCGACGGATTCGTAACTGCGGATAAGGAGACATAGCCAGTTTGGTACGTAGCTCGTGCTCAAGAATATATAATTAATGTATACAGATATATCCTGAATATAGCTTGAGGAAACGCAATTCAAACCCAACAGATAAAGATACTACTCGTATATCCCCCCGGATGCCATACAGCATAAGAAAGTCGGATTGACGAAATGATATATAATCGAGTTTGCTCTGTAAACGAAATGGGATTTATATAATCCAATTTCTTATCTAGTTCTTTCTCGAAGCGAAATCAAATTGAGTATGCCAATTCGTATGGCAATCCGACTATATATACCCTACTCATACACACATATATATGTTATGTCATGTCCGTGTCCCCCCAAAAAGCATTAAAAACTCGCCCGAACGGATCCATAAAGTGTATGATATTTATATTATTGTTGCTTTTCGCTAATTGGCAACCGATTAGAAGAGTGCAAGGGCTGAGCACAAGAACGAGAAGTCTATATAATTAATGTGAATAGTTTATAGCTCGTATCTACGCGGTTTACATAATAATAATAATAACGATTATGTGCATATATAATATATCGCGCGATTGACTATATTTCACGTTTATTTTGGGTTCTGTTGTGTTTTTCCTTTTCCTATTTGCGAATTGTTTAATTCAATAACATTTACAAGCTCAGCTCAGCGCCCCCCTCCCCTGCACAATTGTTTTAAAATCCATTTTCAGTTTCTTTCTTCTTCGTCGCCTCCGTTTCCGCTTGCTGCTCCCGAACGCTTCCCGCTGCTCGCTGCTCGCTTCTCGCTGCTGGCCAGGATTTGAGTATTCGGCAATAATCGAAGAGCAAAAAGTGTTTGGATTAGCATTTAGACACGAAAAAAAAAAAATCAAATCAAAAAAACAACATTAATTATTTAAGATTTATGTGTTATAGGCCATCAGATCAGATCAGAATTGGGGCGCGGCCGCCGCTTAGATGGCCGCATACTGCTTGGCCGCCTCGTCCTGCCGCTGCTGCTTGTTGACCGCCGATATGCACTTGGCCATGGTGGGCGAGGCGCGCGAAATGGCATCGGTCATGAAATAGTCGCGCAGTTCCTTTTGCTTCACATCGATGGGCGTGCCGCTGATGGATTTGCTCTGTGTGAATTGGTAGACAAATTGCTTAAGTTGGGTTTCGTTTTGACTGAAAATTTTATGGGTTCTTACGGGTGTAGCCTGGGCGCTCGCCTCGCTGCCCGTGGGCTGCAGTTGGCCGTAACGCGTTAGATGTGGCGCAATATTCTCGAGACGCGAGCGCAGCTCGTCGAGCGTGTCGTAGGGCAAGGGCGTGCCCACCACCTCGGACAGAGCGCGCAATATTTTCCAATCCTCGCGTGCCATGCCCGGCGGCGAGACGCCCGGATGTGTCTGCTGTGACCTGCCCTCCGTATTAACATAGGTCGCCTGCTTCTCGGTGTACGCAGCGCCGGGCAGCACAGCGTCCGCAATGGACGCACCATTGTCACCATGCGAACCAATATACACAACGAAACAGTCCTTTGGCAGCTGCTCGCGCGTTATCTTGCCGGCATCGGCGTTCAGCAGGAACAGCACCTTGGGCTGTGACTGTAAGGCGCGCTGCACGCCTGGCTGGTAGCCCACATCGAAGGCGCCCACCTGCGCGGCGCTGTTGTGCAGGACATTGAAGGGATTCCAGTCCTGCAACATAAATTTAAACATGTTTTACTCGTTCGACTCGGACATGGCCTCCGACTACTTACGGGCTTCTTGAGCTTCTGACAGTACTCGGAGATGGTAGCATGAATGGCAGCGCCATCGGGACGCTCCAGGACATCGACGCCAATGATAATGGCTGGCTTCTTGGCGCCCTCGAGCACCTTGGAGAAGGCATGCGAGCCGTTGCACACGTCCTTGATCAGGTTGGCATCCGAGCCCAAATTGTCGTGCTGATAGGACAGATCGATTTTGGGTCCAATCGAGGCAATCTGCAGCTCGTTATGAACGTAGGCCTTGCGCAGGCGCGTGTTGACCAGCGGCGCCTCGTAGCGCGGATTGGTGCCCACCAGCAGCACAGCATCGGCCTGCTCCAGGCCTAAAAGAAAACGCAATCCATAAATACATGTAAAAAGCAGGAAGGGGCAACACGAACCTGCAATTGTGCTGTTCAGCAGATAGCTGGAGCGCACATCGATGCCGCTGCCCTTGATGAAGTCCTGTTCGGTGACCAGTTGGTTTCCTTCCAGCCGATTGACCAGATCCTTGAGCGCCACCATGGCCTCCACATCGGCCAGTTGACCGGCGACGCCAGCAATCTGGCCGTTTGCCTTCTTCAGCGCCTTGGCGACGCTGATGAGCGCGCCCTCCCATTCCACGGCCTGCAGCTCGCCGTTGGGCATGCGCACCATGGGCGCCACCAGGCGCTGGCGCTTCAGGCCGTCGCAAGCGAAGCGCGACTTGTCCGCCAGCCACTCCTCGTTGACGTCCTCGTTTTCTCGTGGCAGGATGCGCAGCACCTCGTTGGTGCGCGTGCTCACTACGATGTTGCTGCCGACGGCGTCGAGCACATCGATGCTGTCCACCTTGCGTATCTCCCAGGGGCGTGCCACAAAGCTGTACGGTTTGTTGGTGAGCGCGCCGACGGGGCACAGATCGATCACATTGCCCGAGAGCTCGGTGAGGAAGAGCTTCTCCACGTAGGTGCCAATTTGCATATCATTGCCGCGTCCCGTGGTGCCCAAGTCATCGACGCCAGCAATTTCAGAGGCGAAACGCACACAGCGGGTGCAGTGAATGCAGCGCGTCATCACTGTCTTCACCAGCGGCCCGATGTCCTTGTCCTCCACAGCACTAGAAGGCGAGCAGAGCAGAGTAGAGCAGGAATTATATTTAGAGCATGGTTATAAAGCTTACCGCTTGCCCGTGTAGTTGATGTCCGTGAAGCGTGAACGATCGGAACCAAAGGCCATGGCCTGATCCTGCAGATCGCATTCACCGCCCTGATCGCAAATGGGACAATCGAGCGGATGATTCATGAGCAGAAACTCCATGACGCCCTCGCGTGCTTTGCGGGTCAAATCGGAATTCGTCTTGATGCGCCAGCCCTTCATCACGGGCATGGCGCAGGCGGCGACTGGCTTGGGGCTCTTCTCCACCTCCACGAGGCACATGCGGCAATTGCCAGCCACGGCCAACCGTTCGTGGTAGCAGAAGCGTGGAATCTCAACGCCCACCTCGGCCGCAGCCTGCAAGTATGGAGAAGAGTGGAGGGTGTTCTTTTGTATATGCTTTTAGAGCTAAGCTCAAGCTTGCTCACCTGGAGCACTGTGGTGCCCGGCAGAACCATCACGGGTATATCATCGACAAAGACTTCGATCTTCTCGGGCGCCTTGGCCGGCGTTTGGGCCATGATCGCGCTGGTGCGGACCGCTCGGCTGGCGATTTGGTGTGTGGGTGAGCCGAGGGCGCCCAGCGCCTTCACAAGCGGTGCACGTATCATATTTTCTGCAACAAATCAATACACAAACAACAAATTGACAACAACATTCAATTTACGGGCAATTACATAAGTTGCAAGCAGGCCGAGCAGACACTTTCTCGGCCATATATCGATTTATGGCAGCCTTTGCAGCTTTGATTGCCACGCCAAGCGCTTACCAGTTAAATAATATCTCAAGTGCCAACGTAAACAAAACTTACCGATATGCTAGAAAATATTTAGCAGCGCTACAAATAAATTTTAATGCCGAGCAGACAACTTTTTTTTATCGCTTTTGACAGTCGCAGTGTAACAGCGGACAGGGTTGCCAACTCTCTGTTTGACAGCTGACTTAATGCGCGGCGCGTTCAAATGGCAAATACCTAGTATGCTGCTCACAGTCGTCGATAAGAGAGCAAATGCCGAGCAAAAGTTTAAAAAACACTACACAACAACATAAAAATAATATTCAAATGAAAATTAGCTTGTTTCCAAATAGCGATATTAAAATATAGTGTAGATATGTTTGCTAAGCCCAATGTCCGGTAGCCAGCGCTATTTTAAGGTAATCCTAATAGTTCATGATTTTATCCTCTTCCAATAATAATAATACTAAAATATATGTACAAATCAGCATTGCATACATGCTTTTTGCTTATTCAATGAAATTGCGTATCGGATTACGAATTTTATTCAGCAATGAATGCTTGCAGCCCTCGTCGGACAGCTGTTCACAGTTAGTTTTGTTTACTTGCCTTGTGGCCATTGCCATTCGCATGTAAACGGCGGCGCGGGCAAAACTCGTTTGATTTTCAATTTGAAATTTAAATTCTTATTTCAAATAAGGATTGCGCTGTGCTGCCAGCTATGCATGCGTCAGCATAAAAACAACAACAATGGACAATGGGCCATGCTACCTGGCCACACATCGTGCCACAATTCATTCAGCTGCGAAATGTGAGCGGCGTTTAACAATGTTGGCGCCACACACAACACTCACACACATGCACACAGGTGAATGCATGTGTGGCGTCACACTGATGCGACGGCGGCGCCACAAGTGAGATTTCTTCTTGATTAGAGATCTGAGAGTCACGCGAAAAAAAAAATAAATACAAATACACACACAGATAGCAAGGATGATGCTTGGGAGGTAGCCATGTATGTATGTGACTGTGTGTGTGTGTGTGTGTGTTTGTGCCAACGCACGATTTGTGGCTAGTCTGGTGTCTGCTGCCTGGTAATCAGATAAAAATATATTATGACGTACCAGACCGACTTTTCATTGTTAATTGAGCGGCGTTGGCGGCGCAAGCATCACCGGCAAAAACCTTTCTGGCCAAGTCGGGGCCGAGAGACCGGCCCTGAATGATTTGAGATTGAGACGTGCTTGATATCTGTTGGCATCGGTAACGGCGGCGGCGACGACGGCGGCTGCGTCGGCAGCGTCAGCGTTGGCGATGCTGCGCGACGCGTCTTTGGCTGGCGTCTGC
Organism: Drosophila kanekoi; assembly: GCA_037075305.1. NCBI lineage: Eukaryota > Metazoa > Arthropoda > Insecta > Diptera > Drosophilidae > Drosophila > Drosophila kanekoi. The sequence goes on from JBAMCE010000451.1 coordinate 12,807,239, forward strand.
TGGCTGTCGCGTATCGTCGCGCCTCTCCGTGCATTGCTCTTATCTTGTATCTCACCATTTCGTATGTTTGTTGCTGTTGTTCCTCCTCACATTATCGCATTTGTATCTGCTGCTGCTGCCGCCGCTGCTCCAGCAGCAGACGTGTCGCCACAATTTGCCGCCAAACGCCGCCGCCGACGCCGCCGCCACCGCTTGGCGCCTAAAAATCAAACGGGGCGCCATATAACAAATTTTTAAAAATAACGTGCATCGACGTCAACGCTGACTCCGACGCCGACGCCGATGCCGATGCCGACATCGACGCCAACGCCGACGTAGACTAATAATGTGATTTGTTCTCCTCGTGGCTATTTTTGCGCGCCACGGCGCATTGTTAATGATCTTCTCCAGCGCGGATCGTCTGCAGTTGGCCCGTCGTCTGCCGCTTGGTTGTTCTTTCGTTTACAATGTGATAATTTTAAACAATTTACTCCCCTTTTTGCGCCGCTGGCGCTTTTGTGCATTTAACGGTGTCGTCCTTGACTGCGCCGCGGCGCCGCCTCGTCGCTGTGTGGCAGTTTCTGGAACTGGAGCGAGATAAGGCAGCAATTTCTGCGCATCATAAAGAACAAAAAAAAAAAAACAAAATGAAAATGAGATATGCATGATATGATTATAATTATATTGCAAACAGTTGCCTTGCTGATAGCGCCACGCATAGCAACAACAACAACAACAGCAACAACTCCAGACAGAGTCGCATGATGACAATGCTGATAATGGACCACAGCGACAGGGTCACTGCCAGCAGCGACAGCGGCAGCAGCAGCAGCAGTTGCATTTCCTTTTGGTGGGGTGTTCGCTGGGGGTCACATGCAGCTGGCGCGGCAATAAGACGCCGACGTAGACGCCGTTAACTCCATTCAGTGAGAGCGCGCGCATCAGCGGGAGCTGCGCTGCCGCTGGCGCTGGCGCTGCCGCAGCAAGCATCGCTCGTGCGCGCTTGTTCATTCGTTCGCGCTCGCACGTTCGTTCGTTTTGCTGGTTCGCTCGTTGCGCTCGTGCTGCCCGGCACTGGTTCGGCTCATTGGGCTCCGGCTGTGGCTGTGGCTGCGGCTGTGGCTTTGGGCTGGCTCCCCAATCTTTCCTTTCAATAAAACCAGTGCCCGCTTGCAATTTTCACTTAGTTTGAGTCCGAACGGCGACTGCGCCGGCGTGTCCGTGTGTGTGCGTGTGCGTGTGTGTGTGTGTGAGGCGTGTGTGAGTTTGCGCGCGTGCGCGTGCAACTGTGTGTGCACAAGCTCGAATCCAATCGAATCAACTCGCCGCATTGTATTGAAATTGAAATTGGCATCGATAAGCGATCGGCAAAAAAACAAAAGAAAAAACGCGCGCAAACGCTTTTTTTAATGGATTTTTCGGAAATTGATTTCAATTCGTGCAATTTTCGTTCTCACATCAATTTTATTTTGTTTATTTATTTTTTTTTATATGTTTGTTTATCAGCGCGTGTGGCGCATGCGCAACAACAACAACTACAACAACAACAAAAAGTGACCAAAAGAACGGAAACAGAAACTAATTCAATATTGAAAATCGCTTAGTCATCGCCGGCGCAAACATATTAACTCTCTTCTCTTGTTGTTGTGTTTTTTTTTTTTTTGAGTTTTTTTTTGTTTACTTTTTTGTGCCTGTTGCGATTCTGAAGAATCCGCCGACGACCCAAATCGCCGTCGTTGCCCACAGTATTTACCTGACATCATCGTCCCAGCATCAACATCATCATCATCATCAGCATCATCATCATCAGCGTCATCATCGAGCATTATCATCATAATTATAATCAGCAAGAACGTCGGTATTTGCGGTTGACATCTTTACGGGCTTCATTCAGAGCAAAAACAACAACAACAACAACCGAAAACAAACACAAACAACAACAACAACAAGAAGAAGAAGAATCTCAGCAGGGGTGAGTACTCGGAACGCCCTCCAAGCACAATCATAGATTCATTATTATAAATATTATATGGAATGTTAAAAACAAATTTCAATTTCTACACAAAATAAGTCCACAAAAAAACATTCCGAGCACATTCCGCCGATAAGTCGGACGGGCGACAAATCAATTTTCAAATCAATTTTCTTTGAAATTAGTCCCCATTTTTCTTAAACTTAATATTTTACGAACTTTTCTTTCGAGTGTCGAAATCAAAATGTTTCAACTATTTCTGGAAAACAGTTTTGAGTTCAATAAAAATATTGAACATTTTTGTCCTTACGAATAAGCGAAATTTTAACATTTTGTTTATTGGAAATTCATGAAATATCTGAAAAAGTTATCTCGGATTTTAAGTTAATTTCCTGATAAATCTTTTTTGGGATCTATCTATCGAAGATGAAAAACCCTTGGAAATATGCAGCTTACCGCTTGAAAGATATGCGAGGAAGATCATGAAGCACGTCAAAGCTGAGTCCGTTCAAGATATCTTAAGGAACAGCAGAGTTTTCATTGCCAAAGCCCTTTTTACGAGCAATGCTTCCTTTGGAGCAACGATGATATAGCAATCTGTCATGCTTCAAGTTATGTCTACGTACTGCCTGGTACAGATAGACGGAACTCTGCAGACGGACTGAACACGTATACATATACATATATATTTTCAACTTTTGTCTTGACTTTTCCAGTTTAAGCCCAAAGAATCCTTTGGGAGAAACAAAGGAAACATAGCGAAGAGAAGCTTAAGGCAAATTCGACTTAAAACAAGCGCAAAATAGCTTGGAGCAAAACAGAAAAGTCTTAAAGCATTCACATTTATGCATATCATATAATAAGCTATGCGATATATAACTTTGTTATAGCCCCTAATCTCCAACCCTATAGGGTATTCATTAATGGAAGTCTTAAGATTTTGTCTTATCTGTTTTACTTCAAGCTAGTTTGGACTTATTTTAAGTGGAGTTTATGCAAACCTTTTGTTTTTACTATAGAAGATTAAGAGAAAAGTTGAAAAACCAAGAAACTCTGGGTTTAACATACGTCCAAGGAGCTGTCCGTTTTTCGGAGTTTCACTGTAGCACATTGGGCTGTGCGGTCAAATTATTTTCAGAGAGTTACGACTGCGTCCATGCATCCATAATTTTGACGTCTTTTGATATAGCTGCTCGCCAGTTAGTCAATCGGGCAGAGTGACAGCTTTTGGGGACACATGCACGAGAGTTTTTTTTTTATACCCTGAAACGATTAAAAAGGTATAATGTATTTGTGCAAATGTATGTAACAGGCAGAAGGAAGCTTCTTCGACACCATGAAGTATATATATTCTTGATCAACATCAACAGCCGAGCCGATCTAGTCATGTCCATCTGTGTGTCCGTCCGTCAGTCCGCCTGTCCGTCCGTCCCTATGTATGAACGCAAGGATCTCAGAAGCTATAAGAGCTAGAGAAATTTGAAATTTTAGCTGTAGGTCCTCGTAGTGAAGCCCCGCAGATCGAGTGTGTTTCCGATATTGGATAACTTGTCCCGTTTCCAAGTAATCGATAAAAATCTATATCGATATCCTGTTCTTTTACTAATTTTCACCAAACTTGACATTTACATAGCTTCTAGAATAGTAATTATATTTGCATTTGGTGTTGGAAGAAAAGAGTTCAGGGTATACCCTAGTCGGGAGCTCCCGAATAGAACCTCTTGTTCTTTTTTTTTTTTTTATTTTTACTTTGTTTCTTTATTTATTTTGTGGAGAAATAGTGTGAAAAAAACGACGTATCTTACGTTTTTTTGTCTGTTTTCTTTCTGTTTCTATTAACGTGCTGCGGCTGCTGTTTGCATTTTTTTTATTGTTGGTTTCGGGCAAAACGGTAGCCATATATTAAGCTAATTTCCTGTGTGATCTCAGCACCACACAGCACACACTCGCATATAGATACAGATACAGGTACAGATACAGATACAGATTCAGATACATATACAGATACAGATGCAGATACACAGATACAGATACACAGATACAGATACACAGATACATATACTCAGATACAGATACAGATACACAGATACAGATACACAGATACAGATACACAGATACAGATACACAGATACAGATACACAGATACAGATACAGATTCAGATACAGCTACAGATACAGATACACAGATACAGATACACAGATACAGATAGACAGATACAGATACACAGATACAGATACACAGATACAGATACACAGATACAGATACACAGATACAGATACAGATACAGATACACAGATACAGATATAGATACACAGATACAGATACACAGATATAGATACACAGATAAAGATACACAGATACAGATACATATACAAAGATACATATACTCAGATACAGATACACAGATACAGACACAGATTCACAGATAAAGATACACAGATATAGATAGACAGATACAGATACATAAACACAGATAGAGATGCACAGATACAGATATAGATGCACAGATACAGATACACAGATATAGATACAGATGCACAGATACAGATACGCAGATACAGATACACAGATTCAGATACAGATACACAGATACAGATACGCAGATACAGATACAGATGCACAGATACAGATAGATAGATACAGATACACAGATACAGATACAGTATGTGTATCTGTCAGATACACGGCGAGCCAGGCGAGCCAAATAAATGCCACAAGCAGCACCCAAAAATGGTCAAAATAAGCGCCGCGCATGTGTTTTATTTTTTTTTTTTTTGGCCAGAAGCAGCAACAACATTGTATGAGACAGCACAGATAAAAGCAAATTAAATGATTTGTTATAACTTTTTTTTTTGTGGGCTGCAGTCCGTCCCACTACACACACACGCCCCCCTTCCCCTTTCCAACTCCAAACGGTCTCCGAGCGCTGACGATCCGTGGCCATCCCGAGCAACGCCTGTGCAAAATTTATGGCCTGCATTTGTTGTACAACAACAACAGGCTGAAGAGAGATAGAAACTTAACAAGAAGCATATCAGACTGCTCGACTGGCAGATACCCTACAAACAGCGCACGTTGCACACAAGCTCAGCTTGCGCAGCGGGTGTGCTTCTTCTTCACGTAGCTCCACACTTTGGTCAGACTTTTTACTCTAGCTCTAGGTTTCGGCGCTTATGATCCGACGTTTGGTACACAAATATAAGGGTAAATCCCGAAGCGCGAAGGTTTCAATTTTCGTTTCTTAAAATCGATAATTATCGATGAATACGATAACGATACCTGCATATATTAATCGAGTCCTATCTATACCAAGTAAGCATTAAAATTTTCATGATCAACTATCTGAAATCGATATTTATCGGTGTAGTTAACATATAATGACATTTGTATAGATTAATCGAGATATAATTTTAACCAAAAAACTAGTTCTCAAAGTCGATACTTATCGAAATGATAGAAGATATCGATAACAAAACGTGAGTAAATAATTCGTATAACAATTCTCCAGCTTTTCTTCAGCCTTCGCGAGCTGATCATGTATGTATGTATATATAACATATATATATAGAACGTTGGTGATCGTAATTGTCTTCTTCTGCCTGTTACATACATTTGCACAAGCACATTATACCCTTTTTAAACAGTTTTCAATGGGTTGAGGGTATACAAAATCAAACGACGTCGCCATAAAAAATACATTTTCGGCCCACATGCGATGGAACCGACGCGGAGACGCCCGCCACTAAAGAAATTAAAATATGCCTCGAGACGGTAACAGCAACAACAACAACAACAACAACAACAACAACAACAACAACAACAACAACAACAACAACAACAACATTAGATCCACATATGCGCCTTTGGTTGGAGTTACGTGCGATCTGGACAGAGCGGAGGCCCCGGCCCGCGCGCCCCTCCTCTGCGCACGTCCGTCGCCGCGCGTTTTACTACGTTAAAAGTTTCATTTCATTCATAAAAATAAAAGCTGTGTGCGTGTGTGTTGTGTGCTTGTGTGTGTGTGTGTGTGTGTCTCGCATTGGGTGTGCGTGAGTGTGTGTCTCAATGAAACTAAAACGCATGAATGAAAAAAAAGAAGAGATAAACATATGTGAATGAAGCCACACAGCAATATGGGAGTCTCTTTCTCTCTCTCTTTCTCCCTCTCCCTCTTTTTCTCTCTCTCTCTCTCTCTTACTCTCTCACGCAGCCCAGCTCTCCCTCTCTCTCTCTTCTCTTTTGCCTGGTAGGCGTACAAATTGCTTTGGTCTAGTCTCTGCCTCGCATCCAAGTGAAATCTTTCTATAAACTCCACACCTCGCCGCTTTGCCGAACTTTTTGGCATTTTCTGAACGATTTTGGCATAAGACTCGTGGGCAGATGTTATCCAACGTAGCTTCGACGGCGAAGTTCTCAAACGTTCTTTGGGCATATAGTATTAGTTCCAGGGGCGATCAAGATGGGAAGTATGTATATAAGCTAACTTGATAGAAGCCCAAATATACAGAGCCTGGGTTTATGTATCAAAAATATGCCCTGTTTTCTTATCATATCACAACAAATATCATGTTTCTAGTGTCTCTTCAAAGGTTCTCCAAGCATTGATATAATAATAATATTGATGGTAATACTAATGATAATACTAATGATAATACCAATGATAATACTAAGGATAATACTGATGATGATACTAATGATAATACTAATAATTATAATACTAATGATAATACTAATGATAATACTAATAACAATAATACTAATGATAATACTAATGATAATACTAATAATAATACTACTAATGATAATAATAACAATAATAAGAATAACAATACTAATGATAATGCCAATAATAAAACCAATTCTAATTCTAATTAATATCGTGATAGTTTCAAGGGAATGCATTTCCTTGGCTTCGCATACGTCAAGAATTTGCCTAATTAACAACTAATAAGATTATAATACAGTTTCGATTGAATTTGAATTCTAAATTGGCATATAAAGTTAACGATAACAATAAAAGATGACAATAAAAATCATAAATTAGAGAAAATTAGAACCGGAATTTTCAATGTTTTCGAACTAAAATTGGTATTTCTCACCATCAAATAAATACTCTGAAACTATTGAAAATGGTTAAGAAGAGCGTAGAATTTATGCTGATGATAGCATATATATTCCAGATCAGGGCCAGGGCAAAGATCAAAGTCGATCTCTCGGTTCGATCTCGAAAACTACAATAGTTAGAGAGCAAAAACTCAAATATTCATTGTCACATATCATATGCATTACAAGTTTATCTCTTCCTCTTGTGATATTTCCAGTATTATCATCGATCAACATCGACTTGGACTTGTTTCACATAAGTATTTCGAAAGTTTGATCTACCTCCATTACCCCAACATTTGATAGTATTATGCCTTTCGATTGCATATCAGATCGGACTACAAACACCGATCTTCATCAGGAATGTGAGGCAAAGAAGAAGCACAGCTGCATCGAAGAAGATAGTTGGCTAGCTTATACAGTTAGCTAGGGTATCTTCTGGTCGTTCATGTCCGACTTGAACGCTTTGGGATTTTTCTGTTGGTATTTTTTGTCCGTGTCTTTTGGTCGCATTATTTGCATACAAAGCTCAGCTTGTCGCCTATGCCCCAAATGATGATCATTAATGATGATCATTAGCGCGAGATGATGATGTGATCGAGCAGCCAGGCCAAATGTGAAGCGACAACAAAACGTGGCTAATAAATTAAGCAAAGCGTCAACAAAGCTGTTGACAAATGTCAATTTTGGAACGCCAACGCCGGCCATTGAAAAATATATTTATATTTGTAAATAAAAAATGGGGAAAAAAATACTCATAATAATAAATTTATTATTATGAGCACATAAGAAGTGTGCGTGCACGCACGTGTGTGTGTGTGTGTGTGTTTGTGTTTGTGTGTGTGTGTCTGTGTGTGTGGAGGTAAATCACATTTGGTCTACAGTGAAATTGGCAATCGAGGAAAACAGCCTAAATAAGAGAAACTATGTGAGATCATTCGATGCGTGGGCCATCAAAGTGTTTCGATGATTCACTGGAAATGTGCGCGATTCGATGACACATCCTTTTTGCTGCAGTATCGCCATTCTATGGCTATATATAAAACTGTTTTTCCTGACTGACTGACTGACTGACTGATTGACTGACTAACTGACTGACTGACTGACTGATTGACTGACAGATTGGTGATCAGCGCATGGCCCAAACCGTAAGAGCTAGGAAGTTAACATTTTTACTGTATTTCCCTTATATGATGAAGTGGCACGTTAAGACAGGGTTTCGGGAAATTCCACTCGCATGTGTGGAAAAATCCCAAAAAACGTTTTAATTATACTTTTTTGATTACCATAAACATACATAGCATATACCATATACCATATACTATATACCATATACCATATACCATATACCATATACCATATACCATATACCATATACCATATACCATATACCATATACCATATACCATATACCATATACCATATACCATATACCATATACCATATACCATATACCATATACCATATACCATATACCATATACCTATTCCATATACCATATATTTACATATAAATGTACATGCAAACCATAAAATACTAAAAAAAAAAAACACTAGAATACTAACTCAGCATGAAAAACTGCAGAGCCCACTTGAATTCTTGAGAATCGAGGAGAAGAGCACTTGGAAGTAATTCGTTTCGCAGATCGACAAATAAGCTTAAGCTGCGTTTGGTATAAGAAAACAAACATGCATGAATGCATACATATGTATGTGTGTATGTGTGTGTGTGTGTGTGTGTGTGTGTGTATGTGTTAGTGAATGCATGCATGTATTTATATATATATGCCTGCTCAAAAGTAAGGGAAAGTCTATTTCCTTGCGGGAAAGAAATATCAGATATTTCTGGGCTTATCGAAATACAATCGGTTTTCTATCTGCCTTCAGATAAAGTCTATTATAACAGATCCTGGGGAAATGAATGGAGAAGATGAACGAGTGGAAACGATGAACACATGAAGAACACGAACAAATGGAGAAGATTAACGATCTTCTAGTTCATGTCCCCATCGCTAACTTATCTTTTAGCCGAAAGAAGCGGCTAAGCAAAAGAAGACTTTTGGGGGTAAAGAAGCTTCGGCTCGGCTTCTGCTTTTGCCAGGATACAAAACTAGATTCCTTGAGCTCTACATTAATGTGGAATGTGCTCAAATGTCGCCTAAGTAGTTAAAGAGGCAATAGCAAAGCCAAAGCTAAGCATCTTTGCAATTTCGCCAAGGTATTCCTGTTCGTCTGACTCTCGAGATGAGAAACAATGTCAGAGATTTGCTGAAAAGCCAAGCACACTCGACTGCAGTTCATCAATCAGGGCAACGAGCCAGACAACATCATTGATCAATCAATGAATGGGGCATGGGGCATGGGGCATGGCGCCTGGGCATGAGTACAGCAAAAGGTATATGGCATGGGGCTTGGGGTATAGGCATGCCCGTCGTTGTCGTTGTCCAAATGAAAATTCAATCAATTGGCTGACATTTAATGGAGGGAGACGTCAAATGTGATTGATTGATTGATTGATAATTAAAAGTGGCGCCTGCAAGCCGACGCACAATGTCAAATGGCGACAGCCAGCTCCAAGCCAGAGAGATGAGAGAGAGAGAGAGAGAGGGAGAAGAGAGAGATGAGAGAGAGAGAGAAGAAGCAGAGCTATAGTCAACTACACTTAACATTATGATAATCTGGCGCTTGCTAATTTTGTGCGCAGCTTTCAAGTTTCGCCGCAGACGCTTAGAAAGAAGCCTCGAAACTCTGGACGAGCGACTGGCAACTGGCAACTGGCGACTGGCGACTGGGAACTGATGACGACAGTTGAGAACCGAGAACTGGAACTGGTGACTGGGCCAGTATTTTATTGTCACATTGGGTTTTTCTCATACAATTTGAATATAATTTAAAACGGCGCCTGCTTTAGGCGCCTCACAAAATCAATGTCTTTCAATACACTTCCTATGCGAGTCTTTCCAGTTTGGCCATCAGGTTTGACGTCATCCGATGTGCATAAGATAAAGATTTACTTAGCTTAGCAAGTTTCTGACGCACAGATCTTGGTATATACGCTTATCACTAGGCAGGGTTTGAACCAATAGCTGGTTTGCAGCATGCGAAAAGTTAGCTTCACGAGCCGAAGCTGGTTCGAACTGTGAAGGGAATCATTGACAGCTCTTTGGTTTTGGCTTTGCTTGGTCAAAAGTGACATTTAAAATTTTATTGCCAGATAAACTTCTTATTCAATTAAAATCAAGTCAAACATAGGGTATGCAAAGTGCGTTCTTATGTGAAGTTTTTATTTTTATATTTGTATTTTGTTTTTGGCCACGTTTTGCGCCTGGCCAAAAGAGTTTGTTTTGTGTTGCCAGCTAATGAGCTTTATTTAATTTTATTAATGGAATTGCCAACATTTATCATAAATTACAAATCGTGATCGTGATAAGAGCGCCAACAACAACAACAATTGACTGACTAGACGGGACTCTCAAGTTGCCAGTTGGCAGTTGCCAGTTGGCGATCTGCGATCTGCGATCTTCTCCAGCTTCGTGTCATCTGTTCATTTATTGAATAATTAAGTTGTCGTGTGTTGCTTTGATAATGACACATGCCCTACTAGAGGGTATTATGATTTTGCTATGAATGAAGAAACCCCTGCTCGTGGAGTATATGTATTATTATATGTGTTTTCTTGATCAGTTTGATTAAGCCAAGTATAAGACTGATTTCTTGACTCAAATTTGGTCTTTACTCGTTCTATACCCTGTACATATGTAGATCTTATAGACATACATTGACTATAGCATATGGCTACATAGGTCCATTTATTAGCCCAGATTTCTAGACTCAAATTGGGTCTTTACTCGTTCTATACCCTGTACATATGTATACCTTATAGACATACTTTGACAATTACATATAGTCACATAGGTCCATTTGTTAGCCCAGATTTCTAGACTCAAATTTGGTCTTTACTCGTTCTATACCCTGTACATATGTAGATCTTATAGACATACATTCAATACAAGTTTTCAAGACTCAAATTTGGTCTTTACTCGTTTTATACCCTGTACATATGTAGATCTCATAGACATACATTGACTACAGCATATGGCTACATAGATCCCAAGTTGGATTCTCCGGCTACACTTTTTGTCCATAATTCTGAAAGGGTATTTGATCTTCGACGTGCCGCCGTTGGTTGTTCTCTTGCTTGTTTGCCTTTGAAGCGCCGCAATCAAATGATTTGCTTAATTTTATTGCCCATTTTTTTGGCTTTAAATTTGGTTAGCCATTGTCTGGCTGTGGGCAGTACCCCAAAAACAAAAAAAAACAAAAAAAACCAACACCAACACACACACAGACACACGCTTCTTCGCCCCCCTGCCCCCAACCGTCGGCAAGCAAAACTCAAGCTTCAGTTTTATTGTCAAGCATTTGCTAAAAAGCTAAAACCTAATCAGCTTTTATTTATTAGCTGGAAATAGTTTTTTGCTTTCAACTTTTGTTGTTGCTATTGTTGCATATTTTCGTAGAAATTTATGCCATAATTGTCTGTCTGGCCCGATCGGGTTTGCATCATTCATGGCGCTCCGCAACGCAAGTGTCCTGTATCCGATGGCTGTCTCCTCCAGCTGCCAATCAAAGCGCTGGCGCCAGGGCGCAGCTACAAAATTGCTGCCGCAGCAGCAACAATTGCTACTTCCAGTTGCAACAACAGCAGCAGCAACAACAACAACAGCAGCAGCTTTTGATGAAATGCGCACAATTGTAATTCAATCTGAATGCATTGTGGCCCGAAGCGACACCAACGCGGCCTGCGGTTGTGCACTGTTGTTGTTGTTGTTGTTGTTGCTGTTGTTTTGTATACCCTGTACTTAAGCGAAATGGGAAAGGGGCTAGCATCTCCCTGATCAGAACGACAAGCTGAGCCGATTGTATTGCTTATCAGCATTTTATGTCTATATATTCATACAAAATCGATAAATATCGTAGAACTTAGAGTCTTGTTATTTGCACACTTTTATATGCCCTATTTAAGCACAGATGCGCAGAAAGAAGCTATACTTAGGGTATCTCCCAGTCGAGCACTCTGAATTGTGGTTGTTTTGCTGTCAACTGAGCCAAGTGCTTATGGTCACAATGACACTTGCTGCCGCCGGCTGCAACATGATTATTGGATTAATTGTATTATGAAAATGCACAAAATGTGCTCGAATAGTAAATACCCTTTTACACACAAAAGACATGCTTTTAGCTCTAGCATAAAGTCTCAAAAATATTCTTAATAGATTCTTAAAATTATGGATTTTAGCTAAGCGAATGTTGAGCACTTTACAATTGCGCTTTAATCAAGCTTTAAGTTAGCTCAGTGTGCTTTAACTAAAAGCAAAAAGCTCACTTAAAGCTTAAGCCTAGCTACATGGCTTACAGTTTATACAGATTTTAAGTGTCATTAGCTCGATTAAGGCTTTGGCCTAATGCAAGGAGCTTACTTAAAGCTCATGTGAAACTTTACGAAAAAGTTAACATAAGGCTGTACTTTAAAGCTCGCGCTAAATGCTATAATCTCGCTTAAAGCCTGATGCAATGAAGCAAGCTTCAGGTCGTCCTTCAAAGCAATTAAGCTGTTAAAGCTTTAAGCTTTTGCCGAATGCAAATATAAAAACATAGCTTTAGGAAATGCACTAAATGTAGTAAGCTAGATAAAGCTCACTAAAAGCTAACTTAAAGCTGTCATGCAAAGCTTTCGCATGAAGCTTTTGTGTAATTAGTAAAAGAAAGGCTTAAAGCCAAAGCTAGCGCTGAGCGCTGAGAAGAGTTTCGTTCAAGCTTGCAATCAAATAAAGATTGATTCTAAACTAAACTGGTGTCATTTGGCGCTTTACCCACCTGTAAATCTGATGTGTGCTGTAACATGAATATATTTTGCACAATTTAATTTTTGCTAAGTTGTGTACCAGTTGTGGTTCTCTCGTTTTGTATGACAAACAGCGAATATGTTTGGGCTTGCACAAACGTAAGTAAAGTGTATTAAAAATAGTTATCCATGGGTATGATTAAGTGTTAAAGTGATCTTAACACAAGACGAAGGTGTTTCTTTAAAGGTGTTTACATCTAGAAATACGTAACAAACAAAAGAAAGACGAGCTGCTTCGATTAAGACACTTCCTTCCGTCTCTCTATCTGTGCCTTAATCTCGGAAGGTTCAAGATCTAGAGATTAAAGATATATATATTCTCGTATTTTCGAAGATTATAAGAGCTGCATGCACGGAACTTGGTGTGTAGGTGCTCGTATAGGAAACAGAAATGAAAAGCATTTTACTTTTTGGACATCTTCTACAGAATGAAATTGAATTTGGCCAGATTTTGAGGCCATATTTGGTTTCTGTATGCTTTGTTTTGTGTTCTTATGTAGAAAGTAGAAAGCAGGAGTGCTTGTTAGGCTAATACAGGGTAACGCCTAGTCGGTCAGTCCGACTAGAGCACACTCACATTGCATTTCTCTTCACGATGCCGACTCCATTGTAAGCTTGCAGCAGTTAAATGTTTTTGCTAAAATATTATCGAAATATTTTGGAAATTAATCAACTTCATCTTTTTGCTTTGCCTTGCAGCCACGTGACAATCTGACCGGGCTGGGATTGGGCTTTTGTGCCTGCATATAATGCAACTGCGGCCATGTGCCCGCTAATTGGCAAGCTGCTAAAACGCATGGACAACGGCTAAAGGCCACCAAGAGTGCGAATACGAAGGCCCATAAGAGACAGTAAGAGTGCAAGAGCAAGAGAGAGAGAAAGAGGGAGAGAGAGAGAGAGAGAGGGAGAGAACAAGTGAACATTTGCGTACTTAAGCGCCCAACTATGAAGCGCCTTTATCTGAGCAGCCTGCTCTGCCTGTGGCTCAGCTCGATGAGCGTCGGCTGCGAATCGCTTTATGGACTGCACACGGACGAGCTGGTGGCGGGCGAGGGGCAGCTGGTGGTGCCGCGGCGTGTGCACGCCGACGGCGCGTTCATGACGCACAGCCTCCACTATGCCCACCAGCGGGATCATCGACGGCAGCGTCGCAGCGTGGAGGCACAGCCAGAGCTGCATTTCCAGCTGCCGCTGCGCGAGGAGACGCTGCATCTGGAGCTGACGTAAGTCTTGATCGTTGGCCACTCTGTGGCAGCAGCAGCTCCTAACCGTGCCCCATTGTGTATTGCAGACCGCACAACTACTTTCTGGCGCCGCAGCTAATTGTGGAGCGACATCGTCGCGATCTGCGCACACGTGCGCCGCCGCCGGCGCATCAACTGAATTGCCATTTTCATGGCAAGGTGCGCGGCCAGCCCTCGGCCAATGTGGCCATATCCACCTGCTCCGGTCTGGTGAGTGACTACCTAATCTAACATTCAATAAATATAATATGCAGGTCGAAAATCACAAGATTTTTCACTTATTTTCCGTTATTTCCTTTTGAGCTTAGTTGCACAATATCAAGTTTGTTGCCTAAGTCATTCGTTTTCGCAAGTTCGTTGCCTAAGTCTTTCTGCTTGACATTGATTTCCTTTTGGGATTGCTTATTTCTTTGCGCCTTTTGTCAGGTGGGTCACATTAAGACGGCCAGCAATGAGTATTACATAGAGCCCTCTAAGCAGCATACGGCGCATCCAATCAACGGGCATCCGCACGTGGTTTTCCAGCGCTCCTCGGTGAAGCCCAAGCAGAAGGTAAGCCAAACAAATGGTTGTGCGCGCGAGCTGTCACATACTAATTAGCGTCCATTTGTGCTCTCTTTTCTGTTCGTATTTGGCAGGCGGATCCGCACTGGCGTCACAAGCACAAGCGCAAGGAGCAGCGCCACAAGGGTCAGCAGCGCGGCAATCACAGCCAGAGCCACAGCCAGAGTCAGAGCCACAGCTCTAGTACGGTTAGCAATTGTGGCACTCGGGAGCCGCGACGTCGCATGGAGACGCGTCTGGAGTGGCAGGCGCGTGGCAAGTTTAAAATACAAGGCGGTCGCAAGGTGCGACGCCATCATCATCATCAGCTCCAACAGCAGCAGCAGCAACAGCATCTATTCCATCATCATCATTATCATCAGCTGCATCCTCATCGACGCTTGCAAAAGTATCCGCACACGAAATTCAAATACGATACACAGCCGCTGGGGCCGCATATGGAGCGCAGCCGTCGCTCGATCAGCAGTCCGCGGCACGTGGAGACACTCATTGTGGCGGATGCGACCATGTCCGCGTTTCACAAGGATGTCGTCAGCTATCTGCTGACCATTATGAATATGGTGTCCGCCCTGTACAAGGATCCCAGCATTGGCAATGCCATCGAGATAGTTGTGGTGCGCATCATTCAGCTGCAGGAGAACGATACGGAACCGGAGCTGAATCTCACGCAGAATGCCCAAAAGAATCTGGATCGCTTTTGCAGCTGGCAGCACAAGCTGAACACGCTCAACGAGAAGGATCCGCATCATCATGATGTCGCCATACTGATAACACGCAAAAATATTTGCGGCAACAATTGCATGTGAGTAGTGGACCCCACCCCCTCCCGAATCCCCCGCTAATGTATGCCCGTCTTGCAGGACTTTGGGACTGGCAAACGTGGGCGGCATGTGCAAGCCGAAGCAATCGTGCAGCGTCAATGAGGACAACGGCATCATGCTCTCCCACACGATCACGCACGAACTGGGCCACAAGTGAGTCGAACAACTTCCGTATCAGTTACTATGCTGCCCCGTCGCTGCCCCGGCGCCACATTTGCATAGACTCTGTCTATGCGCATGTTGGCCAACATCGAAATGCACTTCCAGTCCGGCTCCGGTCGCTTGGCCGCCGGCAACGGCAACGGCCAACGCAATGCAAATGCATCAATTGATCGGCCAGCCAAAAGAGATTTATGTGCAGCCCAATTCGTTTAATGAATGAATCGAAACAGCAGCCAGCCAGACGGGCGTGCCCGACTAGTGGATACCCCGCGACACAACTCCTCTTGTTGAAATTCGAAATGAAGCATTTGTTGTTCCGATCAAGAATATATATGTCTATAAGTTGTGTGCCCAGAGATGCTTTCATCTGTCTGTTACATACATTGTTACCGAATCGTTATACCCTTCCACTTCAATTTCAATGGGTGCAACAACAACAAATAGCATGAATGGCTGCTCTAAGTGGACGCGACGGATGCTTTGACACCTGCGTGTGTTGTGACAATGATCGCCTGCGTTGCACGCCCACAGTCGATAGTTGTTCACACACACACACACACAGACACACACGCCCCTCCACTCCCCTCCTCTTCTCGACTGCTTACCTCCCTTTTAGCCCCTTCCGCAGTTGCCGCCCTCTTTGCGCTATTCAAACTCAATTAGTCGCAGAACCAGTGAGAAACACACAGACACACACTCAAAGCTAGAGATGGACAATTGATCGACTCGTAAATCTCTTATTATTTATGGTGCATACTCTATATATATGATAAAGCACAGAAAAAGCAAAGGAAGTGGAATGAATATTTATTTACACAGATGTAAGCTAAGTTTTGCCTAATTTCACCCACAACCTTTTTAAAGTTGTTCGTATTCATTCGAGACGAGTTTCACGCATTTCGCAGAATCCAGCTGTAAGGGTGAGAACTGCCGATCAGCGGAACTTCAAGATTAATCCAAAGCTTTCGCTTGAGCCTTCAATAAAATGCTTATTACGTACATGAGCTAAAACGCACTCGTTTGCCTGGCCATGATTAATCTGTGGGCTTTAGAGTTCGCATTATGTTTATGTCAGCTTTCAACATTTAGTAACTGATATTGTGGCCCATCTCTAAGGCACACACATACGCACACACACACACACACACACGGCGAGTGCGGCACGTAGCAATTTGGTAGCACAGCCGGTGGCTGTCGCAGTTGTCCGGTTTCGTAGGCTTATCTCGTTTGGTGTTCGTGCCAAGTGGATTTTTGTAAAACGCCTTATAAGCGCAGGCAAGTGCCCGTCAGTCTGGCGTGTTCCGATTGACTCAACCGGCCAGCGGATCAGCCAGCAGTAGCAGCAGCAGCAGCAGCAGCCGCTGCAGTGCATGCAGCGGCCACAATCGTCATTATACCCTGTAATCAGGCAAAGAGTTGAGCAGGCGCTGTGCTAAGTTGTCGTTCCAATAGGGCATATAACTATTCCTGATCAAGATATCTCTTAGGCAAGAACTGACATAAGTTTTTCTTTCAATTAGGAAACATATTTCTACAAATTAGAGATCCATTTTTTAAAGTTTTTTCAGTATTTTGCACGCAAAGCTTAATTTACCGTCAATCGATTATAGTTTGATCAGTATGCGATATAAGACACGAGCTGTTTCGATAGCTCTTAGATATTATCGATAGCTCTGATATATATAATCGGTTACGCTTATCGATAACCTTTCGATACTTAATCGATTATGCTTATCGATAACAAACGATTATACTTTACATATCTAAATATATATGACAGATATAAAAGCATTTGTGCTTATCGATAAGCAGGGTATCTGCAAGTCGAGCACAGCCCAATTTCATCAATGTGACTTGTTTGTTGTTGTGCAATTTACGTTTGATTGTCGCTGGGTCGCCCGGTCATCGTCAGGTGGCAGCCGCTGGCTAACGATATGCTTATTTTCCCTCTCCCTGTATGTGTGCGAGTGTGTGTGTGTGCGTGTGTGTGAATTTGTTTTTGTTTTTATTTTGTGCTGTGCTGATTTAAGCACTATTCTAATAATCAGGTTTTTGACTTGCCCGCAGTCTAGTCACAGAGCGTGGCATAAATTGCTTGTCGCGTTTTGTTGTTGATCTTTTCTGTTTGTTTTTTGTCGTTTCTCAAAGACAATGCGAATAATAAATCTCAACAGATTAACTATAGTAGAGCGGGGCAATCATGGCAGAGGAAGTGGGGGGAGAGGGGGCTGCTTGGGTAGGTAGCTGCCGCTGAGACGTTCAATTGCAACAATGTTGATCGAGCTTAACCCTTATGTGAGTCGAGCGACTCGCTACGTACGCTTACGTAAGCTGCAGTTTCATTACGTAATTACATTACGTCTTGTGCGTAACATGCCTTTATGAAAAACATTTAGGTAATTCCGTGCTAACAGAAAACTTAAGGGCTTGCTTACTGCTTTTACGTTTGTACTACGTAGAATAGGTTGCTTACGTCATTACGTTACGTTTTTGGGGCTTTCGTTTTTTTGAAGTGCGAGCAGACACGGGCATATAAAACCTTTGTGCTGCGTCAGAAACGTGTTATCAATAACAAATATTTGATTTGGCCAATTCGATAGCCCGATTACTTGAGTTCGGGACGAAATAAACGATAAGAACCGAAATCAAAATAAATGGGTTAACGATAAAGAAAGTTGATTAACGGTCGATTCTCGATATAGATAACGAAAATTGATTTGACCAAATCGATAGCCATTTCAGGAGGACAAAGTGTTAAATGGGTAATCGATAAAGAAAACTGATTTACAATCCATTCTCGATTTCGATAACAAAAATTGATTTAGCTGTTTACTTGTTTTCCGAACAAAACGAACAAATAATCGATTATCATCTATCGATTATTTTAAGGGAGAAGAAGTCGTTCAGTTGGAAGTTATTGATAAGAACCCTGATGAAGCTGATTATAATTTTCTTAATCGATAAATAATCGAATCGCTTTACTTAGCTTGGCGGCTGACTTGAGATAATGTTAAGCAATTATAGCGATATGTTTTTCATTTGCACAGCTTTGGAATGTTCCACGACACGGCAAAAATAGGCTGCCATCCGCGAGTGGGCTCCATTGTGCACATCATGACGCCAACATTTGGGGCGGATACGCTGCAGGTTTGCTGGTCAAACTGCAGCCGGAAATACATAACCCACTTCCTGGAGTAAGTAGCTGGCTAGAGCTGGGCACGATTCCGTGATAATAATCGATCTATTGCTGCAGCCAGGGACTGGGCGAGTGCCTGAACGATTCACCAACTCCGCCGGACGAGTACAACTATCCGGAGGTGCTGCCGGGCGAGCGGTACAATGCGAAGCGGCAGTGCCGCATGCAGTTCAATTTGACCACGGACAGCGATGTGGGCGCCTGCTCCGCACCGCACGAGTTCTGCTCGACGCTGTGGTGTCGCGTGAATGGCGAGTGCGTGACCAATATGCGCCCGACGGCGCCGGGCACCGCCTGCGGCAAGAACAAATGGTGCCAGAATGGCAAATGCGTGCGCATGGAGGAGTTGACCCCCATACATGGCGGCTGGGGCAATTGGAGCGAATGGAGCGAATGCTCGCGCAGCTGCGGCGGCGGCGTTTCCATACAGCAGCGCGAATGCGACTCTCCGGTGCCGGCCAATGGCGGCGTCTTCTGCATCGGGGAGCGCAAGCGCTACAAGATCTGCCGCAAGAAGCCCTGTCCGGAGCACGAGCCCAGCTTCCGGGCGCAGCAGTGTGCACGCTACGACAATGTCAGCTACCAGGGCGCCACCTACAAGTGGTTACCCTTCTTCGACAAGAGTAAGTCCGCAGTTATCCTGGGAAAAAATAACTCTATATATATGTATGTAATATATGGATAGTTTCACCAACGAGCGTGGAAACTGGGTGGAAGATATAATCGTAAATTTGTTAAGGAATATAGCTTTTAATGCACTTCATACTTATTTCCGCTGGTTTTTCAAAATCCAACTACCTGGCCGGAAAGCAAAAGTTTAATTTTGATTCTCATTCTAACTAAACTCATGCGTAGCAATAGCTGATTCCAATAACTATGCAAGATCCACTTCCACAAGTGGAAAATGGGCGAAAATAGATTATATGACTTTGTGTACTAAAAACGAGCCTACACTTTATACCTTTAGACAATCCGTGCCGCCTGTTCTGCAGCGATGTGGACGACACGATAATCGCCAATTGGGGCGAAACGGTGCTCGACGGGACGCCCTGCACGCTGGGCACGAACAACATGTGCATCGATGGCATCTGTAAGGTAAGTTCGGGCAAACCGTCTATAGGCCAGCTGCTCGGCGAGATCAATTAAACGAGCGTTTCATTCAGAAAGTTGGTTGCGATTGGATCGTTGACTCGGACATGCAGGACGATCGTTGCGGTGTCTGCGGCGGTGCTGGTGATCAATGCAAGCCCATAAAGGAGATCTACAGTGAGCCCTTCAATGTGAGCGACGGCGTCTATGTACAGATCGTTAACATACCGGCACGGGCGCGTCGCATACTGATCAAGGAGCTGGCCAATTCGCCGCACTTTCTGGCCATCGGACGGGCGCAGGGCGAGAAGTTTTATTTGAATGGCGACAGTCTGATCTCCATGCCCGGCGAACTCGAAATCGCCGGCGCCGAGAGCCTCTACGATCGGCTGGACGAGCGAGAGACCATCAAAATACCTCAGCCCATACAGCATGCCATCGCGCTCTATGTAAGTACCTGGAGCCGATTCCCTCTCTCCCTCTCTCTCTCTATAAATTATTGCGACCATCTGCAGGCGATCGTGCGCAGCAATGAGAGCAACACGGGCATATACTATGAGTTCACGCTGCCCGCCTTCAATGTGACCAGCGGACGGCAGCATCAGTGGCGATTGAGCAACTGGACCGCCTGCTCCGCCAGCTGTGGCGGCGGTGTGCAGCATCGCGAGCCCATCTGCCAGGAGAATGGCAAGCGTGAGTCCATCTTAAATGATCCTCTATACATATAACCAATACATGTGCCCCGTCAATTGGCAGAGCTCGGCGACACGCTGCCCTGCTGGACACACGCCAAGAACAGGCGACCCTTGAGGCAGACACGCGCCTGCGGCGAGCAGCAGTGCCCGGCGCACTGGTGGCCGGGTCCCTGGCAATTCTGTCCGCTCACCTGCCGGCAGCCGGGCGCACCCCTGCCGCAGCGGCGTCGCTCCATTGTCTGCCTCGATCAGCACGATGTTGTCGTCGCGGATGCCCAGTGCGGATTACTGACCAGGCCGCCCGAAACCGAGCCCTGCGAATCAACGCTGCCCGAGTGCCGGCTCAAGCAGTGAGCGAGCTTTAGGAACCGGAGCCGGAACTGGAGCCGGAACTTGAACTGGAACTGGAGCCGGATCTGGAACAGGAACTGGAACCGGTGGCGGCAACTATTTATTGCTAATAATTAAAGAGAAAGCTAATTTAAGTGAGCTGCTTTTGGAACCCAGACAGTTTTACATATTTATTTAACAAGTTCGAATTATACGTGTAGTTATTGATAAGCCATGTTATCGATTAATAATTATCGATTCATAATTTGCATGTGCCCTGCACTTGCAGTACACATATTGCAGTGGCGCCACCTGGCGCATATTCTGCGCAATATTCCGATCTAAGGCAATTAGAGATGTGCAAATATAAATATATTTTCGATAAATCGATTTCGCTTCAGTATTCCATATTGCGATATTTTTCTTACAACTTGTGAAGCTAACCTCAATTTTTTTTTGGATTCTTTAAAGGGATCAAATTGATCATTAATCGTATAAAAAATTTGTGATTTACAGGAAATATCGGAAAATATGGAAAGCTTCCGTATGGGAAGTTGTTTTCTTATTTTCAGTATCGATTTCATAATGAATTTGACGTATCCATTTTGGAAGAACCTGCCCGCCTCTAATTGCACTTAAATTTGACTTTCGAATATTCCAAAATACATTTTTCATTTCAAATATTTTACTTTTAATACATTCTCAAATATGAGCTAACTTTGGGAAGCGCCGATAAATAACTAATGCATGCAGGGCATAACATTATGTACTTAAAACAAATCGAAGAGAAAAGGAAAAAAAATTAAACAAAAAAAAGATTCTAGAAACTAAGCCTAGAGTTTAGGCAACATTTGTTTATATGATGTATGTAGTATTATCTATGAGCGTATATATATTGTATATTGAGATAAGAGCAAAAAAAAAAACAATAATAATACACAATTAAAATATAATATAACAAGAGATGAGTGTAAAGTGGAACTGGAACTGGAACTGTGGACGCTTAAAAGCGCGTATTGTCGGGCATTTTGCGGAAATAGGCAATCTTGTCCTTGGGCACACGATAGCCGTGCATCCAGCGGCTGCCCTTGCGCAGGGAGCCATCGATGCCGTCCTTCCAGACGCCCTGCGGCAAATAAACTGAAAGGGAAATGCGAGTGGAATCAAATGGAATGCGTTTGTGGCTTGCTGGAAGCTGGAACTTACCCTCACGCTCCTCGAGACCGGCATCCAAGATGGGCGCCACGATTAGCTCCTCGCCCACGGAGAACTCATCGCTGACAATGAGACAGGCGGGATCATGGGGATCGAGCATCCAGAGCGGGCGCACCAGCGGCAGGCCCTCGTTCATCGAGGGGCTGAGATATTTCTTGAGCAGCGCAATGACCACCGTCTGGCGCACCTCCTTCAGCTCCTGGGCGACGCGTGTGACCAGCTCGCTGTGGTACTCATCCGGCAGATGGCTGAACTGCATCGCTGGCAAGAATGTGGCCAGCTGCAGCCAGCGTATGAAGAGCTCGGCATCCGGCAGCGGCGGCTGTGCCAGCGAATAGAACGAGACCATTTTGGTGAGCGGACGCTGCAGCAAATAGTCGCCGCCAATGGCGCCGGCCAGCACAAATGGATAGCCAATGACGCCATAATTGAGCACCGCGGCCAAAGTATCCCGCAGACCCTCCCACGTGGCATTCGCCGGCGGCGTGCTCAGGAATGTTGGCGGCTTTGGCACCACACTGGCCGTGGAGACGGCCATGAGGCCGGCGCTCTCCAGGCTACTGGTCAGCATGCGTGCATACATGTCCGGATTATCGAGCGGCTGGCGGCATTGATAGTAATGCGGCAGATTGTAGCCGGTGCCCAAGTCCAAATAGAAACTCTTCACGCCATACTCATCCTTGAGCCGCTGCAGCTTCTCAAGCAGCCAAGGCACCGATGCATTATTGGTAATGTCCAGGACGCCGGCGCTGGAGCTGCTCTTGTAGCGCGTCAGGGCCGGAATACTGCGCTCCGAGTAGCGCTCATAGATGAGCAGCTTCCGGGCGACCGCATCCTTAAAGTTCGGACTGTCCGTGCTGATGAACGGCTGTATGGTGAAGACGACCTTGAAGCCGCGCCGATGCAGCACATCGATGGTATCCTTGAGCGTGGGAAAGCGCGCGCGATCCACGGTAAAATCGCCAATATTCTCCTGCCAGAACTCATTGATCACAATATGACCCAGGCCCATGGCAATGGCATTCTCCGAATAGTCACAGATAATTGACTCATTGAGATTGTCGCGCTGCGCCTGATTGGGTATACGCCAGACGGGCTCCTCCAGCAGCGAATGCAGCTCCGCAATATCCTGCTCGGTCAGGCCGTCCCAGAGGCTCTGCTGTGTCATCAGCATGTGCAGGCTGCGCATGTCCTCCGTCGTGCATATCTTGTAGTCCAGCTGGGGCAGCGGCGTCAGCCGATTGACGAACGTGAAATCATCGTTGGCCGCACGCAGGCAGAACTGGTTCTCGGTGCGATTGATGCCCAGCTGAAGGGGCGTCTTTTCGCTCACTTGCATCGCCACGCCGATCGAGTTAATGAAGTAGCGCTTCACCGCGTTGCCAAACTGATGCACCTTGTGGTCGCCGCTGGCGTAGGGCATAAAGTCGAAGTTCGCATAGCTCAGGGACCACTCCTGACCCTTGGTGATGCCACCGCCAAACCACAAGCCATTGTCCCGCTTCAGCTCGTAGCAGTCGGTGGGCAACAGGCCCGGCCTCAGGGCCTGCCATTGGAGCGTGTAGCAGCGGAAGACCTGCTTGTCCTCGAAGTTCAAGTGGAGCCGGGCAATGCCGTTCCACTCGATGCAGACGCTGCCGTCGCTGCGCCGATGATTCTCCAGGCAGTGGAACGGCGCCGTATCGCTGTCCAATGTGACGCCCAGGTGCCCGGATATTACCTCCTTGTCCTCGTGGCTCAGTATGCGAAAGATGCGATCCTTCGAATTGAACTTGATCTTCTGGAAGTAGCTTCTGGTCAGCACCTGATGATGGTACGCAATGTACGCATAGCCAATCTGTACGGACAACATTCGTGAGCTCAAAGATCGATTCGATTAAATTATTTTATCCACTTACCAGAAAGATGATGATGAAGAACATTACGATCACAAAGATCTTGATCTTGTAGTCCTTCGTCTCGCGCTTCTTTTTCCGTATCAGCTGTGGAAAGGCCTTTCAGCAAATGATCATTAACTAACGGTGTTTTAGCTGCATTCCACTTGTCATTCGAAATGTTACTCAACATTTACTTTTATATATTCTGTTTATAGGAAACTCAAAATTTTGCCACATTCCGAATGTAGAGAATGAAACGCAGCTATTTATGCGCATTATTCTTTCTCTCCTCAACTCTCTCTCTTCACTCTCTTTCCTTCTCTTTTCTCTCTCATCTATTCTCTCTTATATCTCCTTTTTCTCTCATCTCCTCTCTCTTCCCTCTCTCCACTCTCGCTTCTCTCTCTCTCATCTCATCTCTCCCCCCTTACTACTTCTCTCCCTCATCATATCTCATCTCTCTCTCTCTCTCTCTTTCCTTCTCTCTCTTTCTCTTACCCTCCCTCGCTCACTCTCTCGTTCTGTCTTACCTGCATCTTTTCGCGCAGCAAACTGGCCAAGGAGTTGACGCTCGTGATCGAGGCCTGATTGCTGGCCAGGCTGTGGGTGTCAAAATCGCTGGCCAACATCTCCTTGCTGTTCAGTCGGAGGGCGGGCAGCGGGGCAATCGAGGCGCGTCGGCGGCTACGGAAGCGATCCCTGTCGAGAGTTACAAACAAAGTTAGCCGTTAGAGTCATATTTTACCATAGTCATATATATCGATAAATCATATCACATGTCACATTTATCGATAAAGTCATAGTTATCGATAACTGAATGAGTGATCAATGTTTATGATCGGTATAACCGCTGTGTGCTCAACCGATCTTCAGTTGTCAATGTTTGTTCCTGATATCTGGCAGTAAATTACACAGACACAGATACAGATACAGATACAGATACGAAAAGACAACAAGCTGGGATACTCTTCAGCTAATATTTATGACAATTTTGACAAGCTTTTGTCTCCGTTCCTATCTGAAATGTCTTTATTTAGTGCATAGTAAATAAATTGATATATTGGCAGAAATATTGCTGTCGAGAACGAGTTAGTTTCGAGCATTGGGTGGAACAACTTTAGGTGTTAGCTGATATATCTACATATATACGTATATTTGCGTTCTTATATATTAATTTATTTGTTTATTGAGCGCATAAACAACTTGTTTGCCTTTGTTCAATTTAGTTTTTATATTCATTTATCAATATTCTACAAGTGCGTCTCAATTTACAAGCTATATATAGATATATCTGAGATTTCTGAGATTCTGGGTCTCTTAAACCATGGTTTAATCTGGTTGTAATAAGTTATGAGTTAGGCTGCTCGACTAGAAGATACCCTAAGCCTGTCGCTCCCAACACTCTACCATATACACAAGCATTTATCCCTTTATACTTTATGCCTCTGCTCTATTCCCAAACTGTGTATGGAATATGGAATCCTGCTTTACAAAGAACTTTGTGGACCGATATTCATAAAGTTTTCTGGGCGTAAGTGTGTGCATTCCAAAGCTCAAAACTCTGTCATTCAAAATGGGATCCCTTACCCAATTGTTTGGGGGTTTTGCGAAAGGTATCCAAAAAGTGAAATATCTGCAATCTGTATATACTTCTGCTTCGTTTGCCTAAAAACCATTTCTCACAAACGATATTTATCGATATTGTGATCATAAGAGAATGGGTGCAGGGTATAAAAACTTAGTATACAAGGAATTGGTTGCTCTTAAGAATGTGATTAGCGATGGCTGGGAATATATTTTGATCGCTTATCTGGCACGCGTACGAAAGGCCCGAAGGCCAAAAGCCAAAAGAAATCATTCAGCGAAGAACTCGTACCAAGTATATGGGACGGGTGAACGAGAGTTGGAAGACTTGGGACAATTGTCTGACCCATTTAACGAGCTTTTATAAATGTTGCCTCGCGGCCTATCTAGAGCCAAGACAGTGACAGACGCGAATTGGGAGCGACCCCTGATATAAAATATGACTCGCACTAGTCAAGTATGTAAGTATATATTAATGTGTTATAAAATACATATATTTATTTATACAATTTTTATTGGCGCCGCTTTCGTTGCGATAAGGCCGCCTCTGGGGGCCATAAATAAACTTTGTTTCAGCACAAAATTGGCACGAATTACAGCTCAAAGGTGAAGATACGTAGATACATGACAGCTATATGCATAAATATGTTATTTATATGTAATATTTTACCTGTATCTATAACTAAAATGACAATGTGCCTGGCTTTGGGGCGGCGAGCTATGCGCGTTCGTCTTATCACCTCTAATCACAATTATCTACTGAGTTGTTGTGACTTAAAGATACAGATACAGATACAGACACAGATACAGTTATGGCAACAGCCGCAGCCTGAGCAGCAGATACAACAGATGCTACAGATACATACATATATACACATTGAGTTGATATGTTAATACATATGTATATACACTCAGTCGCTTTTCACGAACAACAACAACAACAACAACAACAACAACAAAGCGTAGTCATGATTTATGCTGCCTTTGCATCTGCCTTTTGATTTACTTATCAACAACGAGCGGGATTTCGCCCCCACCCCCCACCCGCCAATCGCCGCTGTCGCCGCCGCCTCTGCAATTACATTAATTCGCTTAAACTGCAAAATTACTCACACACACTCACACACACACACGTAGACGCACACCTACGCTTTTCTCCTAAAAAGCTTGAGCTCTGTCGCCGCCCTCCGCGCAGGGGTTGAAAGCGCAAGCGCAGCGTTTGCTCTGTTAACGGCGCTGTGTGTTAACAGAGCTGTTCACTTACTGCGCTTAACATTTTATGTTAAACGTTTTCATGCTCTGTTCACTTACTGCACTTAACATTTTATGTTAAACGTTTTCATGCTCTGCTACACGAATATATTGGCACATATTTTCGTTTCAGTTTTGAAGCTGGAGACTTGAAATTTTAAATATACGCTGAGTGTATATTCGTGACAGGCGAGACGTTGTAAAAAAAACAAGGCTTAACCAAATTTTAAAAGTAGGTGGAGCTAAAAAAAACATCTGTAGACAGCAGAGCAAAAAGAGCTCAGAAATTGAAAGCTTTAAAGAGCATTTAAGAAACTGAGAGCCTCATCAATTTAGCTTGCAATGAGTCTATGCATTTGGAATGCAAAGCCTAAAATGGCGGCTGATCATTGTGATCGATAAACTTAGATGATGAAATTAATCGATCGGCGGTTAAGTATGCAATGCGCCGCTGAGTCTGTGTAATTCCCAGCTATATTATTATAATTATAACTTGTTGTTATTATTATTATCATTATTATTCTATTTATGTTATATATATTATCAAAAATGTGCAGCTAACTAAATATCTTGTTACACATTGCAATTTTCGATTAGAGTACAGGGTATCTAATCATTTAGCAGATAGAGGCTGCGTTGTCACCTGCTTCACATTTAATAGCAGCTTTTTTCAGCCATAAAAATAATCAACACCAAAAGCTACTAAAGTTAATTGCACGTTTATAAATAGCAATTTTCGATAATTGACAAATCAAAGTTGAAGCCGAACGAACCAAAGTTGGTTCCTAACGGTAACTAAAGATCCGTGCAATTAAATGTTAACCGTAAAGCGATCAACTGAAGCTGGAAAGTGGAAACACTTCAAAGTTGGAATGCTGGGAATGGCACGTTCCCAATTACCCGTTTCCCAATTATTCGCTCCCCAGTTCTCGTTCCCGTTCCCGTTCCCGTTCCGATGCCCTTGCCTACAATTATATGTGAATGGCAAATGGCGTGCTGTTAATGTTGTTATACAAAAAAGCCAAATCCAAATTAATTAACTTAATTGCAGCCTGAACTTTGGCATGAGACAAGCAATAAGTACGTGATGCCATATTCAGTGCTGCCAGATAGTTGCACTTAGAAATGGGGAACCATTTCAATTACAGGGTATACCAAGTGTGCAAGTTGTTAAGCGACTGATTTTATAGGGCATTATTAACTGTAAGATACCCTGCAGCAAGTCCTAAGGTATCTTAATCTATCTATTACATGTAAAATCAAAACTCTTTTCACGCTTAACTCAGCTGATGGAGGTTAAGATACCCTATACGGACAGCATATACACATATTGAAATCGTTTGGCTGAATTTTGTGGATTGCTCTGGAGAAGGCCGACGAAAAGCTATTATACGAGAGTGTCTAACTTAAAAATACCCTGTACAAACTGGATAAGTAGTGCTATATGATATACCTGGGTTGACGATACCCTGTACAAATAGGCTCTGATGTACTCTTTCATGTGACCTTTGATTATTAATCCATCTCTTGCCGTTTTCCGAAAATGTTCAGTTTTTAAATACCCTGCACTCTTTTGTCGTCTCAGATATTAATCAAATATACCCTGCAATTGGCAGCACATTTAATCTATTGCATATTTACAGCAATATTCAAAGCGCGTGCCGAGCGTATTTAACACAACAATAACCTCAACAAGGCCTTGATTTGCGGTAATGCTTTAGATATACCCTGTAATTTTCTATACAGTATTCGGTATTCAGTATTCTCATTGTGAGTAGGATAGGAACATCAGCTCATGCCAAGAAACTGTGATCATTTACTGTTACAGGGTATCTGGCAGTCCAGCATGTGCCAACAACTACTCAATGCGTTCATAACAATGGCCAATTAGCACTAGCTCGTGAACTGTTATTGAAAAAACATAAAGCAGGTGACAAAAATGATCAGAGACCGCAGTTGAATAATATGAAAACATTTATGGAAATATTTATGGAAATATATACAGGGAAATATTTATGGAAAATATCTGTTGGGAATGATATTCGAAAGGGGGGCTCACCTATGGACGGGTTTCTTGGCATTCCCAAACTCATCGCTGCTGTCATCGTCCTCCTGCTTGGCACTGTCATTCGCTTTGGGAATCACCATAATCGTTGTGGGCGTGCCCATGCTGGAGGCTGAGGCATCGTCGACCATCTGTAAATAAGTCAGAAAGCTCGATTAAAGCGAAGATATATAAAGTTTTTTATATATTTATTTGAAGATGTTTCGTGTGCTTTGTTTTCGTTTTGTTCTCGGCCGGCGGCAGCGTTACGCGGCGTATGCGCAATTTGTAATGCATATTTATAAGACGCAGTCAGTGTGCCCGTTTCCTGACTGAAAACTGGTTTTCGGCCAGCCGTAAAACCCAATGGATCGGTTCAGTTCAGTTCGGCTCTGACTGGCATCGGGCCATATTAAGTACCTGCCTTGACCGCAGTTAGCCGCTGCGCCTCGTCCTGGCCCGCCTCCTGCGCGAATCGGTCGCTCTGGCTGGGCGCGCTCATCGCCAGGAAGGAGTGCAACAATTCCTGGTCCCGACCAGTGCGATGCCCAACAGATCTGCCAGATCGGAGCTCGAACCGTCGTCTGTTGCCTTTGCCGGCCGCTTGATAATTGCTCGCATATTAGAAATGACGAGGGCTTTGCTTCCCATCTGCTATCTGTGGATGTGCGCATGTGTGTGTGTGTGTGCGTGTTTGTGTGTGTGTGTGTATGTATTGGTATGTGCTTGTTTAATCGCTCGACGTCGCGCTTCATGGCGACTGCGAGCACTCGTTCCTGAGTGATTAATTACGAAGCTTCGGCTTCGCATTTCTCACAATTTCATTGAGACTTTTGCCACGCCGCTCACAGTACGAGGGCAGCTCCAAGAATTACGCAAATGTAAATCTTTAGATGTAGTTGAGATAATGAATCTTGGTTCGTACCAACAGCTCGCCCTGAACATCGATTCCCATATGGCTTAACTTTCATGCTCGGCTTTGAATCTTAGTACCCTTGCATTGTCAAATTTGCTTTACCGAACAATAACTTCTTACCACATTTTAGATATACATATAAAAATACGTACATAGCTACATACATATATACATACATACATACATACATACATACATACATACATACATACATACATACATACATACATACATACATACATACATATACACATACATACATACATATACACATACATACATACATACATACATACATACATACATACATTTACACATACATACATACATACATACATACATATATACACACACATGCATACGTATACTAACATAAATCCATAAAAGGAAGTTTAAAATATGCCAACACTCTGTTTTTTAACTAACCCTTATAATACTTGAATTCTTGAGAATCGCATAGTACGGCGATGAACGTTTGAAGTCATTTTTAGCCCAACAAGAAGAGTTCTCAAAAGAGTAAAGTATATATTCAAGAATACATACATACATACATGCAAACACAATACATACATATGTATATATATATATGTATATGATATATACATGTATATATATACATAACAATAGAGCCAGCAACAAGATAGGCCCATTCGTATACCTAATATTGCCATGACCCTATTGGGTTACCATCCTCGAAAGTGAGCTTTAGCCTTAAATCATACTAGTTACATTTAGCTTCCATCTACTATTTCAGCTGAGGTCCCGCAGAATCGATTAGTTTATTTCAGAGTTTACTTTGTGACGCATTCGTAAACGTTTTACTGGCTTTGAATATCCTTTGCATAGACTTTGAACAGACTTTGAATAGACCTAAAATCGGTAGGGCCTTCAAGTCTAAGGTCAAGTCTAAGTTCAAGTCTTAGTTGCCTAAGCCGAACATGTGCACTAGTCACAACTATTAACGGTCTTTTAGATTCGATTTTTGTGCATATTATAGATAAATACTTCTTTGACAACCCTCGCAGCTTTGATACAATGGCGACTCAATTATGGTTTTGATATGTGCCGAGAAATTGCCGTGACAGCCCTGTAAATTAGTCAAGGCGGCATGCTCCATAATTATGGCCGACTAGATTTAGCATTTAATCTTAACTACTTCCCATAAATTACGGTCTATCGGCTTTGGGTCTCCCCTCGTGTGCCCGGCTGTCCCGTGGCCATAAATCATATTGGACACGACTTGGAGACTATGCGAAACTGTTCACTGAGCCCGAGAGAAAAGTCCTCAGGGAGCATTATTTTAAGAATATTATTGCAAATAGTATATGTTGTATACTAGCGGACATACCCCGGCCTTGCCCGTGGTACGTATAAAATGAATTCTCTCAAACATCTTTGAAAATGAGTTTCAAGCCAAAAAACTTACATACAACCGTTTTCCGACTCGGCTGTTGACATTGATAACGAACATCTCCTTTTTATACCCTAAACCCATTGAAAAAGGGTAAAAAGGGGTATAATGTATTTGTGCAAATGTATGTAACAGGCAGAAGGAAGCATCTCCGAACCCATAAAGTATATATATTCTTGAGCAGCATATTTAGCCGAGTTGATCTAGCCATGTCCATCTGTGTGTCCGACTGTACGATTGTCCGACTGTCCGTCTGTCCGTATGTATGAACGCTAGGATCTCTGAACCTATAGGTAAGGGTTCTCGTCGGGAGCTCCCGACTGAGGGATACCCTGAACCCTCTTCTTCCAACACCAAGTGCAGATATATATATACTATTCTAGAAGCTAAATGTCAAGTTTGCTGACACTAGCTCCTATTATTTACCAGATTGTATTGATTTCTTGGAAACGGGGCAAGTTATCGAATATCGAAAGCAAACTCGATCTGCGTAAGCACTAGGAGGACCTACAGCTAAAAGCTTTCAAGTCTCTAGATCTTACAGGTTCTGAGATCCTTGCGTGCATACATACGGACAGTCAGATGGACATGGCTAGATCGACTCGGCTGTTGATGCTGATCTAGAATATAAATTGGAACAAAAAGTTATCATTTGGTTAAGCAAGTGGTGAAACTTGGTTTCGGTTCGAGCCAAAAGTATTGCAGTTGCTTTAGGCGCGAGGCGCAATACAAAAAATATGGTGTTTACTTTACGGCTGAACCAATATAAAATGGATCAGTTTAAGTGAAAAGAAGATAACATTTATTGTTAGTTAACTAAAAATGAAGCAGAAAGAGAAGCAAAGGGAAAAGCAAAAGGAGAAGCAAAAGGAGAAGCAAATGAAAGAATTTGAAGGTAAATCATGTTAAACTTGGAAAGAAAGATCAAAAAAAGAAAATAGAAACTTCAAAATTCTCGTGCAGAGCTCAGTTAACGTAACATATCCCTTTTCTCCACTTGCCACACCCCCTAGAGTGGGCGCAGGCAACATATAGATAGATCAATAGTCGAATCCAGATTTGATAATTCCCAGCTCTTAAGCTCTTAAGCTCAAATATCCAACAGGGAATACAAGTTTCGAATCTTTAAGCAACGAGTATAATAAATGGTTAAATTGATTGTAATCTTGAAATGATAAGGGCCGTATTCTTTTTATGGATACAACGCGCAGTTGTTTCTGTTTGCCGTGTTGCGCAGTGTTATTAGCGTAATGCAATATGCCAGCCATTGTGTGCATATACCCTGCCTCCGAGTTGCACAGCGGGTATGCGCGACTTCGATTTCAATATGTGACAAGTGTTGTCTACTTGCAAACTAACTTTAAAACTAAGGAACAAATTGGCGATGTTTCATGGTTCATGGTCGGTTCGGTTCATAAACCCGTTTTTCCATATCCTTGCACCAAACATAATATATATATTCTCAGCTATTATACACATAATCAAAATACATATTTTACTTTACGTAGAACTCCACCTATTCCCGCAAAAAAGAGAATATATCACATTTAAAAGTAGTCCAAAAGTCTCGACAAACGTTTGGTTGCGATACTTGGGACCTGAAAGCTTCAAACAGATCGGACTACAGACACCGAAGTTAATTAAGTCCAAAGTCAAAAGCACAAAGGCAAGAAGAAGCTCGAACAAAGTGAGGAGTATAGACAGCTTGACGCTGGCTGCAGGGTATCTAACAGTCGGGCACTCCCGACCAGGGCCCTACTATTCTCTTTGTTGTGATATTTTGGAGACTTAAAGTTTAGTTAATGTTAAATAAATTGAATTTCAGTCTCAATATGAAGCGCCGCCAAGAACTGGGTATCTAGCAAGTCGTATACCTGAGCAGATGTCCGAACCGCAGAATATTTGCAATTCACATTAATTACATTTCAAGTGTAAACATGAGAAATAAAATGGCAAAGAAAACAGATGAGCGAAGCACAACCGCAATAATCATATTAGAATAGATCGATGATGCCGATAAGAAATGATGACGATGACAATGATGATGACGATGACAATGATGATGACGATGACAATGATGACGACGATGACAATGATGATGACGATGAGCAGAATGATAAAGATGATGAGGGGAATGATAAAGATGATGAGGATGATGAGGGGAATGAGGAGAATGATGACATATAACATGAGATGTTTAGGGACTTTTTTGACGTTCGGAGGAAACAAAAAAAAACCAAAACTTTGTCAGCAAATCGATCACAGCTGAAATATTTGACAGCACTGTGAAACAGTTGAGTGTTTCTTAAGTTTTTTAGTCTATGTTAATAAGCGTGAAATTCGCACACACACACACACACACACACACACACACACACACACACACACACACACACACACACACACACACACACACACACACACACACACACACACACACACACACACACACACACACACACACACACACACACACACACACACACTGCAGAGATAACAGTTCGCCTAATGAGCTTTTTATTGTTATTTATGTTTTTTTTGTAATATTTTTTCTGGTTGTTTTTGAGCGCAAAACTCGTTTCCAGACTCGAAAATGACTCTTTAGCTTCTCACTCTGCAGCACCCCACACTTCCCTCTTTCCCCCTTCCACCCCTGCCCTTACTCACACTCTCCGATTGGCTCTCCTCGTGCAGCGCCTCCTGCGCCTGCATCTGATGCCGCAAACGCAACGCCTCCAAGTCCAGCGAATTAATACCCTGCGGCAGCGATATGGAATTGCGACGCAGTCCGGGTCCAAAGTGATCCCGTTCCCGCTCCCTTTCCGTTGGCGGCGTAGGCGTGCCGGAGTTAAGGGAACACATCTCCGGCTCAGCGGACCTCTCATTGAGCACCAGCAGATGCGGCAGCTCCACATTGCGTCGCTGTCCCAGCGATTGTTTGCGCACGGGCAGTAGCTTTGCCTGCGCCTCCTCCTGCTCCTGCTCTGCGTCCTCCTGCTCGTCTGCATAGGGCAGAGCCTGAGCCTGCCCGTTCAGCGCCTGCGCGGCACGCAGCGGCGTCTGCGACATGCTCCTTAACCGGGTTTACTCGCGCGCTATATACTTATATATAAATGTATATAGATATATATATATGTATGTGCACGTCCAACACGGGGCTTATGTACGTGTGCACGCGAACGCGTCCAGGTTGCGACTCGCGGCCAAATCGCATGCCAGTTTCCCCCCCTCGCCCCCTGCCTCCCTCGCAAACGTTGAGAGCGCGACGTTAAGCTCAGCAGCTGAGCAGAAGGGAGTTGTCTCTGGGCTAGGGGTGAGGGGTGAGGGGTGATTGGTGAGAATGGGGGAAAGGTGTGTGGAGGGGGCCATAAAGCCGCCGTCGATTGTGTCGCAGCGTATTTGACTTTAATCAACGCCCGCTGCTGTGCTTATCATCATCATTATCATGAACATTATCATCCCGTTCGCAGCGGCGATTATCGGCATTGGCACTGATTACGCATACGACGCGTTGTACGCATCGCTTTTAACTGGGCCGACCCGTGTTTAATAATCTGTTTATTTGCCATGTTCATATTGATTCAGTTAATTAAATTCCGCTATTTCTGTTTTTTTTTTTCTTGTTTTTTGGCCACTCAAAAAATAAACATGTTCTGATCGCTTTTTCCTTTCAGAATTTGCACTGTTAATTAGTTGACAATATCTCTCACTCGCCCGCTCTCTCTCTCTCTCTCTCTCTCTCTCTCTTTCTTTCTCTCGATTTGCGTCTCGGGTCTGGCCTGTTATTTGTGACTATAATAAACGTTTAGTTAATCGCAACAATTGATCAAATATTGGTAACAAGCGTCAAAGCCTTGTAGGGTTTCTTCTCTCGGCACTCGATACCCTACACAGATTACACTTAGGCACACGATATATTTGCATATATGGCATTTCTAGAAGTGAGGAAGAGAGTCAATTGGAGTTAGAGTGTGAGCAGTGATAACGTTTAGTAGGTTTCCATACAGTTTCTCAATAAAAGGCAATCAAAACATTCAAAGAGCTCGCTCTTACTTCATGAGAATCGCGTAGAAGAGCATTCAAAACGGCGCATTTTAAGTCTGCGTTTGTAACATGCATATGCATAAATGTACTCACGCATGCAAACATATATAGAAACATATATACGTACATACAGCCACACATACACGCACACACACATAGTTAAGCATACATACCTACACACATACATACATACATGCAAACAAGTACATATACTTACATAAAAACAGAGAAAGAACTTCATTTAATTGGCCAACACACTTTTTTTTACACAACACTTATAACCAAAGCATGAAAATCTGTAGCACATACTTGATTTCTTGAGAATCGCATAGTAGGGCGATTTACGTTTGAAGTCGTTTTCAGCGCAACGAGTAGAGTTCCCAAAGGAATAACATACATATACACTTGTAGACACATACATACACACATACATACATATATACATACTTACATACATATGTACATACATATATACATACATACATACATACATATACACATACATACACGCATACATACACACATACATACATACATACACACATACATACATACATACATACATACATACATACATACATACATATATACATGCTGATATACAGGCTGACATACATGCAGTCATATATATATACATATATATACTTACGTACATACATAAATAATATTCACCCATATGTCAATAAAGTTTTATAGCTTACAGGTTACTTGTAAGCCCTACTTGAATTGATGAGCAGGACTGCGCAGGACTTCATTTAGATATGTATTGCTTGTTGAAATAGTAAGTATAAACACATATAAAGAAATGTTGATGTTTCTTGCATTATAACCAATTATAAACAAATTCCAACATTCCCAAACATCCCTTTTCGAAGCTTTAACTGGTTGAGAATCCCAAGTGTCAAGCCATAAACATAGCAAAGCAAGCAAAAGCTGGCTTTATTTGGTATTAAAATATGGCTTGATAACAACTTGAAAATCCAATTCCAAGCTTATTCGGTTCGGGTTTAAATTTAAAGGGTATGCAAGATGGGACTAATTTCTAAAATACACTCAACTCGACATATATTAAACCACAAACATGAGTTGCCCATAGGCAAACATCATGGCAGCACGAGAGCGGCCTGTACCCCTCGAACGCCCCTCTGCCCCGCAGCATGACCAGTCAGCCAGCCGGCGATAAGTTGATTAGCTGTATAGGCCAATCGAGGACGCCAATAAAACCCATTCGCAATATTATGCCCATAAATTTGGAATCAGCTCTTCACAGTGCCAACTGGAAATGAATTGGATTCGAAATCGATTCGCATACGAAATGAGGGCCCAGTGCTGCGTGGATACGTGATGGGCGCGAGACAGCATGCAATGCGTTAAATCGAGCACGAGCAAGTCGTGTCGAGTGAGGCGACACGAATGACACGAGAGCAAACACGACACGCGACACGCGTTCAGCCAAAGCCACGCGCTCTTCGTTCATTCTGCTGCAACGCTTTCTCTTTCGCTGGCTCACTCTCGCTCGCTCGCTCTCACTCGCTCTCGCTCTCTCTCTCGCTCTTATTTATGGGGGTCAAGCACAAGTCGTGCGCGAAATTTTCAATTGCACGCAGCTGTTGGCGACTGTTTAACGTTTAATTTAATTTGGCCCAGTTAATTGATTTATGCATGAGTTAAAGTCAAAACGAATGCCCAGCTAGGCATACCCTATAAAACTTTGCTTGTACCCTTAAACAACATGCGAACAAAACAGGCAGTGAAACGTTTACGAATGCAAGAACATAAGGAATAGAAAAACAACAGTTATCTGCTATGTATATATGTGAACTGCGTTCTTGAATAACTTGGGTGCTTATTGTTCCAATTTAATTAAACTTTCAGGGATCGAATATGATTGCCATTTATGTACATGTTCCAAAGCCCAAGAGTCTAGCCATAAAGTGAGTTCTTCTCAATTTGAAGGGGCATAGGGGAAGGTATTCAGAAAGTAAAATACTTTCAATCTATGTTCTCCATACGATAACAAGCATTAGAAGTTAGCTTTGATCAATTTCGAGTTGTGTTGAAAAGGAAAGAAAACGAAAACTTTTTAGTCACTTTCAATGGGTATTCAAATGCGCATTCACGTGACCTCAACTTGCCAGCGAAAACGTTAACGAATAAGCGACAAAGAGGAATGCAAGATAACCCAGTTTGAAAAAGTAGATACTCTCGCTTTTTTTTTTTGAAAAGGGGAAAAAATGCAATTTTTATTTTCAATAAATTGGTATTGTTTTTTTTTTTCATATCTTTTACTTATTTCGCTTTTCAGTTGGTTTCGCTTCTTTATTTAAGTTTTCTTTTGATTTCTTTTGTTTGTTCTTCGTTTGTTTTTGCCTCTTCTTCTTACATTGCACTGCACTGTACAGTAGTTACTCGCTATATGAAGCGCACGTTTTGTTTGCGTTTTTAAGATTCTTTTTTTTTTTGGTATTTTTTTAGTATTTCTTTTGTTTTGTGATAAAGTTGAATTAGGCGCATATTTGTTGTAAATGTTTGTTGAAATTTATTTATTTATTTACTTGCTTTATGTATATTTAATATGTAAGAATAAATTGATATTCAATTAAAAAGTTTTTACGCTTTCAAGGAATGTTTCGGCTTTCAATTCTTCACGTCGATTTGCTTGAGGTTTTGCGACTTTTTATTTTGCAAATACTTTTATCGTTTCTTTAGCTGCTTTTTTGTTGCTATTCAAATTGTACAAATGCGAATACAAATGATTTGCTTATTAATTAAATATGTTAACATTTTGTCTATGTTTTTTCTTTTTTCTTTTTGTTCAATTGTAGCGGCTCATCAAATTTGTTTCCTGCACAAAAACGGAAATCAAGTAAAGTAAAGAAAAAGGAAAACAAAAGGAATGCAAAGGCAACAGAAATTTTGTATGTGTGTATATAGAATAGAATAGCAGAGCAGTTATACATACATACATAATTATATATAATTTATGGAGCAATTTGATAAACATATACATATAGATAGATATACATATACATATACAATAATTGTGGAATATACATAGTTAGTTGTACAAACTAAAAAAACGTAAAACGTTCGCTACAGGTAAATGGCCAAAGCGCAATGCGTCTACAAGAGTGTTTACTGTATTGTTGCATAACTTTCCTTTCTTTTATATTAAATATGTATTTTCTGTTTTATCGATTTCATTTAAACATTCAGCCAGCGACGCTTCGTTCGCGTATCTCTGGGATACGCACATCAGAATAAGCGACAAATTATTTGCTGTGTATTCTGGAGACACTCTTCACACATACATATACACATACATATGCACATACATGTACATATACATATACATATACATATATATACCCATATGCATATACATGTACACATACATATACATATACATATACATACACATATACATATGCATATACATATACACATATGTACATATACACATACATATACATATACACATACATATAGATATACATATACATATACAAATACATATACATATACATATACATATACATATACATATGCATATACATATACACATACATATACATATACAAACATATATATACACACATTTATACACTAGCGGGCATTACACAGCTATTCCTTTAAAGTCCATTTTCGCCAGTGAGAAATTGAATATACGAAACTTTCCACATTTCCACCTGATAGCGTGGATTGGGATTCGCCATTCGGCTGGCTTCAAACTTATTTTCAGTGAAATTTGTGAAAATTCAACTTTTGGTCCTTATCTCAATGGACTTTATGCCAAATGAATATATAAAATGTAACTTGAGACGTGAAACTTGGAACTAGAAACTTTTGATGAGAGGAAAATGGGTGGAAAAGCGAAAAGTCTACACATGGACCAGGCAAAGACGACAAATGCCAGCTAGTTAATAGATATATATATATATACGTACATAACTATGGATAGATGTATATATATGTGCGACAATATAGCGCGCTTTTTTAAATTACATACATTAAATAAATATAATTTGACAAAAAAAAGGTGAGAAAAATCGACATACATACATAATAATAATAATAATCATATTGGTAATATATAATAAGCATAATAATAATTGTGTAAATTGTAAATATCACAAGCAGACGTCACTTGCATCGTTGATAAATATATAGATATACATAGGCATATATATGCGATATATTCGTGCATATATTATATACATATATATATTTCAATATACAATATATGTATGTATATAAATACATATATATGCATATATACAAATGTTTGTTTATATGTAAATATGTGTGTATAATTGTTAATGCATGTGAGTGTGTGTGTCCGTGTGTGTGTGTGTCCGGGTGTGTGTGGGGTGTGTGTGTGTGTGTGTGTGTGTGTGTGTGTGTGTGTGTGTGTGTCCGGGTGTGTGTGTGTGTAAGTGTGTGTGTGTCCATTTTTGTGTGTGTCCTTGTGTGTATAATTGTTAATGCATGTGTGTGTGTAAATGTGAGTGTGCACGTGTTCGGTGTGTGTGTGTCCGTGTGTGAGTGTGTGTGTGCTCGGTGAATGTATGTGTGTTCGGTGAGTGTGTGTATGTGTATGTGTGACTGAATGTGTGTGTGTGTGTGTGTTTGCATAGTTTTTAACGCATGTGTGTGAGTACATATAACTATAGTTGTGTGAGTTTATGTGTGTGTTCTTTGTTGTACTGCTTTCTAAAGTGTTTGTTCTTGTTTTCCATACAATTGTGTGTATGCATGTATGCGAATGCGTATGTGTATGCGTGTGCGTGTGTGAGTATGTGTGTGCGCGTGTGTGTGTGTATTACATTCATTGCTTAAATTAACCGAGTTTTGTTAGATTTGCCGCTTGTTACAATAAAGCTTTATTTTGAACAACATTTTCTGTTAACTTTCACACACACACAGACGCACACACACACACACAACACACACACACACATAGACGCACACGCATTTACATATATCGCAATTTAACCAAAATTGTTTGATTGTTTATAGATGTGTTTTTGTTGTATTTGCATAGTTTGCTTCAATAACTAGTTATAAACAGCTCTTAAGTTTAACTAACATTTTTTTGCTACTAAAAAAATTAAAATTGAGTACATAATTTCAACATGTTTCGTTTGTTTGTTTGTTTGTTTTGTTGTTGTTATTTTGCTTCTTGTTCTTACTACATGCAAAAATGATAATTCAGACAATTCGTACAGTTTTTACTACTATTCACATATATATATATATATGTATGTGTGTGTGTGTATATGTATATATATTTGCTTGTAGTTTCCATATAAAGTTCTATTTCATATGCATTTTTTCTTTGTTTTTTTCTGTATAATTAAAATTGACTTTTTACATTATTTATTCTGCGACTACTAAAAAAAAGTTATATATTATATATATAGGCATGTATATATGCATGTGTCTGTGTGTGTGTGTGTCTGTGTGTGTGT
Source organism: Drosophila kanekoi (assembly GCA_037075305.1). NCBI lineage: Eukaryota > Metazoa > Arthropoda > Insecta > Diptera > Drosophilidae > Drosophila > Drosophila kanekoi. The sequence continues at coordinate 12,848,112 of JBAMCE010000451.1, forward strand.
GTGTGTGTGTATGCATTTGATGTGTAAAGAATTAGAATTGATTATTTCTATGAATAATTTTTGTGTTTTCTTTTTCTATGCTTTAATTTTTTGTAATTATTTTTTAATGAGAATCATTTATTTTATTCTTAAAGTTTTTTCTTCTTCTTCATCTAATATTTGCTTAATTGGTGCTTTGCTTTGTGTGTGTCAATGGATGTTGCGTGTGTGTGTGTTTTAGTGTGTTTTCGAACACTACTCTTCGCTTCTAACACTAAACTGTCTATCTCTATCGCTATGTGCTAAAGTGCTGTTAATAAACTTGAAACATTTTGTTGCCGCTGTTAACATTAGTTTGTTAGCTTTTGTTTATTTGAATGTTGCTTAAATGTTGTTTAAACCCATTGCATAATTTACAAATATATCATAGTTACTATATATTTTTTACAATATACATAAGATATAGCACTTACAACATAAGATTCTATTTCTCATTTATATGTAGAGCTCTGGACTGTGACTGTGACTGTGACTGTGGCTATGTTGGCGGAGGCATTCTTGGTCCTGGTCTATTTGTCTCACTTTCTGCTTAAACTAAACTCAAAACGGAAACGGAAACGAAAACAAGAACAGGCGCACGACAATATCTATATATATGTATACACGACGACACACAATTCAGAGCTATATAAGGTTTTCTTTTGATAATACACAACATTTCGATTGAATATAGAAAAAAACGTAACCTGCCAAATTTCAATTCTCAGCGTGTGTGTATGTGTGCAGGTGATTGTGTGTGTGGTGTGTGTGTGTGTGTGTGTGGGTGTGTGTGACTAAGATTGCATTGAGCCGCTCGCTGTGATGTTGTTGAGATGTTTACGCTGCAATTTATATACGTGCATATATTATATATACTAATATGTGTGTATAGAATCCTCCTTGCTTCCTAATCGCCGCTATCCTCCCATTTGCGCTCCTCCATAATTCGATCAAAGCAGTCCGCAAGGAATGCGTGCTGCAAGCAATCATGTATAACAGTTAGAAGTGAATGATGTATAACAGTTAACGGTATATCAATTATAATTACATATGGCGTATAGACTTTGACCCAACGTGGCGGCTTATCTGGACGATTGTACTGAAAGCAAAATGACATGGACTCCTCATCGCTCTCGGAGCGCGTTATGCTATCCCATGTTAGCTCCACCATTTGCGCCTCCAGGGAGCCATCATCGCGGCACGCGTGCAGGCGAAAGCTTTTCATTCCTGCGAAAAGCAATAAGCAAATAGATTAGTTCGAATTGTTTGACTACTCTTTACACTCGTCGACGTATTGAAAACGGAAGAGGAGGGAGAAAAAGAGAAAAGCGAAGGAGATGGAGGGCGAGAGAGTGAGATAGGGAAACTGAGACTTATAGAAAGAGCGTAGAAGAGTGTGAGAGAGAGAGAGAGAGAGAGAGTAAGAAAGAGATAAAATGGTAACGAAAATAAAAACGAGTGATATGTCCGCTTATAAAATGAGTACAGCACATTTTGTATATGTTTGAGTTCATGAGAATCGCAAAGAAAGGCGCTAATTAAAAACTTAACAAATATATATACAACTGCATTATCTTTGCTAATTGCTCTCAACTGTGTGTTTTATTGGATGTGTGACTCACCCACGGCGGGCACAACATGTCCCTCCTTGCGACTATCACAGGAGCAGTGCGGAAAGACGACATCACCGTAACCGGGCAGTGTACGGGCCAGTGTCAAATAATCGTTGGCCTTTTTGGCATCCTGCAAGGCTTTCAGCTCATAGAGCCGGCCATCGGCGCGTATATTGCCGCGATTGACCTCATCGACGGCCTGATAGAAGATGAAACGTGCCGCCTGCTCGCCAACGGGCAGCTTCAGCTCCTTGCTGATGGAGAAGAGCCAACGTCGCACACAGAGGCATGTCGACGAGGCGGTGCTATAGTTCTGCACATAGAGCTGATGCGGTATCTCGTTCGGCTGCAGCTTGCGCTCGAAATTGTATTCGACGATCTCGAACAGATAGAAATATTGTTGCGTATAGGCTGTCAGATTGGCGCGCTGCACCAGTATCTCCCAGACGACCTGGGCAGTGGACGATTTCTTAACCGAAACGCTGGTCACCTCATGATCGGGCAGCATAACCTTTATGTCCACCGGCGATGCGGATATATCATCCTCGGTATCGGTTAGAAAATCCTGCACAGCATCGCTTTCGGCAATCACGCGCACCGCGCACACCTTCTCCAGATACTGTTCGAGGCCGCGCCGGCGTGTGTCCAGCTGCTGTTCGCTCAGCTGGAATGGCCATTTGCCGGGCAGCTTCGGAAAGTTGAAGCCGCTGAACTCCTTGCGCAGCAGCGAATGCAAATTGGCGAACTCACGGTACCGACGGGAGCACAGCTGCCGTCCGGCCATATGGATATTGAAGACAATATAGCGTTCACCATTCCGATTCACAATGCTGTAGTCGGGTATGCTGTAGGAGAGACGGGGATTTAGTCTAGGGAGGCTTTATTTATGATTGTGGCCTACTCACCTGATGGGCAAGGAGCGCTTATCGGAGTAGTCTATGTAGGAGTAGCCGGTTTGATCCTCCTGCGGCTCCAGTCTGTCGGCCTCCTGCTGTGTCACAGATATCACCGTCAGGGTCAGGCAATCCCCGCCAGATTTGATCAGATCCACCACCTGCTTGTGTGTGGCGCCCTCCACGCTGACGCCATTGCTGCAACAAACGAGAGATGTGAGAAGATGAGAATATGCGATATTATTGGATGATGCTGCTGCCCGTCTACACGTACCGCCGGCACCGACGCTCCATGGCGCTAAGCTGGGCAAAATGCACGCCATGAAAGGGCAGCATTTCGGAGGAATCTATATAATCTATATATCTGAGCTAGTGCATTACAGTTGCCCACTCGATTGGCAATCTTCAAATGAGCTGCTGCTTGCTGCTCGCCGATCAATTTAAGAACACAAGCGGAACGGAGACAGGGAGATAGAGAAAGAGACAGGGAGACGGAGTGAGAGAGTCTGATTCGATTGATCGCTTGGAACACCTTGTGGCTGGCACTTGGCGCTGGAGCTGATAACGAGCCGCAGTCCCCAGACAAACGATTCGGGTCAAGTTGAATTTGTTTACGATAAACTCGAGCATTTGCAATTGTTGAACTTTTCAATGGATCTACTCGAAACGAAAATATTGCCCTTGTCTACTAAATGACTTTAATCCTGGCAAATCCTTCAGAAATATCTCCAAATACCATCTATATTATATGGGTTAAGGGAACCAAATTTAGGTTACATTTAAAAACAACTTTGATAACGATTTAAATAAGAGTGAATTTGAAGAAAGCTCGTTTTAAATATCTATTTCTTTGAAAATCGCATGGAAAGGCGATATTTAGAAGTTACAGCGATTTAGTGAGAGGGGGAAAGAGCATGACAATGAGAGATATTAGAGAATGGTGAAATAGAAAGATTAGGACAAAGAAAGAAAGAGAGAAGGAATTGTAGAAATAGAGAGAGCGAGAGAAAGAAGGAGCGAGGGTATGTGCAATAGAGAGAGATATATATATATGTATAGATAGATAAAGAGAGAAAGTAAGTGAGAAAGAGAGATAGAGGAAGATATATGTATAGAGACAACGAAATAGAGAAGAGTAAGAGAGAGAGAGAGGGAGAGACAGGGAAAGAGAGAGTAGTAAGAGAGGAAGAAGGAATCTAGAAAGTGAGAGAGTGAATGGGACTAGGAATAAGCGAGAGAAAAAGGGACTAAGAGAGTGCGATAGGGAAGAGAGAGAAACAAGCCTAAAGAGACTAATTAAGAGAGTAATAGTGTGTGAGAAAGGCTAACAAAAGAGAAAGTTGTAGTACAAATAAAAGTGTATGATCTACCAGCCTTTAAAATAACTGAAAACGATGAACTAAGAATCGTTAGACCTTGCTTGAGTTCATGAGAATCGCAAAGAAAGGTGCTACTTTAAAAATGGTTTTGTTTTTAGTTCGCAGCTGACGGCAGATTTTACTGGAATCTTAATTAGTTCATAATTCTTTGCCATTTCCCTGCGTAGCTGCTCCTATATTCGTTTTCTCAAAACGATTTAACGTTGATTGCCAATCAGAAGGCCTGTCAGTTCTCATGAATACTTAATCACATTTGATTTTAAAACCCATGAGGAGATTCATCATTTTTGGCATAAATATGTTCGTCTCATTTCACTCTAACTTGTGTGTGCAAGATGGGGGACTTACGGAGTGATCAGAGCAAAAAAAAAGGGAAAATAGACGTTCTAGGCAATATTGTTTCTGGAGTGCAGAACTTGGAGATACCCTGAACTCAATGCCAAGCTAGCGTTTCGAACTTTCTAGCTTTCTGCTGCTGCTTCATATACGTTAACTTCGGTGCCTATGGTCCGATCTGTTTGCAATTTTCAGTGCTTTAATATGACACAGTTTCAAGACGATAGACAGACGCTAGGCTAATGTACATGCCGATCTAGAAGATATATACACTTTACTTGGTGAGGCATATTTTGTATGCGTTACACATATCATGAAAATATCATAATACCCTCGACAAGGGTAGAGAGAAAACGAGTTGACAAAGCAGCAAATGGATAACAATAATGTAATTGATTTTATTATCGCATTCATTGGCATTTGGCAGTCAATAATATTCTGTTATATTTATTGAATAATTTGTAGCGTCTGCTGCCGCCATTTGCGCCCATTTCGCATTAGTTTTGATCGGGCAAATGCTTTTAGCAAATTCAATTGGCAATTGGCAATTGCATTCAGGCTGTCAAAGCGGCTGCTTGTTGTTGGCTTCCTTCTGGCCACCTTTTGGGGCCAACTTTGGACGCGTCGAGGTCTCCGGCCTGGTCAGAGACACTTCTTAGACATTATTGTTGTTGTATATCGCTCTCTCCCTCTCTCTGTGTGTAAGTGTGTGTGTGTGTGTGTGTCTTTCCGGTTTGACTTTTGCCACCGCAGCACAAATAAATAAATCGCAGCTATCGTTTGTTGTCGTGTCGCTGCTGACGCACAGGGACAACAACAACAACACGAACAACAAACAAACAAAATGACATGACTCACATTCAAGCATACCTAACATACATACTTAACGTATGTGTGTGTGTGTAAAAGCTACACGTATATCTACATAAGCCCTGTGCCCGACTGCCTAGATACTCTGTAATTGTTTGCACGTCAAAGTTCAGGTTAACAAGTTAACAAGAGCTTTGACTGCGCTTCATTTTGGTCAGCTCAGTGCTACCAATCTTTAAGAGCTTAACAGTTATGTGTCGGTTGGTTGAGGGTTCGAACCAGCTACCTGCCTTAACATTCGGCTCGTGAGCCGCCCTTATCAACACTTTGAACCCAGCAGTTGGTTCAAGTCTTGGTTCTTCAAATCAAAACTTGACGGAAAAATTCATTTCTTCTTATCTTGATCAAGTTATATAGGAATTAAGGGTTCGAACCAGCTCGGTTCAAAGCAAGTTTGCAGCCTTCGTTAACATTATGTGGCTCAGACCTTGACCTTATCGATGTATATCTGTTATCGTATGAGCGTCTGTCTGTTATCGTCTGATATCCAGACGTGAATGCATTGTTAAACTGGTCACACTGCGCACTGCATTGTTAACACACACTGGTCACACTGCAAAAGTATCAGTTATGCGCATTTAACAGGCTGATTGATTAAGTGCAAAATGTTAAGTGTCAGCACAGAATATAATCAAATGCATTGCAGCTTTGACAATGGATAAAAAGGCAGCTGTCAACTTTGACATTAACATAAGCAGGCTGTACTTTGATGTAAATACATGCACAATGCGAGCTCAACAATGGGCGGCAGGCAACTGCTTTAAATGATTGTTAAGTTTAGTTTGACATTAACAAGAGCTAATTGAATTTGCAACGCAATTGTAAAACTATTTAAAGTATCTGCTTGTCGCGACACCAAAGCTAATATGCCCTTCATGTGGACCAAGTCACACTACCCAAGCGAAAAAAAAAAACTAAGAAATAAAATGTAAAGAAATAAAAGTGCAAGAGACAAGCGCAGGCCGAGATTAGGACAAAAAACGCAGACACAAAACCCGTTTCAGCAGCCAACGTCTAGAGAAGACATCTGCTAGACAAGGAGCGCAAAGAAGCTCAAAAGATAACGACAACACTTTTCGACTTTCGACTGCAGAGGGCGCTGCGCTGCCGAGCATTTTAAGAGCTTGAACTCTTCAAAACGAAACAACAAAAAAAAAACGGTTCGATTCCCAGAAATGTCTTGTTGTGAAATATGAAAATAAATGAAGTGTTGCTTTGGTTCGCATTCAGCATATATTTTAGCCAGGGCTGCACACGCAAGCAAAGTTGGCTGTGGTTCGGTTCACGAACCAGTTCTTTGCTTCGGTTCCTTTACGTTTATGAATCTCATTTTTGGCTCAACTCTTTCGACTAAGTTTTAAAAATAAATATGACATGAATGAGAAAGAATTTTTTTGCAATAAATCATTTCTAAAGTTTTATGATAACATTTTATGTTATAATTGTTAAAATCACCTCGTTTAAGTCCCGGATTAAAAAAGTTCGCTATCGAAGTAGCCAGTCGAGCAAATTTTAGAAACCTTGAATGTTAACGTAATTATACGGGCATACTCTATGTGAATACAACAATATATATACCCTGTAAAAGTTATCTGCACTCGATATTCGATACCATCACAGATTGATTATTAGCAAATGTTGAATCTAAACAGAACTCTGCCAGACACAGCCAAGCCATATGTTCGAACTCAACTAAACAAACAGGGTATCTACCGGTCGTCCAGTTTGTTCTAGAACCTTCTTCGTTGTTGCTAATCGTTTCTATTTTGTTTATTGCGTTAAGTAATCGCAATTCTGTTTTGCATTCTGCTTTGCTCTCTTGTTTCTTCGCGCACTTCTTGACTTTCGTTCACAGTTTCCATGACAGCTCCACCTCCTTAAGAACATGCCCCCTCCTCCCCTGACCAGCATTTGTCCGCCCACAGGCTGTGTCTCTTACAAGCTTGACAGGGCCATGAATGCTTCTGTCTTCGACTTGTGACGTCACAATTCCGAAAATTTCGGAGGCGCCGATCTCGAAAACTACAAGATCTAGACTTCTGAAATTGAATGTATATTGCATCGTATACATAAAGCAACGGGATCTTAAAGTTTTCTCGTCGATATCTACTGTTTTTTTTAAATATATCGATAAATATCGATTCGGGGACATGTTCATCCAGGCATAGCTCGATAATTAGAAGAGCTAGACATCCCAATTTTGATATGTGAGTTCTCCTCATGTCATTCTGTCATGCTCCAAGGAAATACCCCCTTTCACGAGCAGAACTAGCTGGTTGCAGGGTATTTCCGAGTCGCATAGAAGACTGACTATGCAACTACGCCGCCTTCTCCCACGCTCAGTCTTGGCCCAACAACAGGGTATACAGGAGGTAATGATATACTCAGTGTGCGTATGGCCATTACAGTGTGTTGTTTACTTGAGCCCATTGAGCGGAAAATTTGCCTGACCCATTGTTAAAGTACATAAATTTGATTGACGTTACTTTTACCCGCAATTTCTTTTATTTGCCTTTGTTGCCGTGACCCGAGTGTGTTTGTGTCTGGATTAACTAGTGGGGATGCCTGCTCTTAAACGATATTATTTAATTTAGTTGCTTATCCAAATAAAGTTCGAGTATCTCGAAATGAAAAGAATGCTCAAATATTTGCACAAGAGCTAGCAGATAGATCTCTTGATTGCGCCCAGTCTAAATATTTATTCTTTGTTCTTTTTTTTTCCAACATTTTATGGCTTTTATTTGCGAATATATTTTCAATCAACGCCAAAATATTTTGCATGGTGTGGATATATAAATATATTTGGGGAATTAGATAAGTTATCCAGTTTTTATGCATTTGGTATATACAGTATATATTAAGTCCAAAATGAAAATTTGTTCTAGGGCATCTGCCCACAAAAATTATCCTCTAAAAGCAAAAGCTGGACTATTTGGTAGAGGCTCGAATATCAATTGGAGCGATTATACCATAAGGTTTTCTTATACAACATAACTTACTCGGAATATATTTAGTATATTTTCAGTATTTATTTGCAACATGAAGAAGTAAATGTATTTGGTCACATTGGAAGCTTTGGTAGAGGCTCGAAGTTGAATTGGAGCGATGTCTGTTGAAGCATACTGTTAAGTATACCATTAAGTACACTGTTAAGTACACTGTTAAGTACACTGTTAAGTACACTGTTAAGTACACTGTTAAGTATACTTTTAGTATTTACTTGTCACTTGAAGAAGAAAGAACTTAGTTGGTAATATGGCTATATCGAGACGTCTGTTGATAACGACCAGGAATATGTATTCTATAAAGAGCTAGAGGCGTCTCCTGGCTATTTCTCTATAATATTGATGGTCCATAAAAGAACATATGTAAACCGAAAAATACCAAAAGTTGAAGCTATTCAAAAGGAGCTTAAAACCTGATTCAAAATGTCAACTTAAAAGTTTCAAATTTAATATATAATTTAAGAATCTAGTCCATTTTGTTTAGAAGGCCAAGCTCTCTATAGCTCGACTCTAACACCCCCCTCCGCCCTTGGTCTCTCCTTCAAGCGTTACAGCGTTGCCACCTGACCGCAATCTTAATCGCCCACCTCCTCACCCCCCTCTGCGTTCAATAGGTATTTTTGGGCAAATTTGTTATTTTATTTTTATGTTGTGTCCGTTGCTGTGCGGCAAATGTTGCACATTGTGTCTATCCCAAAAGTAAAAACCTTAACCCAAAGCCCCAAATTCAAGCCCGGAAACCACAAACTCATCAGCTAAGCCAACCGCCCCCCCAAAATGTGGGCGGATTTGAGAAGCAGCGAAGCGAGCGCTGGCACTTTTCCTGCCCAACCATCCAGTGACGCAAATCTATTGATTATTCTGGGGCATATGGGCCACAAAGCAACAGCAACAACAACAACAACAACAACAGCGACAATAATTTGGAACATGGAATAACAACCGAACAACCGAACATCGACACATAACCACATGCACACAGAAATTGCTTGAGAAGTAAATACATTTAGAGACCTGTCAGGTATTCAAAGTATATATATATATACATTTTTAATACTAGAATATAACATAAAAGTATTCAAATTTAAGTACAAGTCATAACAATCAGCTTAAGCTAATTACTCTCAGGGCTGCAAGCCAATTTTAAAACGAACCGGTTCGAGCTCGCGATTCGGAATCACGTTTAACCATGAACCGAACCGGTTATACAAGTTATCCAATCGAACCGAAACTCGAACCAAATCATATTTATTGAGAAAGACGCAGACCCAATCGTTGCACTCGTCTGAACATCCTTGGTAGACGCCCATGTTTAATAATGCAAAGAGAAAACACTAGTTCAAGCAGCTGGGCGCTGGTTCAAAGCAAAAGCTTTTTACACTCTACTGTACTCTACTTTATACAATAATTAAAGTCAGCCTAAGCCAAACAAATTATAATCGATAATCGATTGAAGTAATTTATTTAGCTTTCCCAGTACGTTAACACGTATTGAATCTATTAGACAAGGCGCAGGTTCAAAGCACAAAACAAGCTACCAGTTTTTTTCTCAGTGTATTACACTTCTCAACTGGCACAACTAATTGAAGAGCTTTAATCGTTAAATAATCGATAACATTTCAAGTAACTCTTTCAGCTTTTCCAATAGTTCACGAAATGAATATCAAGGCGAAGCGCTGGTTCAAAGCACAAACCAAGCAAACCATGGAGTCTTTTTTTCAGTGTACACTTCTTTAAGGCATAATAATAATAACAGTTTAAGAGTTTTTTAAATTTGATAAACTTTGCAGTAATGCATCCAGCTTTGAATTGAATCAAAGCACAGGCCAAGCTACCGGGTTTTTTCTCTCAGTGTACTCTACTTACTACACTTCTTAAATGCATAATAATCGAAGAGCTTAAATCTTTTAGTAATCGTTAAAATTTCAAGCAATTCTTTCAGTGTTTCCCATAGTTTAGCTAAACTTCTTAAATGCATTATAATTAAAAGAAAAATAGACTAATCAAAGCGCCTAAATCACATTATAATCGATAAGCGCTTAACTTTTAAGTAAATCTCTCTCTCTCTCCCTCTCTCTCGCTGTCTCTTGGCTTTTGCAACAGTTCCCAATTGTTTGCCATGGAGAAAGAGCAACAATGATTGCTGACACAGGCAAACAAATTCAACAACTTTAAGCAGTTAAGCCAGTTAAGCGCCAGCCGTGAGCAGCCCTCAGAGTGCATAAAGTTTTTATACCCTGAAGCCATTCAAAGCGACCAAGCGAGGGTATAATGTATTTGTGCAAAACGCATGAACAACAGGCAGTAAGAAGGCAGGCCCGAGCCCCTAAGGCCCAGCTATGCCAAATTTAACTAGCTTTAAACTATATTCGAGTATTTCAACATGTATTCTTCTAAGCTATATCCAAAGTTATGTTATATGCTCTTTTTGGGCATGACTCGAGAGCCTTAAGAGCTAGATACACAGAAGGAAGCTAGATACATTGGAAATTTGATATATATATATACATTCCCCTTAGCCATATGGAGAATTGTTTGAATCTTCTTCTTATAGATATGCCTCGCGCTTCAATAATATCGATTACAATCCATATGCAGACTATAGATATTTCACTTTTTGGCAACCTCCCACTAAAAATCGGACTTCAAGCACCGAACCTCTGGCATTTGCAAGGTGTGGAGCGAGGGCAAGAGGATGCAAAGAGCTTAAGAGTAGCATGTTTGGATCAAGGTACCCCGCAAGTCGGGCAAACCCGACCTGAGCACACTTGACTTTTGTAGTTTGGCAAGAAGAACGAAAATATTGTCGGTTAGGTTCAACCCTAAAGCTGAGCAACTAGATGTGGATTTAAGTGTTGAACGTTCTTATTGTTGTTATTGCCGTGTTGCTCTTGCCGCAGGGGCAGAATAGTTTAAGCAATGCTGTTGTTGTTGTTGTTGTTGTTGCTGTTGTTGTTGGTCTGGTTACTGGCATTGTTGTCGTAAATGTTTTAACGAGCCACACGTCGAACAACAAGAAATGAAAATAGTTCATAATCCCCATTGATTTCATTGCAGAAACCACACCCACACCCATCCCAACCCAACACACACACGCCTGCTTTCAAACAATGCAATGTTAAGTGGCAAGTGCAGCAGCAGCAGCAACAACAACAACAACAACAACAACAAGAACAACAACAATAACACAGAAGCAGCAGCAGAGGCGGAAGCAGCGGAAAAAGCAGAAGCTCAGCAAAAACCAAGTGCAATCTTGAATGTCACACACGCACACAGACATACACACACATCCACAAACACACACAAGCACACACACACACACAAGCACACACACACACAAGCACACACATACACATACATACACACACATCCACACACACACACACAACATAGACACACACAACATCCACACACACACACAACATACACACACACACAACATACACACACACAACATACTCACACACACAACATACACACACACAATCTCTCCATCATACATTTAAAAGCTTTCACTTTACATTTCGTGATATGTAATTTTCTTAACATATGTAACGCAAGTTATTTTATTTATTTGCCTATTTCATTTATATTTTTTCTAACTGGAGCCCATTGAAAATGTTTGAAAAAGGTTGAATGTAGCAAAAAGCATCTCCGAGCCGATAAAGAAGATACATCGCATAGAAGAGATTACAGGGTATCCACCAGACGAGAACTCCCGAATAGAGCCTCTTTTTCAATATAGTCAATATATACCAAAGCACAAGAATCTATCTATAAAAAAAGCAATTGCCCAAATTGTGAAGAGATGTATAACAAAATCAAAATTAGGAAAGACATCGAGAAAAAGAAAGAAACTCGAGAAGTTAGTAAAATTTAACTTAAGTATCTAGCTATAGAAGCTTTCGAGATTCACGGAATTCCACAGAGAAGCAGATGGACTTAGCTCTTCGCTCTGATCAAGAAAGTGTATCGGCATATCGTTTGTCAAACGTATGTAGGGTATCAGATGTCAGTATGTTAATCGTTTGTAGGGTATCTCCAGGCTGAGACAGCTTGTGGCAAGTGCATAATCTGGACAGCCAGATTATCGAATGGTTTTGATGGACTGCGATGTCTATATCAGTCCGGTGCGTCAGATAGGCGAATGCATAAATGAAATCCAAGCAAACAATGGAACAATGACGATTTTGGACAATCCACTCGGCCTAATCTAATCTGCAAGCGAATTTAAGCCAAAAGTGTGTTCTTTGTCAGTTCTTTGTTGTCGAAGACGGACAGTTAAAAAGTTGCCATCGTCGCGAGAAGATGAAGTGCTCCAATTGCTGGCTATTGCTGGCCGTGTTGACGCTGCTGCAGCTGCTCCTTGCGTGCGCTGGCCTGGAATGCTATGCCTGCGACTCGGCCGAGGATGCAGAGTGCGCCACCCGGCCCGGCCAACAGCTGGAGGTGGAGGAGTGCAGCCAAGCGAGCGACGAGTGCGTCACCTCCATTGCGGCGGGCGTCACGCGACGCGGCTGCCTCCGACGTCTCTATCCGAACGGCTACTGCGCCGAGCCGTGCGATCGCTGCAACACCAGCCTGTGCAATCGGCATGTCTATCCCATGGATCGACTGCGCTGCTATCAGTGCAGCGGCGCGGCCTGCATCGATGTCAGCGGGCGGCCGGAACTGCTGCTGCCGTGTCCTGTTTACAGTTCAGAGGATCGCTGCTATACGAACATTCTGCACTTGAGCAACACGCAACGCGGCTGCGAGCACACGAATCTGCCCGATGGCTGTCCGCACGTGTGCCTCAAGTGCAACTACAATGGCTGCAATGCGGAGCGTACCGTCACCGAGAGCCGATGTCTGCAGTGCACCTCGAATCGGCTGTCGCCGAATGCGGACTGCCAGCGCGAACAGGTGCCCGCCGAGGCGGACAGGTGTGCGCTGAGCAATGCGACGGTGACGCAGTGCGTCAACAAGGTGATGCTGGGCCATCAGGAACGCTGCTACACGCATCGCAACACCCAAACGGAGGTGCTGCAGCGCGGCTGCTCCACCACGATGGGCTTCTTTCCCACCGGCGAGCTGCAGCAGTGCTACGGCGACAATTGCAATGCCCAGTGCCAGGACATTGCGTGTGCCACTTGCAATTCCACCAGCGATCCCAATTGCCGCACTGGACACGCCCTCAAGAGTGAACCGTGTGCCGCGGGCACCACTGCCTGCTATTCGTGCGAGCAAGGTTAGGGTGAGTCCGGCGCTGGTACAGTCGCTGAATCAGTTAAATGAACCAGTTCCCATTGTGAACCAAAATGAGCTTATCAAGATTAAAAATGTTCAAGTTAAGAACAGTTCCTTTCGTTGCTCTTAATATTAATGAGTTAAAGTTAAATGAACCAGTTCCAATTGTGAACCAACATTTTTTCGTATTCTTTCTTTGACCTTATCAAACTAACAAATTGCCCAGTTAAGAAACATTCTTATAGTTGCTCTTTAGTTTGACTAGTTCGAAGTGAGAACCAAACTTTTTCCCTTCCTTTGCTTGAGCTTTTCTATTCAACAGGTTGTCAGGTGAAGACGCATTCTTCTAGTTGACATTATGGCAATTGAGCTATAGTTAAATGATCTAGTTCATAGTGTGAACCAAATAGCAAATGTCTTTCGTTAACAACTTGTCAAGTTAAGAAGCATTCTCCTCGTCACTTTTCAGCTAAGTGATTTGCAGTAAAGGAACTAGTATCAATTATGAACCTAACTGTTAATAGGCTTTCCTTTGAGCTTCTGAATTACTCAAACTGTCAAGTTGCTCTTAAGCTTAATCATTTAAGATTAAATGAACTAGTTCCAATTGTGCGACCTGTATACAACTCCCAACTCAGTTGTATTGCACAAAGTAACCAGCCGCAGCCAACTTAACACATACACGATCTTGTGGTGCTGCCAGATCGTCATTTTCTAAGCATAAACTAAGCACAATCGAATGTGAGCTGCTTAGCGCAATTGTTGCACGAACTTTGTAAACAATTTAATTGGTATTTTTCCATTCGCAGATACGCTGCTGCGTCGCGGCTGCGCCGATGCGAATTTCGTGGCCAAGGCAGGTGAGGCATGCCAGCTGTGCCGCAGCGGCGACGGGTGCAACCGTTGGTCGGTGCGCAGTTGCTATCGCTGCAATTCGCAGGAGCAGGGCGACGACTGCGCCGTCATGGAGCAGCCGAGCGCGATGACATTGAGCAACTGCAGCAGGCCGGCCGAGCTGTGCGTCAGCACGGTCATCAGCCGGCTGGAGTTGGTCTACACGGTGCGGGGCTGTGCGGGCGAGGTGCCCGAGTGCAGCGGCAACGATCCCTACTGTGTGCGCTGCAATGGCAGTCTGTGCAACAATGCGCCCACCAAGTGGGACGTGAGCCAACAGCTGCAGCTGGCAGGGAACGGGACGGGCAAGGAGGCGGCTACGGATTAAGCAAGGGGCGTGCTCGAACAGCTGTGGCAGATTCTATGAGTAATTAGCAATTATTTAAAAGCATTTAGATGAATAAACAATGAGCGACAACAATTTAAACACAACTAAGTAGCATGCTGCCCAACTACCCCAACCCCCTTAACAGCTGCAGCCACTCCCCCTCCCCTTCGCCCAGCAGCCAAGTAAAGCAGAAATGTTGATAAGCCCGACGGCCGGCCGGACGGATGTGGAGGATGTGCGGAGGCGACGTTGCCGGTTGCCAGCCGACACAAAAACGCCCCTCGACAGCGAAAGAGAGGCAGACAGAGAGAGAGAGAGAGACAGGGAGAGAGAGAGACAGGGAGAGAGAGGAAGTGCGGGCGCTGCAAGAGAGAGGCACTCAATAGCAACAGGGCTGGGCAAAACAGGGCTGGGCAAGCGGCTGCCAATTAACTGGTTTAAAGTATTTTCTAACATCTATAAGTTAACTGAAGTATAACTGAACAATTTGCCATATTAATATATATATAATCTATGTTTCAATGTATTAAGTGAACTTTTTGATTAAAACTAACTCGACGCCTCGCAGCAATTAGCTGCATTTGTGAACCAGTTCAGAAATGGTTCGCAATTGCATAAGAATGCAGTGTTGCCAGCTTAGCTAAATATTGCTTTTGGCATGGTACTTATCCGGAAACAGTTGAGAGCTTTTTAAAACAAACATAGCTACTTTTTTATCTGTGCATCTCAAGACGTTGCCAATTTTCGCTTAAGAAAAAGCTCTTACAGCTATTCTGAATGTTGCATTCATCGACATACTTTCAAATCGGCAGTTGGCAACACTGGCAGCAGGTATATTCACGAACCAGCCGTGCAATTGAACTAGTTCAAGCGGATATCTGACTCAAAACAGAATTGACGTGTCATGCTCCAGAGTAAAATCAACAAACAATTATGATCATATGGATGACAAATTCCACAGAATCAAACATTTCACGCACATTTATTACGAGTTTCCTGGTAATTTGCGACATTAAATACTTTAAATAGCGAAAAAAAAGACAACCAAAAACACAAATGAACCGTATTAAATGCTGTTTGGCACATTTCACTGAATCTATGAGAACGGAAGAGACTCGAATTACGGTTGAAACAAAATTCTCAATTTCGTTCTCAATTGCTCTGGACGCAACTGTTATTTATAAATAAATATATTTATATTTATAAATACACATACAAAACTGCTGAGAGATAAGCAGACTTTGCTTTATCAAGGTACAGCTTAAAAGGCAAGTTATTTGATAGCGAAGCGAAATGCACAATGTATATACAACTCATATCGATGCGAACTATTCACGATTCACAATTTGTAAACAAACAAACAACATTTCCCATTTCAAAAACTATATATGTATATATATACACATATTCCTGATCAGGAAGCTGTCAAAAGGTCTTCTCGTTAGCTGAGCTGTCAAAGTGAACCAGTCGTTCGGGAAACTGTGTTCCCGGTTCGAATCCCCAGGCTGGTGTATGAAAGTAATCTTGCGTTAACACATAACCTATAACTATTTCTCTATAACTACTTATATCCAATATTGCAATATAACACATTCATGCCCGACTGAATATATAAGCGAGTGAACTAAATGGTCAATTTAGTTCACGTGCAGAAAATGAACGAGTGAACTTACTCAGCAAATTGAACTAGAAGTCCCCACTCTTATAGATTCCTAGTCAGATCTTGCCATGTCCGTCTGCGAGAATGCTTCGATCACGGAAACTTAACTGCTTAAGAGCTTAAGAGTCTAGAAATCTTAAATATATTATATTCCCATATGCCGTACGCAGAACGAGTTTATAATTTTATTCAATAACTTCCCCCAACTATTTTGAAACTTGTTTTCCTGAGCATAACTTCGACATTCTAGGAGCTAGGTACAGCAAAATGTAACACAATTTAAGAATATTTCTTCAATTTCAGAGCTCGAGCCTTTGGCATTAACATGGATATATTATATAAATTACAAAAAATCAATCGGATTCTAAGCACCGATGCCTTTCAAGAATCCATTTCCCCTGCTGAGCATCAAGCGACGTACTCTGCGCTAGTTCCAGGGTATATCCAAGTTGAGCACACTCAATCAGAAAACCACGCACTTATTTCATATTAGCCAACAAATTTGCCTATTAACTGTTCGCTTTAAGATAAGCTCTCGGTGCGCTAGAGTAAAAAGTTTAAGTTTATTTTACAATGAGAAAAATCGTTTATTAATATGTTTCTTCAAGCAAAAGTTTTGTTTGGGCGCAAACAATTACCGCAATCAAAGTGCATATCGTATTCTTGATTTACCGATTCGATTTTGTGTTTATTCAATTAACGAATTTAAAACAATTTGAACTGGTTCGGTTCAGAGCAAATTATGCGCGCATTTAAATCGAAAACTGTTCGCGAAGCTTTTATTACCGTTGCTTTGTTGCACACGTGCACCCAAATCATAACTGTTATTATTGTTCGCCCGTTAGAGTGGATAATCAAATGATGGGCGCTACA
Source organism: Drosophila kanekoi (assembly GCA_037075305.1). Lineage (NCBI taxonomy): Eukaryota > Metazoa > Arthropoda > Insecta > Diptera > Drosophilidae > Drosophila > Drosophila kanekoi. The sequence goes on from JBAMCE010000451.1 coordinate 12,865,210, forward strand.
ACAACAACCGCAAACTGCCAGCTGCGCCCCAGAGGGAAGTGCGAAAATACATGTAAAATATACATGTATGTATGTGTGTATATGTATATCGATGTGGATGTGGATATGGATGTATGAAAAATAAACATTTGCCAAATTGCGGCGTGTGTCTGCGCGGGGTACGCTGCTGCGCCATGTTGAGCTGCAGTGAGAAGGGAGGGTGAGCGGGGGCGGGGGCGGGGTTGAACGCTGCCAACGATAATTAAGTTGTTATCCGCCGCGCAACGAAACTGCTGCTAAATTTATTAATTGAATTTGTGCGCAGGTTTTCGCAGGTTTCCCAAGCTGCCACAGAGCGAGCCAGATAGTGGCAGGTGGACAGAGGAGAGAGAGAAAGAGAGAGGGGGTAGGGCGGGGAGGATGCCCGGAAAGGTTATCACAGCACGGGCGTCCACAAAACTCAATTATATGCAACGTGTTTTGATTGATAGCATAAGCTACGAGGGGCGGGAGCAGCATTTGGCTGTGCGCCGATAACACAAAATGTCAAAGATGCAAAACAAAAGCTTAGCATAGAGCAGGAGCAAGTTTTGCCAGAGATAGAGAGAGAGTGAGGGAGAGGGAGAGAGCGAGAGCGAGAGCATACAAAGTGAGCGACAGAGTGGAGTGACATAGAGCGAAAGACGGAGCGGGCGCGACATTTTAATTAGCTTGCTCTGTGGGCGTGTATGTGTGTGTTGGTGCGAGTGCGAGTGTGCATGTAAGTGTGGCCAAACAATGGCATAAATATTACGCCATAACAACAACAACAACAACAGCAGCAAGAAGTAGAAGAAGCAAACAGTTGCCAGATATGACGACAACAACGACGACAAAGTTCAGTAACAACCCTCTCTCACACACACACTTGCATGCGCACACACACGTGCACATGCACATACACAAGGTTTATTGATTGCAGGACTCCCAAGCCGCAGTTTTAAGTTTCTTTTCCATTTCGAGTGGAGCCGTTTTGTGGGTGGGCCAGACAACTCGCACGCTCTCTCACACGCTCTCGTGTTTCGTTGACGTTCCGGGGCAGGGCGGGGCACGGCAAACAGGTCAAACATGAAGGAAGCTTCAATTTTTTTTTTTTTTTTTTTAGCACTAAGAGTAGGCTACTTACACCTCGAGTATGCGATCGCCTTTTTTGATGCCAGCCTTCTCGGCGGCGCCATTCTCCAGCACAGCGCTAACATGCTGCAGCGGAGCGTACAGTTCACCGTTAATGGAACGCAATTGTCCGCCCTCGGACACCTGTCCGCGCACATTGAAACCGAAGCCAGTTTCCGTCTTGTAGATGGTAACGACGCGCGGTCCATTCGCGGCTGTGATGGTTGTGCTGCTGCTGCCGTTGTTTTCGCTCATTGCTGTGCCGCCGGTACGCTCCAAGAAGAGCACAAACAACACACACGCACGCACACGCACACGCACGCAGGCACGCACGCACGCTTACTCACACACACACACACAGTGGCACGAGGTTTTGTTATTTTACACAATTTTGCTATGTTTTTGCGTAACTTTTGTATTTTTGCAACTTCTTTTTACACACAAACATTCGCGCGCGCACACACTCAACGTAACCGAACGTACATGAATATAAATACAAAAACACAAATACAAATACACATACAGGCAAAGGCAGGCGGCAACGGTAACGATGACGGCGACGGCAGCCACTTTTACTTTCCGCAAACCATACAAAAAAAAAAAAAAAAAAAACAACAAAAAATAATAATAAATAACACGGAAACTTCAAAATCGCAGCAACTCGCAACTGCAACAGAAATTGGTATCACACGCCGTTGTGTATGTGTGTTTGGGTGTGTGTGTTTGTGTTTGGGTGTTATGGGGCTAGCGACTGCAATTGAATATGGTTTGCATTGCGTTTAATGTTAACAGCAAACAACGTGCGTAGTGCACATTAATTTTGCATATTTCTTTTGCTTTCCTTAATACACTTTTGCTTTTGCCTCTTTGCCTTTGCCTTCGCCTTTGCGTTTGCCACTCGCCCAACAACTGTCAGCCGCTAGTGTTGGGTTTGTCCATTAGGTGACTGTTTGATGAACTAATCTGTGCAAATGAGCTGGCTCATTCTCGGCTGGTTCATTTTCGGAGCGAACTGCGAGTCAGTGTCTGGCACGACAGATTGGCAACGCTCTGTGTTGTTGCGTAGAGAGCAAAGATGACCTTAAAAATTGTATAATTCATGTAGTTTCGCAAGAGTTGTATAAAAGCATATTTAGTTTATTGTCTTAATCATAATATTGCTTATTTCAATTATAAAATAAATACTAACTCGATAGTTTGGCTGACAATTATTGATCCGATGAACTAGCTATCGATTGCAGTCAGCTGGCATTTGGTTGCCGACTCTTGTGAATGTTAGCGGCAATTTTTTTGATAAATTGTGCCCAGTTATGCATTTTGATTTTTGAAATTCCTTATCACACTTTGCAGCTGCATATAAAACAGTGCAGCAAGTTTTATTAAAATACAAAACGCCCGCCAATTATTCGATAACATATGCCTGAGGTTTTTGAACATGTTGTGAATATAACCTAAAAAACTTTCAGATTCTTAAGACCTGAAAACTGCAATCGAGGTAAAACTGTTTGTGTGTCTTATAATATAACAAATGCCAATAGGAAAACACAAAGTCTGGCATTAGGTGCTACAGGATCAAAGAAAAATGTACAAGCTTTGCACGATCATATTGCTTTTTTGTAGTTTTCTAAATATGTATATGTTAATGTTAGTCGACAAAGATCTTGAATTTACGATCTAAAATTTGCATTGTGCTGTCTTACAGAGTAAATAATACAGTTATTTAGCCTATAATAAGGTTATTGGTGTCAGGTGGTGAAGGTTGGGGGGGTTAGAGTGGGGTCTGACTGTGTTTACACAGGGGCGCATTCATATCATACATGGGCTACACTGCCGCGGCGCAGCCCACCGAGTGGGGGGTCATGGCAGGTGGGTGGTGTTGGGGACAGGTGTGGTTCAAAAATAAACAATAATTGGTTCGACAAATTTGATTGGAAGAAAACGCCAAATGGCACACATAAAATAAATTTTAAGCAATACTTTTTATTTAATTTGCAGCCAAATGTCGAGCCGCTGTTTGTTGTTGTTCTTGTTGTTGTTGTTATTGTTGCCTATGAAATTTGTTAAATATGCTATTTTATTAAAAATAATTAATGCTCTTGAACGTAACAAAAACAGGCACACGCACACGCACGCACACAGTCACACTCGCGGTTTGTTTTGGCAAAGCGTCTTTTCTAACGGTAACTCTCGCCTCACGCCTCTCGCCTCACGCCTCTCCTCCCTCTCTTCTGTCTTCTCTCTCTTCTCACGCCTATGAACAGTGTGCAAAAACGCGCAAATTGAAATAAACAAATCTATCGATAACAAACGTTTGCGTTTAAAAAACAGATTTTCTTTTTTTTCGTTTTCTCATTTTGTTTATATATATATATGTATATATGTGTGTATGGTATATGTAATGTATGTAACTGCATTGCAATTTGTTAAAAGTATAAGTGTGTGTGTGTGTGTGTTTGCATGTATGTACACATGTACGTTGAAATCGCTGCATAAAAACTAAAAACTAAAATAAAACTTAGTGTTAAGAAAAAAAAAAAAGTGAAAAAAAAACTTTTCGCCTAGAACAGATTTATGTATAAATAGATCGATAATTAAGTCAACTCCTGCTAAATACAACAATTAAAGATCGCTTACAAAAATTGTTTCTTTTTTACAATTAGCATAATTTAAGAACCTGACGAATAATAAATCGAGCTGAACGCTAAAAAAACAAAAACAAAAAAAAAACATGCTTTATGAATAAGAATATTTTACAGCTCAAACGTGGAAAAGTCGAACGCGGCATTAGAATAGAAAAATTGTTTGTGTTTTAATTAAAATAAACATTAAATGTGATATTCTTTTCTTTTTGTTGTTGTTTGTTTATCGCTTAAGCCTTAAGCCTTTATAATAATATATAAGTTATATGATTTGTTTCTTTTGTTTTTGTTTTGTTTTTGTTGTGTTTTTGTTGTTAGCAGGCTTTTGCGAACTGAATTGGTTTTTTATGCTTACTTGGCTAATACAGTTATTAGGCTATAGACTAAATCGACTAACAACTAATTACATAATCTAATGGGCTACAAATTGTTTTTAATTCTTGCATACATTTGCTTTAACTTTACACGTAATGTAACTAATTTTCGTTTATTTTTTAATTTTAATGTGACTTAAAGTTAGATTTATCTTTTTTTTTCTTTCTTTCTTTTTTTTTTTGTGCTTAGAATTAGGTTTTGTTTTTGTTTTGTTTTGTTGTTGTTGTTGTTGTTTTTGTTGTTGTTTTTGTTTTTGATGCTTAACAACTACATAAATACAGCCCCTATACAAACCCTAAGAAAAAAAATATAATATATATATATGTGTGTATATAGAAATCGGCAATAATGTAAACCCCACGACACAGATAATTTGCTCACGACAATTTCACTATATACAAATGTGTGTGTGTGTGGTGGTGGTGGTGGTGGTGTGTGTGTGTGGTGTGTGTGTTTTTGCTGTTTGCACTCGAATTTGAAAATTGACACACTAAATATATATATATATATATGTGTATATATATATATATTAGATCATTTGGGCCAGGCGCGTTGCTTCGTGCTCAATCTTAAGCTTTCATAATAGACTTTATATAGGCCACACACACACACATATATATATATATATATACATAAATTGGATATATATCTATATATATATATATATATATGCAGCTAGACCTAACACTGCGTTTCAGTTAACGGCTGCTGTTGTTGTTGTTGTTGGTTTTTGTTGACATCACAGACATGTTGCATGTTGTTGTTGTTGTTGTTGCTGTTGGTGTTGTTGTTGCTGCTGTTGCTGCTGCTTCTGCTGCTACTTGTTGCACGCTCAGTTCCATAGCAGCCAACGTTAACTCTTTGTTATCTCGAGCTGCTGCTGATTCCGCTCCCACCACTCCTGTATGCTGTTGACCATTTGGTGTCGCCGGAAGCGCATCGATTCGGTGATGCACATGTCTATGAAGTCGGACTTCATCTCCTGGTCGCCCTTCATCAAATTCAAATGCTCCAGCAGTTGGCTGTAATCCCGACCTGGTCGTCGTATATCACGAAAGATTTGCAAACGCAAATCCACATTATGTTTTCGCGCCGCTTCCCGCTGATCCTCGCTGAGCAGGATGCGTTCCGGCGAGCTCGCGATCTCGCCGTTATCGTTAACATTATCATCATCATTATCATTATCATTATCGTTGTTGTTGTTGTTGTTGTTATTATTACTATTATTATTATTACTATTATTATTATTATTATTGTTGTTATTGCTATTATTATTATTGTTGCTGTTGGTGTTGTTGTTATTGCTATTGTTGTTGCCGCTATTATTGCCGCTGTTGTTGTTGCTGTTGCCGCTATTGCTGCTGTTATTGTTGCTGCTGTTATTACTGTTAATGTTGCCGCTGTTGTTGCTGCTGCTGTTAATGTTGCTGTTGCTGTTGCTGCTGCTGCTGACGTGCGTCGGCGATGCTTTTGGCTCCAGCTTGGGGCTGCTGTTGCCGTAGGTTCTGTTGTGAAAGCTGCTGCTGCTGCTGCTATTGTTGTTGTTGTTGTTGCTGCTGCTGGTGCTGCTGCTGTTGATGTTGCTGCTGTAGTGGCTGAGGCCGCTGCCCCAGTAGAAATGGGGATTGCTAGCGGTTGTTGCGCTGCTGCCGCCGGCTGTGCGCTTCAGTGCATCAAAGCAATTTACAGCCAGGCTATCCACGTCGGAATCATGGCCATTGCCCTCGCTGGCATTGCCATTTAAAGTGTTGCTGCCGCTGCTGTTGCTGCTGTTGCTACTGCTGCTGTTGTGGCTGCTGCTGCTGCCGCTGTTGCCGTTGTGGCAGGTTTGCAATATACGCGAGATCTCGGAGGCATCATTGATATCATTATGACTATAATAGGTAGGTGTTGCTGCTGTTAAGCTGCTGCTGTTGCTCGTTGCTGCTGCTACAGTTGTTGTGGTTGCCGGTGCAGCCGCTGCTGTTGTGGCAGCTGCTGCAGTTACGGCCGGCGGCGACAGCATCGCCGCATGTTGACTCGTATATCCGTTGGCCACCAGCAACAGCGGCGGCATTGCTGCTGCGCCCGCGCCAACCTTATGCATTGCTGTTGTCGCCTCCAGCATGTTCAGGGCATTGTCGAGGGGCACATGCGTTGCGCCCACATTGCTGCTGTACGCCGGATGATGTTGCATGGTCAGCCCGTTGAGCGGCACATAAAAGACGCCGCTGCTGCTGTTGCAGGCGTTGCTACTGCTGCTGTGATTGCTGCCATAGCTTATGATGCTGCTGCTGCCGCTCGGCTCGGGCGCGCCATTGCTGACGGCAGCTATTGCTGCCAGGCTGCTGCTGCTGCTGCTGGCTGTTGCTGCTGCCAGCGCATCCGTCGAGGCAGTTGCTGCAGTGCTGCTGCTGCTGTTAACATTGCTGCTGCTGTTGCTACTAACATTGCTGCTGCTGTTAACATTGCTGTTGCTGCTGCTACTGCTGCTGTTGTCGGCTTCGTTGGCGCGCTCCTCGTCGCTGATGCCGTTGATAAAGTTGTGCACATAACCATTGAGCGGCATCTCCTGCTCGCCGGTTTCCTCCTCGCTGAAATCAAAACTCATGCGCTCCGGCGTATGCGGACCCAGCGACAAGCCGGAGTCATTGTTGCCGGCCTCAATGTTGCCGGCGTCAATGATGCCAGCCTCATTGCTGCTGCTGCAGCTGCTGGTGCTGCTGATGGACGCATCGGAGCCATAGCTGCTGTTGCTGTCCTCGTCGAGCAACAGCTCGGCGACGCTGCTGCCCGTGCCGCTGCCTGCGGAACTGGGGCTGGCGCTACCGCTGCGCAACGAGTCTATGGACATGCGCCGGAACTCGAAGGCGCGCGGCAAGGGACCCGCCTTCCGTTTGCGACCGCGCGTTGTGGTCTCCAGTTTCTTGGAGCTGAAACCGCCCATGGGGCCGCTCAGGCCTATGCTGTTGCTGCTGCTGCTGCCGCCGCCGTTGTTGTTGCTGTTGTTGCCATTGCCGCCACCCAGCATTAGGCCGGACATACCGCCGCCGCCACCTGGACCCATGCCGCCGCCGCCGGAATTGCCGGACCCGCTACCACCGGACGTGGGCGAGTTGCCACCGTTGCCGCCATTCGAGCTGCTCTGCTTCATGGGCGCCACATCGCTGAGATCGGCCTCGTCGACCATGACCATGTGCTTGTCCTTTTTGTACGGATTGCCGAACATGTGCTGGCGCACGTTCGTTGGCTCGATTTCGCGCAACGGATTGTCCTTGTTCTTGAGATACTCCTGATAGTTGCCCATCTCGGCGATGGGCAGGCAATGGCCGGAATCCTTGGCCACCAGGCTGGCGGGTCGCAGAAACGTCTCCCGCATGCGGGCAATCTCATCGACCAGATCGCGGCGCGGTATATCGAACGGATTGCGATAGGTTTTCGCCGACGACTGATGCGTCAGCTGGGGCACAACGATCGTATAGTTCTCGACGGGCTCGATTTCGGCATGGAGCTTGGCGAACGTGTCGCGCAGAAGCGGATGCCGGACAAGATCGCGACGCAGTGCAGCGCCCGTGCACAGCTTGGCCGTCTCCACCTGACGATAGGGCGGCTTTGGCTGCTTCAGCTGCTTGTAGACCTTCAGACAGAGATTCTCCTGATCTTGTTTGGCCGTGTTCTTGATGTGCTTCAGCTGATTCGCTATCGTCGGCGACAAATAGTTGTCCACATTCTCCGGCAGCAGGAATTGCAGCAGCTGGTACGGCACATTGATGTTGACCAGCGCCTTGCGCAGGAACGGACAGTAATAGGGCGGTATGGAGCGCACGTAGGCATTGAACTTGTACATTAGATCGTTGGGCGGACTCATGTTGTACTTGTGGATGAGGTCGTGCAGCAGCGGCAGCAGCGCCGGATAGTTGTAGGCCAGCACGTACAGATGCACCTGCGTGAAGTTCGGCGAGGCCTTCAGATAGCCAAAGGGCAGCTCGAATCCGTGCATGCCATTGGTGACGATCACCTGCCAGCACTTGTTCATCTCCCGCTTGTTGAGTATCTGCAGCGTTAGGGGGCAGCCCTCGATCTCGTACTTGTCCACGGGAAAGCTGCGCACCAGCTGCGGCTCATCCACGGCGGGCGTCAGGATCTTCAGCTTCGGATGGGCATCACGTGGCGGCAACGTGATGGCCTTCGAGTCCGGCCAATAGGGCTCCGGCAGCGGCCAATAGCCGATGGGGAAAGTCTTTTGTGTGATATGCTTTTGCACATAGATCATCTTCTTGATCGGCTGGAAGACAATGTCCGGCGCCGGCTCATTCGACGTGGATGTGGCTGCTGTCGAGCTGCCGCCGCCGCCGGCGCTGTTATTATTATTGCTATTGTTGTTGTTGTTGTTGCTGCTGCTATTGCTGGTGCTGCTGCTGCTGTTGCTGCTATTGCTGGTATTGCCATTGTTGCCGCTGGTCCCACTCGACTCCTTGGGCAGCATGGGCTCGAATTGCAGCACAACACCGGGCTGGACCTTCTGCACCAGACTCTCGATGCACTGATTGAGCACATAATGGCTGCGCACGCGATAGGATCGACCGCCGGTTACCTCGCACATGCGCTCAATGGGCGAATCGTCGTGGGGCACCTTGCCGTCGACCCGTTCGTCGATTTTATTGCCCGGCATTCGCAATACGAGCGAGAAGAGGCGCTGATCCCAGCGGAAGGGCTCTTTGGTGAATTTGGTGCCCGGTATTTGATTGCTTAGCGGTAAAATGATCTCCTGATGGACACCATTGCGATACGAATAGCGACCGCCGTCGGTGATCACAATGATGACCGATGGCTCCAGATAGAAGGGACATCGTCCCTGGCCGTATGTATCGATGCCCGACTGCATCCGATTCAGGTTAAGCAGGTCGAAGGCGTTGCGCAGCGATTCGCCCATTGAGGTGAGGCCGTGACTTTGCAGATTTTTCAATTCATTCATGAATGTGGCATGATTCTCCTTCCAGCCGGCCTTCACATTCGCCGGCGGCTCCTCGAACGTAAGCAGCATATAACGATCACCGAGACAATCCTGGGTCCGTTGACGATATTTGAGGAACGTCTCGACGGCACCTTTGGCAATGTCCAGATACGTTTTTTGCACACCATTCACATACGCCTTCTGGCACATGGACGACGAGGTGTCCACCAGGAAGAGTATGATTGTCATGGCTGCCAATGCCCGACTCCCACTACACTCACGCCTATGCCGTTGCTCTGAACACTCTTTGGTCTACCTTTTAAATACAAAAATAAAATGCATAAACAAAAAAAATAGCCGCATGAGTTAGAAACAAATAATTTGATGCACACACGCACACACACACACACGCATGCGTAGACACGCAGTGATTAGTGAGCGCATTAAATGCAAACTTAATTTACCGTTTCTTGCGCTTTGGAGAGTCAATGTGAGCGCAATGCAGCCGCAGTTTGTGAGTGACTGAGCGAGCTAGCAAGCGAGCGGAGAGCGTAGGTAGATATTGTCTGTGTAATTGAGAGTTGTGGGTGTGTTGTGCAGAGTCGCCGTCTTCTTCTTCTTCTTCTTATTCCTCTCTTTTAACTACTGACTGTTGCATATAGCTCTTCTCCAACACTTATCCGTTACTTGTTGTTGTCGTCTCTTTTGCAGCAATTGGTGTTTTTTTCTTCTTCTTTTTGGTGTGTTTTTGTGTATGTGTGTTGTTGTTCTTGTTGTTTTTTTTTACAGCTCTCTTGATTTTGTTGCTGCTGCTGCTGCTGTTGCTGCTGCTCTTTCTCAGTGATTGCTAGCAGCGTGCTTCTTTCTCCTGATGTCCTGGACTTAAGCGATTTGCTCTTTTTCTTCGTTTCACTGTGCCGCTTTTATAGTACATGTTGCGTGAAACAGCTGACATTTGGATTTGAAAAGTACCAACAAACTCTGCAATGAAACGAGAGACAAAAAACAAAAACAAAATTGATGGTAAGAGAATGGAAAACAAAAATATCAGTCAATTACAATTCGTATGTTGCGCATACGCACTGTAGTGCGACAGTGAAATTAAGCAAACACAAACGAAGTCGATTTTAGCTAAGTTTTGTAATACACACGCACACACTCACACACATGAACGCACGACAGATAGATACGCATATACATGTACATTCGTATGTGCATATGTATGCATACATCTATCACCTTCGCAATCACTGATAATGCTCAAGCAAACGAAACTCAAACGCATACATATACAGACACACAAACAAGAACACGCACAATTTGGACAATAAATGTGCTAATTTTGCCTGAAGAGCTTCTCTGACTGCGACTTTAAAGCTCGATCGCTCGCTCTCTTTTTTTTTCATTTTTCTTCTTTCTCCCTCTCTCAAGTTGTCGTCTTATATGCGCATCCCCTGCGCTCTGGATTCTGGAAACAAAAACAAAAAAAAAAAAAACAAAAAACAAAAAAAAGGTTTGACACAAATTCAGGCCAAACAGCAGACAATCGTCTCCGAGACGCCCTCTGCCGCAGCCAGTTAGTTATTTCGGCTGCTCTACAAAAGTCATTCATTTACTCTACACTTGGCTAGTATGCGATTGCGATTGGGATTGCGATCGCTCTGTTGGCATTAGAGATGAGCGTGAACGTGAGCACATTGATCAATTCACGAGATCCACATGCACGATCATGCTGATAAGTGTGTGTGTGTATATACACATTTATTTATGCAAATATATATTTTTTTTGTATGCCTCTACCTATGAATGCTCATATTTCTGTTGCTTTCACAATTTACACCCATATCGAAATGTATTATCAAGGCCTGCTTTTCGAAACACAATGAAATCTCTTACATATATATGTATATATATTTATATAGAGTTGCAGTCATACACACGACCGTGCATATTAGTTCAGAAGCACGTGTTCAGTTTTTTTTTCTTCACTATCATCTCTAACGATCGGCTCACGTCACTCTCACGCACGCATCTCTAATTGGCAGCAACAACTGGCCAAAGGCGAAGATGAAAAATATTCGGATATTATCTAAAAGTTCCGCACTTGCTGGCAAAAAATTAAGAAAAAAGCCCTCCCCTTGCTTCGAACACGATTTAAGTCCAAGTCAACGTACATACAATGTATTTCGAAGGAATGTAAAATGACGCGCGGCAAACAAAATAAAAAAAAAAACTGAAAAATTCTTATCGACGCGCCTGCATTTGTCGTTGTCATCGGTGCCGCCGCCTTCTGGCGACTAATTGACTGAGTTTCGAGTACAAAGCACTCAATTTCTATTTGAATAGGAGCACTCATTCACACACATACACACACACACACACACGCGCGCACACATGCAAGCGTATTACATGCGTGTACTACATTCACGCTCAACGACGCAGCACAGTGTTGCCAGATATCACACAGAATGCACAATAGACTAGGTAAGCAGATGCTTGCAGGTAACCAATAACAAGCACGTGGATAGTATTATCAAACGGTCACGTCAAATTATTTAATACATTATTAATAAGAAACACAAACTCAAACAGAATTGTTTAGCACACAATAACATTAGCATTTGCCGCTGGTGGCAACGCTGCCACAACAGCAAGGTAACACAACAATGCGGGTAGGGAGGGGGTTGAACATACTCCTGCAATTTTTTCTTTTTGTAGCCGCAACTGAACACGCTACGGCTTTCAAATTTACTGCTAAGAGCTTGTAAAGCAACACAGGAACAACAACACCTTGATTTGAGAACCGACCTTGCCGCACAGGATCGCCAATTGTTTCTGTTTTCGGTTGTAGTGTGACTGAGCGCTGGGAGAGGGGTAGATGTTTAGAGTCGCTCATTATTTGACAAACAGCATGATTAGAGTGACCTTAATATTAAATGCGACATGAACACGAACAAGAACTTATTTGCATGTGGCAGTGGGGCTGGCTAATGCGTTAATCGTCTATCGATCGACGATACACGCAATGCAGCATTGCAACCGATTGTATAGAACGCGCCAAGATTTCAAATGTTATCGTGTCTATTATTTGCAGCTGATTGTGAGTGCAATAATTGTTGCTGCGTTAATAACACTAAACGAATAATTATTACAACTGCGTTCGCAACGTTACTAGCGTTCACGTACACACTATCTCTTTCACAAACACACGCACAGCATCTTCATCATCATCAGTGAGAGTCGAGTGGTTAAAATAAAGAAAATAGAAGCACTAAACATAAACTGAACTATTTACTACTACTCGGACTGGACGGGCTAACTCTACACGGCGACTGCAGCCCAAAAGAGCGGGGCGCAGCCTTAGCCGTTTAATATGTTGTTGGCAATTAACTAAACAAATATTCATATTATTGTTATTAATCGGGAATATTCAGTTACAGTTGCTGTATCTGCGTTAAGACGAACAGTGTGGAACTGACTGACTTAGGAGTGGAGAGGGGACGAGGGGTAGGTAGCGCGCAGTGTTGTTTTGAGCAATTTTTTATTCTGTTATATTTTACTTTGTGCCAACAAAAATTTATCACCACCTCCGCCGCGCGCGCTCAAACCAACGACCATAGCCACGCACTCACACACAGTTAAATAAGGCACATACACACACACACGTACACTTATGGTGTGTATGTGTGCGGCTGTATTAAGGTGCATAGCCCATAGCACACAAACAACAACTTTTATACGCACGCTCTCACGCTCACTGCTCCTCTCTTTTGGCGCTCGCTCATCCAAGCAGCCGCCCCCGCCACCCGACCGCACGACCGAACCCAACATCCAACCAACCAATCCACTCGCCAACTGACTGACTGACTGACTGACTGTCGACTGCGATGACGATGACGACGAAAGCGACGACGACGACAACGACAACGGCAACGACGGCGATGGCGATGGCGCAAACGACCGACCGACAGCCGAACCGCCGAAGCGACACGACCACGACACGACCAGTGGTGGCATGTATGTATGTATGTAGCAATTTGTATGTTTACTTGTAGTATCTCAGCAGGCGGGTAAGTTTGTTTCACACACACACTGAGGCCGTCACTCTCGTTGCGTCCCGAGTTGTCGCCTCTGCCTTTTCTATTGCTATTGCATCTGTTTCATCTACTTTGGCGCCGCTGGCCAACCAACCTCTCTGTTCAAAAGTAAAAAACTAACTGAGCCGCTGCGATTGTTGTTATTTTTGGTGTATATCGATAAATCGATAAATGGACAGGGCTGTTAGTTATCAAACTGGCACAGAGTTGGTTTGGCTACTTATTTGTTTATTCTTATTATTATTTCACAACTTAGCGCAACTAAACAGTCGAACACAATTTATAATTAATCTGATAATAAATCTAATTTGCTAATACATTAGCAAAATGTGGCATCAATTATGTGTTTACTTCTCTTGCCGTACACAACACAGGTGACTAGCCTGTTCTAATCGCTTCTAAAACAGGGTCGTTTGTCTATAGAACACATGTTATTATTGTTTTGGCGCGCGAACTCGACAGACAACGGATAACAGGAACGACAACAAACAGCATTTCCCGGATCGATACTAGGATAAGGGTGCGCATCGGCGTGTCTACGTTTGTGTGTGTGTGTGTCTGCTCGCAAGTGCCGAACATAAAAAGTGCTACTTCAGTGCAATGCCGGAGAATATTATTGCCGGCATTCCGGTGCATTTTCCCTTTGAGCCATACGAGGTGCAGCGCGCCTACATGGAGAAGGTGATTATGTGCCTGCGCGATGGCACCAACGGCGTCCTGGAATCACCCACCGGCACGGGCAAAACTCTGAGTCTGCTCTGCGCCTCGCTTGCCTGGATACGAACACGCCAATCGGAGCAGCAGCTCTACATGCAGAAGATACAACTGGACCAACAGAAACAGGCAACAGGTGCGCCTGGAGCTGGCGCTGGCGCTGCTGAATTAACCGCCGTCATGGGCAAAGCCAATAATTGGGGTGTGCCCAAGGTGATATACGCCTCGCGCACCCACTCCCAGCTGAGTCAGGCTATGCGCGAGCTGAAACGCACCGCCTATGCCAACATGAGATCTGTGGTCCTCGGTTCGAGAGATCAGCTCTGCATACATCCGGATGTGATGCGAGAGCAGGGCAATTCGAACAAGGTGAACATGTGCAAGCTGAAGGTGCACGCGAAGACGTGTTCGTTTCAGCTGCGCGTCGAGTCCAAAAAGGATCATCCCGATTTCCGGGGTCCCAGCATCATGGATATTGAGGATCTGGTTAAGGTCGGACAGCGGCTCAAAATGTGCCCCTACTTTGCCTCCAAGGAACTGGTTAACGGTGCGGACATCACATTCATGCCCTACAACTATCTGTTGGATCCCAAGGCGCGCAAGGCGAACAAGATTGAGCTGAGCAACACGATTGTCATATTGGACGAGGCGCACAATATCGAGAAGATCTGCGAGGAGTCCGCCTCGGTGCAGATACGCTCCTCCGATGTGGCCATGGCCATCGAGGACATCACGCACATTATGAAAATCTTCACCAGCGGCGATGCACAGGATACGGGCGGCCCCGAAGAGCCCAAAGACTTTACACTCGACGATCTAACACTGCTCAAGGAGATGCTCCTGGAACTGGAAAAGGCCATCGATGGCGTTGTCGTCGACAACAAAGCCGAAGGCGCCACCTATCCAGCTGCACATATCTACGAGCTGCTCGGCAAAGCAAACGTGAGTTGGTCCAGCAGATACTTAGGTTATTTAGCTAATCCATGTCCTCATTCCGATGCAGTTCACCTATGGCAATTGCGCCACAATTGTCGCCCTGCTGGACAAGCTGGTGCAGTATCTCATGGTCGCCTCCCAGCACTCGACGATGCTGCGCAAGGGCGGCAGCTTTATGGTGCTGGCCGACCTGCTGAACATTGTGTTTGCCAACAAGGAGGATGTCATGGCCAAGGTGCACCGCAGCTTCAAGGTGCACGTCGAGATTGAGGACAACAAACAGTCGAAACATGCAGCGAGCAACGCCAAGCCGCAAACCGGCTGGCTGGGCAAGGGCAACAATGCAGCGAGCAGCGTCTCCAAGGCGGCTAAGATCATTAATTTCTGGTGCTTCAATCCGGGCTTCGGCATGGAGCAGCTGCTCAATGCACATGTGCGCAGCGTCATCCTCACCAGCGGCACACTGGCGCCGCTCAAGCCGCTCATTGCCGAGCTGGCCATACCCGTGGCTCATCATCTGGAGAATCCGCACATAGTCAACCAGTCGCAGGTCTATGTCAAAATCATTGGCACCGGTCCGGATCGCGAGCAGCTCATATCCAACTACAAGAATCGGTATGGAGAAGAATTTAGAACACAAAGCAAATGCTATTTTCACTATAATTCTCAAACGGTTTAAGCACAGATATTTAGTTGTGTTTGTTTGGGTTTATAACAATATCTTGTTCTTATTTATTTCAAAGTTGGATTAATAGTTCTTTTTCTCCTATACACAGGGACAATCCGAAGTACATCAGCTCGCTGGGCCAAACGATTTTGAATGTATCGCGCATTGTGCCGGACGGGCTGTTGGTATTCTTTCCGTCGTATCCGATGTTGAACCAGTGCGTGGACGCTTGGCAGGCAAGCGGCCTGTGGGCGGATATATCGTGTCGCAAACCAATATTTCTGGAGCCGCGCGGCAAGGATCAGTTTACAAGCACCATGGAGGAGTTCTATCAGGCGATACGCGACTCGAAGGGCGCCTGCTTTATGGCCGTGTGTCGCGGCAAGGTGTCCGAGGGCCTGGACTTTGCCGATCGCAACGGGCGGGCGGTGATCATAACGGGCCTGCCCTTTCCCCCGCTCAAGGATCCCAAGGTGGTATTGAAGCGTCGCTACCTGGAAACGAATCGCACCAAAGAGAACCAGCTGCTCAGCGGCCAGGAATGGTACAATTTGGACGCGACACGTGCCGTCAATCAGGCGATCGGCCGTGTCATCCGGCATCGCAACGACTATGGCGCCATCTTGTTGTGCGATGCACGCTTCCAGGACATGTCGCAGGTGCAGCAGCTGTCCAAATGGATACGCGGCCATTTGGGCGCACGACCACAAAGCTCGCCGTTTGGTCCCATTGTGCGTGAGCTGCGGCAATTCTTCAAGCATGCCGAGCAAACGGTCAGCCCACATTTGATCCGAGTCCCGTTTCCCAACTAACCTTTCAAATCCCACAGATGACACAGCCAGAGGAGCGAGTCGTTGAGCCGCTGCTGCAAACCGTTTTCAAGGAGGAGCAGCCAACGCTGGCGCCCAGCAGCCAGATCAAACGTGAACCCGGCACCGGAGGCACGAAGTTTCAGCTGGCCAGCGAGCTGGCTGCGTAAGTTATCCATGGCCATAAAGTTAATGTTGAATAGCTTTTAATGTATGTTAACACTTTGCAGTCAGGCTGAAATGACCAACTCGATTAAGACGTGGACGCCGGCGGATTATGCGAATGCCGCGGGATGCAGCACACTGGGCCGCAAAGCGCCCGATGCCATGGACTTTATGAGTCGACTCAATGCCAATGTCACGGTAAGCTTGTTTGCCTGAGATGTTCTCAACTTATCCGCCCTTTGACCTGACAGAGCATTGACTTCAACGGCACGGACAGTGGCCGGGATCTGGTCAAGATACACAAGCGTGAGCGCAGCTCGCCCACAGCCAGCGAATCTTCGATGGCCTCCAAGAAGCGCTACAAGCTCATCGGCAATAATCCGGTCAAGACTGAGGCCAGCGCGCCGGCGTCGACTAGCAGCAGCTGCAGCAGCAGTTTCTGCCCCACTCCCGCTCAATCGCAACTTAAAGAAGCGCCCGAATCGCGTGCAGATTTCCTGCGTGAGGTTTGTGCCTGGCCCACAGCAACAAGTTCCTTTAACTCCACTTCCCGTTTTTACACACAGGTGCGCAGCGTCATCGATTGCGATCAGTTTCGCAGCTTTGGCAAGGCCCTGCTGGCCTATAAAACTGGCGGCGACGGTTGCTTCGAGACTCTGATGGTGCTCCTGCTGGACGTGCTGGGTGCACCACAGCTGCGTTATCTGCTGCTTGGCATGCGACGCTATCTGAAGAACGAGCACAAGGTCGAGTTCGATGTGCGTTTGGCCAGCTTTCAGGCATCCTAGTCTGGGACAGCAACTTTTTTCCCCAATTGACTGAAGATCTAAGAGAAGAAACCAACTGTAAAGTTAAAAACATATATTCTATTTATAATAATACTGCCTTTTAGACTTACGCTCTGTGTTACCAAATGCTTGCTCCAGTCGCATATGCCGAGACCTTAGAGTTTGTTGTACATCCTTCGCCTGCACTACACACTGTATCGAATATTGAATACCCTTGCAGACACATATCTTAGAAATGTTTTCAGCCCATTTGTTGCGCCTTTTCGGATATGTTTCGGGAGCATAGCTCGTAATATCAGAAAAAAACAACAACATATGTCTTGAAAAACTAAAAATCTTTCCATGCAAGACTTATTTTTGATTATGTTTAAGGATGTGACCAACAAAAAATCTTACAGCTATAATATATATATATAAATCTATGCATATCTTCTGTACACGTATTAATGATACATTTATTTGAAAATATGTTTTAAGTTCGCATTAAAAACCAGAAAGCATTAAAAGATTGAGTCCAAAAAAACAAATTTTTGTTCAGACAACCTTTGACCCGTGTTTTCAGCTAAGACAGGTGGATTTGGCGAAAAGCGTGGAATACGTTTCAGATATATTCTCACACAGATCTTTGAAAATGAGTTTGAAGCAAAAAGTTGCGAATCGAAAAAAAATTTGTTTACCGAGTCTTCACACATTGTCGTCGAGTACATTGCGGGAAATATTGCAGCCAAGTATTATAAAAACAGCTGTTATAAAAATAGTTAATGCTAAACGTAAAATCAGTAAACTGCAGAAGTAAAAAAAAAAATAAATTAAACAAAAAATCATTAGCAGCAGAAGACGTAGGTCTGCTCACCACGACAGGTCGAAGTAGACTGAACGCAATAACAGCAGCCCACTCCAGACCTATGTTACTTTAACATAAGCTGTTAAGTTGCCATAACTAATATTAACATAACATGATTCTGTTAAGGTAAACCCGCGCAAAATCACGAAATTACAAAATACGAACTCGGGCTTGGGTTGATTTAACAAATTTGTTGTGTTTGTATGGATGTATATTGGTAATAAACAACTGCTGACTTTTCATACTTGCTTGAGGTTTTATTTAAAAAAAAAAAAAAAATTAAAAACACTTAAACTAATTACTTAAAATAGATATCAAATTAAATGGATTTATTTATATATATATATAATTACTTGTAATTGTAAGTATTTCTTTTCGTTTTTTGTTTTTTTTTTTTACTTTTGTAAATCGGTTTTTATGCATTTTTCCTGGCTTATTACAACTTTACACTTAATTGTTACAATTTAATTCGATTTAAGTTACAATTGTTTGTAGTTGCTTAACGTTACGTTACGTTAAGTGACGTGACGTGACAATACGCTACGTCTTCGCTCGTCTGGTACTGCCCTATGAAATTGCTGCTGGATGTATTTTTCTTTTCTTTTCTATATGTATAATTGTTTGTTTGTTTAAAAGCTGTATATATTGAATATTGTTGTTGCTTTTTTGGTTTGCTTATGGTTGTTGTTTTCTTTTTTTAAGTGACGGATCAGGCGCTGGCGCAGGCGTCAAGCTGGCAGCCGCGAATGGCGCAAGAGCTGCGGCGTCCGTCGCGTCATGCGCGAGGAGCCGAGTAACCGAACCAGCAGCCTCAGCCGATGCGCCGCCGCCGCCAGTTGGCGTCTGTGCGGGCTGCCATCACTTGTGCAATCAATTAACGGTTATCGGTTTATCAGTTATCAGTTATCGGCTATCGTAATTTGCATATTGCATGTATGTTTGTATGTATGTATGTATGCATGTATATATGTCTATGTATGTGCTCGAAGGATATGTGATGCATTTTGTTCAAAACTTTTTCTGTTAACTATTGCTAGTGTTGAATGGACTGATGGGGGAGGGGGAAGGTAGCGAGTATAAACACGCCACGCCAGATCGATTGCAAACGCTACATCGCTCTCATTCGCGCGCTCCAACTCTCTCGCTCGCTCTAGCTTGCTATCTTTTTCGCTCTCGCGACTAACTAACTTCTATTTAGTGGGTATAAAGCGCGCCTTGACCGCCTGCCCCATGGGCAAATGAAGATGCTGCTGCTGCTGCTGTTGTTGCTGCTGCTGCTGTTGCTGCTGCTGCTGCTGCGCCGCCGCCTGCTGCTGCATATGCTGATTGATCTGCTGCTGTATGGAAAGGCCGCTGGCACTGCTGATGATGTGCTGACTATGCAACGGCTCGTTGATTTCTATTTTAATGGCCGTAGCTGCCAGTGAGGTCTTGTTCTTGTTTTTGGGCGGTCTGCCACCTGAAAAAAGGACCAATATATTAATATAAGTATGTAATATGGGAAGATGTATTAAAGCTCGAATAAACTCAAATCAGTCGACCGATATGCCCTGTAGACATGCAAGAGAAACATGCCAAGTTCCCAAGTTATATATAATACAAGCTTAATAAGTTTAATTAGTACACAAATTGTGGACCATGGATAAACGGACAGGCCTCTCCAAACGTACAGAAGAAAAGACTATCTTCAACAGCTGATCTAATACCCTTATAGAGAGATATCTTAACTTAGAATCCCATTTTGCAGTTATGTTAGGCGAATAGTGAAGCTTGTTGAAGCCAAGTTTGATCGAAATATATTGAAAAACAAAAAGTCAATATAGTATGAATGGTAGATAGAATGTTGTTCATTGGTAGAACTTGAAGTTGTTTATACGAAAACTTAGTTTTTAGCAGTTTGTTGCTATGGCAGCTATATAAAGTATATTTAGCCAATTTGGTCTACTTGAAATTTAGTGCTGCCTGCAACAGAATGTTGCGAAACTGAGAGAAAAGACATTGCATTGAAATAGACACGAATCCACTTATATATATATATATATATATATAATGTATATATATGTACATAGTTGTATATACATATACATAATTATGTATATATATTAACATACCTAACAGACCCTACTTAACACTTTTTCCCCATAGTTCATTTTGGCCTGCCTCTCTCTTATCCATTACAGGGTATCTGTTAACTCGCAACTGTCAGATTTGTTTACATTCGAACTGTGGAATAGTCTCTGGCTGGCACTTACGCTGCCCCGTCGTATGCTGCAGCGACAGCGGCTGCCCGATCATGGCCAGCGGCTGCTGCGGCGACTGCAGGGTGATCGTCTTTTTGGATCGTTTCGGTGGCGGCAGCTCGTGATGTGAGTGATTGGTGAGCAAATGTTTGGATAGATGCTGTCGGACCGCAAAGGATTCGGCACAGTTTGCCACCGGGCAGTTGAGGTAGCGTCCCTCGACGTGGCGCTGCACGTGCTTCTTGAGCAGCGACTCCTGATTGAAGCTGCTCGGGCATATGTCGCATTTGAATTTGAACTCATCGTGCATCTTCAGATGCTGATCGAGATGCGACTGCTGCAAGAACTTCTCATCGCACTTGCTGCACTCATAGGGAAAGGCCAGGCCATGGGTCTTCATGTGCGTATGCAGCTGTGACTGTAGCTTGAAGTTCTTTTCCGGACAGCGCGGACAATAGTAGCCGGTGACGCCGGCGTGCGCCTGCAGATGTTGATTCAATGAGGTGACCTGCGTAAACTTCTTGCTGCACACGTTGCAGCAATACTGCTGCACCTTATGATGCGACTTCATGTGGTTGTTCAGATTGGTCACCTGCAAAGGTAATTGAATTATAGCATTAATTGCAGCTTGCCGGCAGAGCAGACACACAGCACTTACCTGGGCAAAGCTGCGTCCGCATTCCGGCTCATTGCACACAAAGGGACGCTCGCCGGTATGGAGGCGTCGATGATTGTTAAGGTTTGTGATTTGGGTGAAGGTCTTGCCGCAGTCCACGCACTGATACGGCCGATCATTTGTGTGTATCCGCTCGTGATTCCGCAAATTGGCCGCCTGCGTAAAGCCTGCAATTTGGGAGGGCAATTAACTATTGTTGTTCAATATTAGAGCAATACAGTGCACACAGGCTATATGCTATATCCCATTCGATGCCATTATCATACTAGGTCCGAATATCGAAGCATCGATAAACGGTTAAGAGTGTTTGCCCGACTTAGCGATACCCTGCATCCAATACTAAGGTGCTCCTGGCTTTCTCATACACATACTAGCCACATATACTCACACATATACACCTGCAATACACAGTTGTCACTCGCTAATTAAAACGCGAGCTTGCTGCTAATCAAAGGCTCTTCGAGCTGCTCTACTCTATCATTTGTAAGCATTTATTGTATTATATATTGTCAATAAGCTCTTGTTTATTAAAATGTTCAAACAATAGACTTCTTGCTTTTCTGCGCAATTCTACCGACAATTCACCATATCGAGTGTGCACCGTATGTTTTGTATTGAGCGGCTTAGCCTAGGCATAACCAATACGCCTCCAACCTTAGAGGTGTACCCACCTTTGTGGCAGTAGGTGCACACAAATTTACGCTCAGCCGAATGATTGCGTATGTGCGTCATGAGCGAGGATTTGCGCGAGAAGGTCTTGTTGCACAGCGGGCAGGAGCCCTCCTCGTTGAATATCAGATCCACCTGCGTTGAAAGAGAGCGAAACGGTTAGAGCTGCATTTTGTTTGATACGAGAGCTTCGGATCTTTGCTAATTGCAAGTGTCACACTCACGCACCCACACACACACACACACACGCACGCACACACACTTACGCTCAACAAGCTGGCGGTCAAAATTGTTGCAAATTTAATTCTGTGCGCAAATTCCTTGCGACTTATGTTTGTTTATTGCAGATGTATTAATTTTTTCTAAATTCTGTATTGCGTTTTTTTTTGCGTGCCACGCACACCCACACAAAAGCGTCAACTGAAAATGAATTTTTTTCGCTTTACACAGCGCACAAAAACGTCGTGCAGTCGACGTCGACGCCGCAGTTGCTTCTGACGCTGCTGTCATTGTTGTTGTTTTTGCTTCTGCTGCTGCTGCTGCCGTCGTGAAAAGCAAAGCAAGAAAAAGGCAAGCAAACAGCGCAGATATTAATGAAAATAAAAAAAAAATAAATACAAAAAAAAAACAAAACAAAATAAAATAAAGGCAACACAAAAAAAAAAGAAGAAAATGGGCAACAAGAACCGGCGAAGGCGAAGTGCGCATACCCTGCAATCGCACATCCACCTTATAGCCATGTACAAAAATTCATTCCTACCCACTCTTAAAACACTTTGGGCATTACATTTATGAGCACAAATGTATGTGTTTTTTATTTTTTAATAATTTAAAAAATAACACACACAAAAGTCCTTTATATTTCATACAAGTTGTACTCTGTGCTGTCTGGCTTATTGTTATGCCCCTATATGCAGACAGAAATTATGTAGGGCATCTGTGTTGTTGTTGCTGCTGTTGCCAATATTCTCAGTGCAGCGGTGTGAAAAAGAAAGGCAAAGGCATAAGCAAAGCGTAAAGAAGCAAGCAAAAGAAGAAGGAAACGAACTATGAATGTACATTAGTACATATGTATTTATGTATATACACATGTATGTATTTACTGCCAGTGTAATCTGCAGTTATGTATAGGGGAAGAGAAAAAAAAATAAGAAGACAGCAATGGACAAGTGCAGCGCCAGGAATATTGCAGTTATTCTGCGCTTGCATGTGTGCGTGTCTATGCCGTAAGCCAACACTGTTGCCGCTGTAAGATTCTATTAGTGCGACTCTCTCACTCTCTCTCACACTCGTTGGCTCCGCTTACACTTACATCTTCAGAATCGTCCTGCGATTGTAGATTCTCGGAAGAACTTGATGATTGCAACTGTTGTTGTTGCTGCTGCTGCTGCTGTTGTTGCTGCTGCTGCTGTTGTTGTTGCTGCTGCTGCAACTGCAGCACAGCAGCAACAGCGCTGCCGTTTGTCAGCTGTGCCGCCACCGCGTCACCCTCACTGGCCGCTGTGGATGCAGCAGCAGCAGCGGCTACTGCAGCGGCCGCCACAGAAGCTGCTGCACCGTCCTGCACACGCACCGCCTGATGGAAGTTCGAATTGTTTGTCAACTGTTCTGAGCAGCGCACGCACGTGGGTATGCTATAGCCGGGCACTTGAAATAGCTGTAATTAGAGCAACAAAGAGAGAAAAACGAGATCATTATAAATTAGACTCAAATTGGCGTGCAAGGTTGAAAACCAAAAAAGAAAGTTTGTTGGTATTAAAATCTATAAAAAAGATACATAACTGATTTGTTTTCTTTTTTTTTTTTTTTTTTTTTTTTTTTTGAGGCAGACTCCACAGCTCCCCCTACTCGTCATCTCCTAATAATAACAACCAAGGAGCTCTCGCACTCATATGTATATATATATATACACACACACACGTGCGCACCGAAATCCCAGCACCAAACAATAACAACTACAACTACAACAACAACAACAACACTGGCGACAGCAACGACGGTTTGTTGTTTTCATTTCATGTTTTTTTTCCCCTCTACAGCGTTGTTATTCTTTCGTTTTTGTTTTGTTTTGCTGCGAACGAACAGTGGCGTCGTTGCACGGGGTCTCAGAAATGTGACGTCATAAAGCTACGCTTATAGCAACAAATGGTGTTGGGGATCGTTGAATTTGTGCATATAGATCTGAGTGCACATGACTGTGTGCGAGCCAGTGTTCTACAGCACCTTAAAGCTTGGCTTTGGCTGTAATGATCGCTACCCCACTTAAGCAGCAATGAGCTGGGACCCCTACTGCGCACGCCGCTGCTGCCTTAGCGGAATTTTTGTCATTTTGTTTTATTTTATATTATTTCGTTTTGTGCTCTTGTTGAAAAGGAGTCAAAATGAAAAGCAGCGCACAAACGAAATGTAAAAATATTATTATTTTTCGACATACATACGTATGTACATACATTTATATAAATATTTTTTTTATTTTTTTTTTGTTTTCAAGTTGGCGGCTTGAGCAACTTTGGCTGACTTGGCTAAAAATAAACGGCCGCAATAGTTGGTGCCAGGGAGGGGGAAACAAAACACACGCACACATATGGTGTATATACAAACATGCATGGATACATGTACATACATATAAATATATATTTATATATGTATGTATGTGTATGCGTGCGTGTGCGCGAGCCAAACTTTTGCCTTTGGGGTCGCGCCGTGTTCTGCGCGCGCTTTTCAACCCCCACCCAATTGACGACGACGATGCAGCAGCAGCAGTAGCAGCAGCAACAGAAAGAAGAAGAAGCGGCAGCAGCAGTGCAAAATCCGCGCACAAATTCAATTTTTATCATTCGCCCCCCGCACAAAAAGAGACAAAAATCAATAGAAACAACAAAATACAACACATCAAAATGCGCTGCTTGTTGCGCCCGCCAACCTAATACATAATAAATATATATATATGTATATGCATATGTATATGTATATATGCATTGTTTGTTGCACTTACCGTTGCTGTCTGAAAGCACAGCCTACAAATGGTGTCCATGGCTCTGCTCCAGTTTGGCGGCAGGGGCAGGACAACGTGCTCGCTGCGTCTTGCGGTATTGTTATTGTTTCTGCGGATGCTCCTGAACCTGCTGCTGCTGCTGCTGCGACGGTTGTTTGGCGTTGCACATGTATTGGCAAGGGGAACGGGATCGGCTAACTTTACCGGTTAGCATTTACACGCATCCAAAAGCTTTAATTGCCTTGTATTCTTTTTTTAACCAATGCAATAACAACACACTGTAACACACACACACACACACGCACGCTAGCACACACAGAGACAGCGATCTGCGTTTGTTTAGTTCTTGTTCTTGCTGTTGTTTATGTTTGCCACTTGCACTCCGCTTGCGTTGTTTTTGTTGCTTAATTTCAATGCAGTTTTTTTTTCTTATTTTGGCGTAGGGTTAAAATTGCACTTTATTTTTTTTTCTTTTTTTTCATTTACCATTCACGACGAAGGTTTTTTCGTCCGTCGTCGTCGGTCGCGAGCAAACGAGCGTTTTTGGGGCCCCCGATGTTATTGTTTGGTTGTGTGTGTACGCGTATGTGTTGGAAAAAAATTGAAGCCATCTGTTACTATAGCCGTACTCCTCTAACACAGTCTGCATTGCGCCATCGACCAACAAGATGCCATCTCTGTTTGCAGAACTAACTAAACAACAGATATCGTTAGCCAACACTGGCATTCAATGTGCAACAATCAAAGCGCGCAATTCAAATTTGAACAGCCAAAAGACATCGATTTAATCAAACACAAACAATGGCTAAAAACACTTATAAAACATAAAATTGAATGATCAAATTAAAATGGCGACACATCGCTTTAGATACAATAGACAAATGTCCAAAAGAACATATTAAAGACCAAAAACGCAAGAGGAAATATGAAACGCGCTCGGCTATCAATCCAAATGGCGATTTCCTGTGGAGTGAGTGTTGTCCAGCCGGTAGAAGCGATCTGTTCCTCATGACTGAACTCTTCACCTAAGAGATTGTTACAGCTGCTAAAATCGGGCAGCTCCATGCTGGTTGCAGCAGCAACCGGCGCTGCAGCCGTAGTTACAGTAGCGCCCAAGGCGCTTTCCACAAACGTCACATCCAGCTTGCGATTGGTGCTGCTGAGCATATGAAGGCTTTTTTTTCGGCTCGGAGCCGTTCGCGGGCCCATCTCCTGGCCCTCGGTAATGGTCGAAATGGGTAAATTGACCGTCAAATAGTTGTTGAAAGGTGGATTGCCGCCCAGCGAGCTGCTGTCCGTCTGGCGTCCAGTTTCCGAAAAGGAAAGGGAGCGGGCGTGGCTGCGGCGACGCATCAAATGCGGCGACAGCGTCGACTTGAGAATGTGCCGACTATTAAGCTTTCGGATAGGCACATTGTGCTTGCGTCGCCAAATGCTGTTTACAAATGCAAACTCCACCATGCTGCCGAATATGAATATGGTGCAGCCAAGAAACCAAACCTCCGATACCTTTATGTAGCTGACCTTGGGTAGAGTTTTGCCTGCGTTCAAGAATTCAATTGTTAAATCAACAATGTTCATTATTTGAAGTTCTCATCGTGGGTTACCCTGTGCTGAAGCAAGTGTAATAAATGTTAACATGGTGCTGGTGCCTAGGGTAATGCGTGGCGGGGCTTGGTCCGCTTGCAGCCAGAAGGAGACCCATGAGATGGCCACAATTAAAATCGAGGGCAGAAAGTAGTCCATCAAATAGAAGCCCACAACGCGCGTTAGATGCACCGTAAAGCTGAGGGAACTATAATTGCCGGCAAAGGCGCCATGACGCAAATCGCTTAAATCAGCATTGATCACCGTCTCATTTGACCAGGAGCCCTTCAGGAGAAACTCGGTCAGATGCAGTGCCGGATCGTATGTGATGGGACGCTTTTGCTCCCAATGCAGCACCAGCTCGGATGTGTTGTACATCCAGCTCTCCAAAACCGTGGAGCAGTGCTGCTCGTCAAATGGAAATTTCTTCAAATTTAGCCAGCAGTAGAGCGTGGCCTTAATGCGTGTCGACACAATGACTGTGCCATCCGGCGATACAGATGTGAGGATATCCTTCTCCGTCGTGCCTAGGTGTTGCAGAAACTTGTTGCTTTCAAAGGTTCAGTTAAACCTGAGAGATTTAACGACACTTACCCAAGATGCTGGAGTCGCGCTCGTTGGCCAGAAAGATGTGGGGCAGCCATAGGGAATCGCGCAGCTGCTGTTCACCCATAATGGGCTGCAGGCGTTTGGGCGACACATGGCGGAAATTCAAACGGGGATCCAAGTAGCGCATCTGCAGCAGGGCAAAAATCTTGAATTGCAGATCGTGCGCCTCTAGGTTCTGCATAAAGTATATATAGGCGCGCATATAGACATCCACGGGCAGACGTGTGCCGGCCCCGGTGTAGGTAACAGGTCGCTCCAGGCGATCGTAGCGGCAGCCGTGGGTCAGGCGATCGATCAACTGCGTCTGCGACATACTGTCGCCGTTCGCCAGCGTTGGGCAGTCGTCATCGATGGCGGCTATAGCCAAGCGCAGACAATTTAACAGTATTGAAATAATAAGTGACAAGTGCATGGCGGACAACACAACTAACACGAAAAGTCGAATAAAATGAGTTTGCAAAATGCACGCAGTTCAATAACGGTTAAGACTGGTGGTGAGCACAAGTGTTTGATTTTTTGTAATCGCGCCAAAGCATATCGATAGCTGTTAAGCGCGATACTTATCGCACATGCTGACAGCACCAGCGACAGTATGCTGCGGCGGCTGCCACATGTACAAATTTATGTTTGGCTTGTCAATGCCAACAAGTTCACCTTACAAAATTATTATTGATTTTTGTGTATGTTTAATATTTTGCTTGGCTTTCAATAACATATGATATAACATATCACACTTAAGTAGCTCGATAGCTAAACATTATTATGCATTGCTGCCAAGAACTTGCGATATATTTTTAAACCACAATTTTCTTGTTAACTGCATGTCGATAGATGGCGCCAGCGTGCCCAACAACTTCGAAAATGGCGTGCAACGCATTAAGTAACGGATTTTAAAATTGTATAGTACCATCTATATATTAAAATAAAATAATTATTGAACTTAACAAATATAAAATCAATTAAGAGGCTCTAGTCGGGATTGCAGATCGCGCTACGCTCGATCGCTTTCAGCAGTAATAAAAATAAATTAAAAAATAAGACTTTTCCTCAATAGGACTCGAACCCACAACATGCTGCATTTCTTTCGGCCGCCTCTACTCGCTTTCAGCAGTAATAAAACTAAAAGTAAAAAGCTTTGCCTCAATAGGCCTCGAACCCACAACATACCGCACTACTCGTAAACGTCTCTACTCAACAGCCACACCAGGAAATCAAATAAATAAAAAAGTTGTTGACCAAAAATCGATTCGTTTGTAAAGTCATGATTTGATGATTTTTTTGAATATCTCGGCCAAATAATGTCCGATTTGGGAATTTGATACCAATTTGGACTCGTGGGGATCAGAACTATCGGATTGGATTGCAAAAATTTAAATCTAAATTTTGACCCAAATCGACCAAAAAGCAAGCAAAAAGCATCACGTTTTTTTGCCCAAAATTGGGTTCGCTTCGAAAATCAAAAATATTTTTATGGGTTTTGTTGAATATCTCGGCTAAATAACATCTGATTTTGAAATATTATATCTTTTTGAATTCGTACGTATCCCTACTACCAATTGGCAATCAATTGAATCTAATATCGGGGGCTGACATTAAAGTTTTTTACAAAGAACCAACTCTGGAATGATTTCAATGTGATATGTGAATAATGTATGTGTGCAAATGTATGTAACAGGCAGAAGAATCTTCTCTGTCCCCATTAACTATGTATGTATGGAATGTAGGTCCGTCTAGTGGCTGCGCAGTACGAGTGTGTTTCCGATAATCGATAAAAATCGATATCGAAATCGTGTTTTTTGAGCAATTCTCGTATGTTATAAGACCTAGAGTCACCAAACTTGACATGTAGCTGCTAGAATAGTACATATATATAAAGAATCTTTCATTGTGTAGCTAATGCCAACTTCCCGCTAGAAATCAAGTAAATCAACTAATTTGATATTATTTAAATGGGTTTGGGGGAATTGCTTGCACCTCAAACAGTTATTCCAAGGTTCCTTAGAATGAACCTAGAACCTAGAGAACCTAGATATCAAGCACTTGCAATCTGCGGACTGTGCCAGGTCTCAAAATCGATATTTATCGATATCATATCATATCATATCATATCATATCGATATTTATCGATATCATTGAAAACTTTTTTCTAAGGTTTTCGAACAAACATTAAGTCTAACTCTTATCGCTTCCCCAATCGGCGCATTCACGCAGATAAACAGATTTCCACTAATGGATATATCTATTCTACTCAGGATCGAAAATATATATATGTATATATACTTTATGGTCTGGAAGCTGCCTTCTGCTCTCCGCGTGCAAATGCAAATTGTTTTCAAGCAATAAATTTTAATATTTTATAAGGTATAGGACTTAAGGAAGCAAGACAATTTCGCTTCATAAATCAACAAATCTATCAATTAAGGATGAAGCTTTAAGCTGTCGACACGCCCACACGCCCATTCGCCCATCCGCCCACACGCACTTAAGAAGTTGTCAGCGTTGGGAGAAATATGGCCAGAAATGCTTTCTCCGACTTGCAGCATTGTTTGTTCAGGCAACCCCACCCCCGCCCCGCCGCACCGCACCCCCTCGAACCCTTGAGGCCCCACCCCTTCCATTTGCGTGGTTTTCTTTTTCACTTTTCCGGCAAAGCGCTTCGTTGTCATTGGTAAGAAACTTTTTTGGCGCAAGTTGAGCTTATTGCCCAGAAACTCAACCCAATTCCCGCTGCCCTTCCGCCCCCCCCCCCAGCGCCTGCCAATCGTCGAGTGCTGCATGAATTATGAGCGTCTGCCAAGATTTATGAATACCAACAAAAAGAAAAAGAAGAAAAATTCCATCTACAAAAGGCTTTAGCTGCAAACAAAACGCCAAGCAAAAAGCCAAAATCTGTCAGCTGTTAAGTTGCGTTGTAAATTTCCCGCAATTAGGTTGAATTTCAATTTCCCTTGACGCTGGGCGCGCTTTGGCAAGGGAAGGGGCGACGGCGGGGGCGGGGGCAGCCGCCAGCTACTTACTTTGATTGCGATTATGCCGCAATGATGCGATCCGGCCGAAACCCAAGCCCCAACCCAAATCCAGGCCCGAACCCCGCAAATTCGTGGACACGCTCATAAATCACACACAAGTCGATTTTTTAGCGCTTTTTATCGATGCCTTTTGTTCGCCCCCGCAACTGTACAACAATTTATACCCTTTAGAACAGGGTATTCGACTTTTGTCATACATCGACAAACAGAAAACTCATTTGCTTTAAAAGATAGCTTGACCCTAGCTAGGGACTTAAGCGCTTTACCCAGCTTCTTACCATATCACATAACTTCTCTCTCTCTTCTCTCTCTTGATCAGATGCAGTATTCAACTTATGTACATACTTATATCTTGTTATTCGAAGCTTTAGTGTATTTACTCTTCGGCTTGCCGAAGGCTGCTCTTTTCTATTGTTCATACTCTGTTCAGTACGAGAAACGAGAGCATATTAGTTTTGGGCAATGCCCGATATGTCTTCCATTAGGTTAGTCAAACTATCGATAGTTCTTATATATACAACAAAAAGTTCTCACATAGATAGGTATCGTTATCGATATTCATTGGTATCGTTATCGATACTTTGACAGCTCTAATGTCTAGGCGGGCGTTCGTTCGTATGAACGAAATGATCTTTGTAAGCTAAGACTGGAAACTTGAAATGTTTCCCTGTAAATCTCTTCCAGTGAACCCCTTTCCGGTAGAAAGCGTGCAAGATGTAGAAGTCGATATATTGCACTATTTGGGCGTTATATTTTAAGCTGTAGATATCGATATATTACAGATAAGCTATAGATTTCTCGCTTTATACATCGATATACATCGCTGTGAAGGACATGTTGATAGGTGTAGAAATCGATACATTGCACTATCGATACATAGCACTAATCGATAAATTTCACTTTCAAGCGACAAATTTTGTTGCTCATATGCTCATATGCAATATATAGATTTCTATAGTTCGCACGCAATAAATACTTATCCCTGTAACAATCGGTGTAGAAATCGATAAATTGCACATTTCAAGCGACATATTTCTCGCACATATGCAATATATCGATTTATATAGTTCGCACGCAATAAATACTTTTCCCTGTAACAATCGATATATGGCTGTGAAGGATATATTGATAGGTGTAGAAATCGATACATAGCAGACAATCGATACAAAGATATCGATAAATTGCACTATTTAAGCGATAAATATCTCGCATATATGCAATATATCGATTTCTATAGTTCACGCAATAAATACTTTTTTCGGCTGATTTGATCGTCAATCACAGCTCGAGCAGAGTATCGCGCAGTCGTATACGGCCGACTGCAACGTTCTCACTTGTTATTTTCATTTTGATTCCTTTCTTTTTTTTTGTCTTTTTTGTTTTTCCCTTTTATTTTTTGCCTCTGATTGGCTGGCAGTGCAGTTTTTCTGCCTCAATGCCTTGTGCGGTTGCGCAGGGGGCGGGGGTTGTTCGGGCCGCAGCGAAATTTGCAAACTCATGGAAATCCATCCGATTTTGTTTTTTTTATTATAAACAACAATTAAAAAAACAAAAAAGAAAGAGAATTGCATAGAAGAAAGAGACGTATTTATATGCATATATGCAATTTGTAATGTGCATCGGCTGCGATACCCTCCGCAAATTCGGCTATGCGTGCTTTGAAGTAATCGGATACCCATTAAAAAAACTGCCAATCAATGACATGCCAATCAAATGACATTATTCGCAATTCCAAGGTCAAATCCAATAGAATATGATATGAGTGCATAACTTAACAGCTAAATTGTTTACCTTATGAAAGATCTGCTACAAATCCAAATAGATCTACAGATCTCTTTCTCATAAGTAAGTCACGTTCTTTCTTAATCAATATGATTTGTTTATCGCACTTTTACAGGGTATAAGTACTGAAAGTCTTATGGAAGATCTGCGGTTTGTGACTAGATATATATGAAATTTGTAAATATATATATCAATCTAAACAGATCTTCAGATCGATTTCTTCTTCTAACTAAGCTACTTTCTGTCTTGATCAAATACAGAGCCCCATCCGACTTTTGCCGGGTATGAAGAACAGCGTTAACCGACAACGCCCGAAACGGAAACGGAAACGGAAACACGTCGGCCTCGTTGTCGCGCTTAAGTTGCTCGCTCCACGCTGTTTGCTGCACGTGCCACGCCCATTTGACCAATAACGCAACGCCGCAAATGGGCGAGTATCGTGCATGTTCATTAAGCGCTAACGGAATCAATGAATGGTGTAAAAATTAATATCCTGTGCGCAAAAAAAAAAACAAACAAAAAATAAAAACCGCGAACACAATTACAACAAAAAGGACAAAAAAAAAACGTGCGCGACTGAAAAAATCGCGGGCAATTCTTATGGCAAACACAGCTCCAAAAGGCAAATGAACGATGAGTGTCTGAGGGGGGAGGGGGACGAGTCCGCGGTATGGGGAGGGGGGTGCAGGGGGTTTTGGTGTCAGCAGCCGGCAGCAGTTTTAATTTACACAAAGCGTAGTCAGGCGTGTAATGCGACAACGGGGAAGGGTTGGTGCGAGCGGAAGGGCAGGGGGGGGGGGCGCCGTCCGTGTTGCTTCACTAAAAGCTGTTATGTTGCTGGGGTGGAGGAGCGAAAGGGGGACAGTGGTGCCGGAGCTGGGCTTGGCTGACAGCACAGCAATTCGCGACGACAAGGACGACATTTAAAAAATGCCTTAAGGCAGGCGACGACGACGCCGACGACGACGACGGCGTCAAATGATTTATGAAATTGCTTTTGCCGTTGCGTACTTTGCGTTTAACGGTGAATATGGTGGGTGCAGGAACGCAGGGGGGGGGGGTGTCCCGTTGGGATGAGGTTTGCGTTAAAGATTGTTGCTTGATGAAGCCGCGACTGATGCGTTGTCAATTAAGAACGAAGACAGAAATACAATCAAAATAGAGCGAGAGAACGATATGCAAATGTTATTACGTCAATAATTCTTTTCATTTTGTGTGTCTGTGTGTGTGTGTGTGAAGCAGACTACATTTTGCGGTGGTTCGTGGTTTGAACTAGTTCCCCGGCTTATGAACCGAATATGGCTTATCTACCAACCTGCAGCCGACTGCGAAACTTGTTTCGTCACATTTTTATGATACAATACAGTTGGGTGCTTCTTCTAACAACAGCAACAAATAATGAGATGATCATGTTATGACACTTAACAGAGCTCTGCTTGTGCAGCTGCTATTTCTATCTCGTCTGTGCTTCGACGTCTCGTGCAGAACAGAGCAACGTTTCGATGCTGATCTGGTCCCTCGATGACCCTCTTGACAAAAAATTGTTATCCTCTATTTGGATGCAATATTTCTCTCTATTCGCTAACATTTTGAAGAATAACTCTTAGAAAGAGATACTACTTTTTTCCAATTATTTGATTGTAATATTTCTCCCAAGGCATTCGATAACAATATATACTTACATTAATAGCCTCAATCGATTAAAAATATAATTTATAGATAACAAGTCAAAAAAAGTTGAGATTTTCTAGAGAGCTTTGATTAATTTTGTTGTTTTTTAAAACCGCCCTACTATGCGATTCTCATGAATTCAAGTAAGATCGCGCTGGCAATCTAACAATATTTATATGTACTTCTCCCTCCCTCTCTCATTCTCACTCCCTTTCTCTCCCTCTCTCACTCTCTCTCTTTCTCTCTCTCCCCCTCTCTCAATTCAGATCGAAAGTAAAGTCTTGAGCTGTATATATTTTATATTTATAAGCAATTTATATTAAACATTGTTCGTTAACATGATTATGCGTGTGGGGCCTAGTCGATCTGGGTAACGGAGGCCTCATCGTTGCTGGAGCAGCGGCTGCTCTCGCCGTCGGTGCGATACTTGATGGAATCGATGATCTCCACATCGATGTCGCGCTCGTGCTGCAGGCTGCCCGTCTCCTGGAGTGCGCCGGCCATGTCGCTGGAGCCGCGGCCCAGCGAGTCCTCGTCACAGAGATCCGCGCAAGCCGATGCCGATTCGGATTTGGTGTCCATGTCCATGCCGTGGCTCGCTGCCGCTGCTGCTACTGCTGCCGCCTCCTGCTGTGCTGCGAATTGACTGTAAAGGCGTGGCAGATGCTGCAGCATATAGCTGGCGCCGGACTTGGACAGATTGGCAGCAGCAGCGGCCGCTGCAGCCGCCGCCGCCGCGGTGCTGGCCGCCGGCTGGTTCTCCTTGCTCTCGCCCAGATCATAGTATTTGGCATAGTGCTCGAACTTGCCCAAAGCAGCCACGCCGGCCAGGCCAGGGCCGGCAGCGCTGCCGCCGTTGGCGCACAAATTGATGGCGTCGTTCTGCGCCGACTTGGGTATGGGTACGGTGAAGGCGGAGCCGTGGCGCTGCTTGCTCAGCAAATTGCTGTTGTTGCTGCTGCTGCTGCTGTTGCTGCTGTTGTTGTTGTTGTTGTTGCTGGCCAGACCCGCGTCCTCTGCAGCCAACAGGGCTCCGGCGCCGGCAGCGCTGCTGCTGTTGCTGTTGGACAGCGGCGAGACGTTCTCCTTTTTGCGATCGTAGATGTGCCCCGAGACGCGCAGATCGATGAAGAAGTGCAGCGGATCGATGCCATAGGGCGCGTACAGCGGCGGATACCAGACGGGCGGCGGCGGCGGCAGCACCAGATCCTGTGGCGGCAGCGATGCCGCCGGCGGTGCATTCTCCTGCAGTTGGCTGTCCACGGCGCCGCCCAGTGTTACTTTTGTCGCCGGCTTCGTCTCCAGCTTGCTGTAGGCGTAGGGTGTGGGCGTGGCCACTGTCTTATTGGTCAGCTCCAGGGGCTTTTCGGCAACTGTTGCTGCGGTGCTTGAGTGTTGCTGCTGCTGCTGTTGCTGTTGCTGCTGCTGTTGCTGTTGCTGCTGCTGATGTTGATGTTGCTGCTGCTGCAGGTGTTGCTTCTCCTCGGCGTCGCGTCGCTCGCGCAGCTGCTCGTAGTAGGGCCTGTGCGACCAGGAACGCTTCCGGGAGCGTCGCACCAGCGCCGCCTGCTGCTGCTGCTGTTGCTGCTGTTGCTGCTGCTGCTGCTGTTGCTGTTGCAGCTGCAATACGCGCGCGGTTTCATTGTTGCGCGTCTGCACCAGCGAGCGCAGCATGTCGCTGAAGAAGTAATTGTTCGGCCCCACCGGTGCCGAGTATAAATATGGGGGCGTGGCAGCCATCAGGCGGCTAACATAGTCCTGATTGCGCAGCTCGTGAATGTTGCTCTTGCGCGGCGTCAGCTGCTGTTGCTGCTGCTGCTGCGCGCCTGCCGATTGCTGCTGCTGATGCGGCAGCGCTTGTTGTGCCGCAACTGTTGCTGCTGTTTGCAGTGCCGCCGTGGGCGTGGCTGCCGTTGCAGAGCTGCCAACGCCTATCGCTGTGGGGCTGTTGTTGTTGCTGCTGCTGTTGTTGTTGTTGTTGTTGCTACTGTTGCTGCTGCTGTTGTTGTTGCTGCTGCTGCCATTGTTGTCCTTCATGCTGTCACTGCTGCAAGCGGGAAAATTGAAGTTTTTAATTAGTTAAAAACGTGCTTTAGAGATGACACGCCGTGACACGAACTGATTCGTGCGTGCTGCCTAAACACGAACACGAAAAGGCGATGGGATCAACTGGAAATCGAAGCAGACGCGCTTCTCTATAGAAGAAGTGTTAAATATGCTATATCAATTAGTTCTTGAATAAAGCTCGTGACACGACAGATTCGTGCTTAAAATTTAAACAAGGAAAGCAAGCACGATGTCTAACAAAAAACACGATAGAACTTTCGACATCACGATGAAACACGATGAAACACACTTTAGCAATGCCTTTGGCTGCAGCTCCGACCTCATAATATATATATATCCATATAATATATATTATATATATAATATATATGGTATAATATCTTGAGAGTTTGGTAATAT
Organism: Drosophila kanekoi; assembly: GCA_037075305.1. Lineage (NCBI taxonomy): Eukaryota > Metazoa > Arthropoda > Insecta > Diptera > Drosophilidae > Drosophila > Drosophila kanekoi. Next base: position 12,901,032 of record JBAMCE010000451.1, read on the forward strand.
TTGACTTTTGGGTTAGTTTCTCCACTTTAAGAACAAACATTCTTAAAGCTAGAGCCCATCCCTTTGGAGCTAACATGTAGCTGAATCGAACTTTAAGCACCGAAACTTTTCGAGAATGCATTTGCAAAATTAGCTCGATGCGCATTGCAGGGCATCTCCTAGTCGGGTACTCCCGAGTGGAGCACTACGGATTATTTTACTAAGTACTACTCGCCCATCTCTAGCTGGAATCCCTTGCGCGTTGTCATTTGCAGTTTTTAGTCTTTTAGTTGGTTAAAGTTTCTGCTGCTCTGCTCTTGATTTGAATAAGACGTTGTTCAAAATTTATGTCCATATTTGCATTGTCTTCGTTAACGTCTTTATCTTGTCTGTGTCCCGTGCGCTCTGTGGCACGCCCATTGCCCACCCCCGCCCCCTCGTATCCTACCCGACATCCCGCACTTGCAGCTGCTGTTGTCTACCTTTTGCCTGCACTCGAGCTTGTCGTCAGTTTCCATTTAATGGCAATTAAAAATGATTTCCCATTTGCCTCGCAGTCTGTGTGTACTCAAGAAAAGCTGTTTAAATAGCAACGCTCAAATAAGAAATAGTATAAACTGAGATTTAGAATTGAATTTTAAGGATCTGTTAAGTTAAGTTAACTCTCGACTCTTGGACTTCCTTATGGATCCTGCATATATATCTATTCATTTAATCTATTTAATTATTATGAAACGATTTTTCTTTCTTTTCAAAAGTCAACAGTTTCTTTAACGTGCTGGCAAGCTTAGATAACAATTAAGTTTAATTGATTAACATTATGGCAATTTTTAAGAATCAAGCATAACATAAGAATGTTAAAAGGCATGTTAATTACCATTCCTTAATATTAATGATGCATACTAACATAACATGCCAATGCTAAGTTATATATGTAAACAGTGTACATAACATATGAATGTAAGTGTAACATAGAATATTCTTAATGATTAACATGAGATATTTATGTGAGTGTCGCATTCATTTGCATTAACAGTCGCTGTAAAGCTGACCAGTGAACATAACATATAACTGTTAGTTTAACATTAGAGTAATATTAACAATTAACATGACATATTTATGTAAGTGTCGCGATTCATTTTCATTAACAATCGCTAGCTGAACAGAACTGTTGCCTAAGTACTTCTCAAAGCACTTGTTTCCACTTGCAAATCCCTTAAATCTGTTATAATGCACATACACACACGGCCAAATCTTGTTGTACAATGTGCGCCCCTTACCCCCTTTCCGCCACACACCCCTCCCCGCCCCGCCCGCAGCCAGCCAAGGGCGCTGTGTGGATTACGTTGTTTGAGGCACGTGCTTTGTGTGGCGCACACTCACAAATTTGCATAGAAAAACAGGCGACAGAAAAACACTCGCACACACACACACTCGCACACACACATCAACACATCAACACACCAACACACACACAAACACTCGCACACACACACACACACCAACACACACACACACTTGCGCTTAGTCTGTTAATAAGCTTACACGACGCGCTAAATTCCAGCAAATTAAATGTTTCAACAGTTGCCACACACACACACTCGCACACACCAACACACAGTGGCAGGCAGTGAGGATGGGGGAGGGGTGTGTTGGGGGGGTTGACAAACTCAATTGTTGTGTTCGCCTGCCAAACTGTTGAGGCACTTGTCGCCGTTTGCCGTTGATGTGGCATCCACACGTTGCCTGCCTGTATCCTGTCGTTGTCAATTCTAAACGCCCATCTGCCGCGCCCCCCCGCAACCCCAACCCCTCGCCACTCCCCTCTCCATCCACGTCTTGTTGCTCTTTCATTTTCGCATTTCAAAAAAGTTTCTGCTGCTGTCGCGCGGCTGTTGCCAACTTGTTGTTGCCATTCATTTAGCTGCTACTTCTACTTTTCATCTTTTTTTTCTGTTTTTTAATTTGAAATATTTTTTATTGTTTTTTCATTTGGTTGTAAAAATATAAAAGTTTTCAACTGTCGCCAGGCGTCGAGCGGGCGCTTGATTTGCATTTTTTGGCAGCCGCAAAGAAGGCGCAAACATTTCCGACCAAGTTGAAATTAGATTATGCTAATTAAGGCGTGGCCGCCGCCCACCGCCCGCCGGGCACTGATTGATGCCGCCCGCGGAGAGCTTTAATTGGCCGCCCGTCTGCTGGCCGAGCAGCATTTTAATATTCAATCAGCAGCTGGCGGCAACTTTTTTATGGCCACGTCGACAAACTTGGCCAAGAGCGCGAGTTAAGTCCGCGGCTGAGATTAATGCGCAGCTGGCAAAAGTGCAACAACAACAACTGCAACAACAACAACAACAACAACAACAACAACAACAACTGCAACAACAACAACAACTGCAACAACAGCAACTGCAACAACAACAACTGCAAGTTCGTGTTGTTTGTGTTGCGGCAAACAAAAATAAAACTTTTGCATAGTTAGCAGCAACAATTAAAGCCAACGGCAACTGCTGCGCTTTTTCTTGCAGCTGCTGCTGCTGCAAATATTATTCAGGATTTGAACCAGCTACCCGCCTTTAGGTCCGTTTCGTTAAGCTCCTTTGCACGCGAATCCCCTTTTTATAGCCTTTGCAGAGTGTATTCAAATCTTGTCGTAACATCGCAGACATTGCCGAACACACAAAGCATATATAGTCTAGATCAGCATCAAAAGTCGATTTCATATAGCCCGTCTCTTCCCCTGCCTGTCTCTTCCCCTGCCCGTCTCTCTTCCTGCCCGTCTCTCCCCCTGTCCCTCTCTTCCCCTGTCCGTCTGTCTGTTTCTATGCGAGCTAGTCTCTCAGTCTTAAGGCTTTCAGACAGCAAACATTTGGGAAACGACCGGATCGGTCGACTATATCTTATAGCTGCCCTAGGAACGATCGGTTGAACAGCTTGAGTAGCTTCTTGCATGGACAACTTTTCGTTGATCAAGTTATCTAGACCAAATCCGGAAGGTTAACAGAAGGTTAGCCCAACTTTGCTCCTCAGATGTCTCCTGTCTAGATCGGGCGACTATATCATATGGGAACAATCGCATCAAAAGTCGTTTCTTCCAAGATATTTTCCATTCACTTTTCTCACATATCTCACATATCTCACAAATCTCTCAACTGCTAAGAGGGTATTAAGTCTTCGGCGTGCCGCAGATATTCTTGCTTCACGCTCAAATTAAAATGAATATTTATATTTGCTGCATAATAGAACAGTTTTCTCTTTGTTTCAACCAACTTCTATTTATGGGCCAAGTGTTCAAATATTCATTCGATTGCCGTTAAATTTTCGCTGCCTACAGAGTCCTGCATAGTCCTGGCACAATTATATACCTAATATCTGTATTCAGTTGCTTCAGAAATTCGGTTTTCTGTGCTGAGAGATATGTCCTGAGCTCCAAATTCTTCAGGGTTTCATTAAGCTTAGCAAATTGAGGACGTAAATCGAATCCCAATTCCTTTATACGATCCCAAACTAAATTGAAGTCGAAGATAAGAAAAGTCCTACAACTAGAACAATTGATATCTAGATTTATATGGGCTTTAATCTAGATTGAATTCTAGATTAATTTAAGCCTTAATTTAGGCCTATTTCAAGCTCAACTTGTCTTACAAGATAAGATTGGGCTTAGTTTCTGGGCTTAGAATCTGCTCTTAAGAATAAGCTCAAAATTGAGCCTAAAAACTCGTAACTAAAAAGTCAAGCTTGTAATAAGCATTTCACACTCAACTCAAGTCTGGTTTATCTTGATTCAAGTACTTGAATGGAACAAAGTCAAACAGATTCTGGAAATACAGTTCGGTTCGGGAACTAGTTGAGTTCAGGGTCGAGTTATGGGTAAACCAAATTGAAGCTTGGGGTTTGAACGGGCAACTCTCTGTTGATTGATATGTGTATGTATGTATATGCCGTATACCTTGAACATAAATCAAATCTACCCCTTTGCGGACAACCAACCCTCCATGAAAGGCGCTACAGCTGTGCCCAGGCACACACGCACACACACACACACACCCACTTAACGGACACTTTACGGGAACAACCTTATAACATAATTACAGGCATATCAAACAAGGCTTAGTCCATGGCTGGTACGCTGGCACGCTGACAGACTGTAGTTCGGGTGAGAGGTCAAAGCAACCCCGGCAAAACAGTTGTACCCTTTTGCAAAAGATTCGGTAAACTAAACTTATTTAAATGGCGCCCAAGGCAGGGCTCTCTATTATAACTAACTGATAAAAATAGCTTAGGGTATATGGACACAGAGTTGGGCGCCCAAATTGGGGCTGTAAAATACACAAATTCCAATTCCCAACTGAAATAATCCAAAGCACAGCAAATAATAGAAAATTGTTTCACTAAGATCCTTGGTAGCTCTCTATAAGGCAGTTAATTTGGCGCCCAACGAGGGGCTACTGAATTTGTTCGCGGTCGATCAAAACAGTATTATATCAATTTATGATATATGACATGAAAAGCGAATAGATGAGGAAGTACGATCAATGTAACCAAGCTCAAGGGTGACTCAGCGAAGCGCCCAAGTTGGGGCGTTAAAAACATTATGAGAGCAAGGACATTTGACGGACGCCTAGCTAAGGTCGTTAAGAAACGAAGCACCTTGGCAACCAAGCCGAATTTGCTTAAAACAGGCCGAATAACGTTATACTGTTTATTAAATGACTGGCGCCCAACGGACCGCTATACATTCAATCATTTAACATAAACTGCAAAACTAGCTTTCTCTACTCATTAGAACTAATTATCTCCATTAATTTGTTGCCAATCATGGCAAAAATGACTCCATAAATGTACTGCCAACTTGGGGCACCGAAAACAGCCTGTCAATGAATCTAGAAATGAAATAGAAGCGCGTCAAATGTACACAAATTGCATAACTAGCTTCACAAATGCGTTGCCAATCAACACACAACAAACTCAATAAATTAGCTAGGGTCCAACTGGGGCCGCCGAAAATGTTGTCAACCAACTGGCGCCCAACGTATGGCGCCATAATTAGGTTTTTTGCATTTTAACACTGTTTACCATGGCTGCTGAAGCATTTGAGCTGCGACAGGCACAACAGTGACTGCCCCTGTCCATTGGCTGTCCACACACACGCACACACATACATACACACACACACACAGGGGCACACACCCAAAGTTGAAATTGTTGCTAAAGTGTTGTCGTAGTTGTTTTTGTTGCTGTCGTCGTTTGGTGTAAACGTTACAACGTTTGACTGCGAATTAAAATAATGTGCCACTTGTGGCTCCTGCGGCATGTGTGTGCATGTGTGTGGCACTCCAGGACCTTCAGGACATGCACAGCGCAGTTGAAGTGGCAATGGGCTGACCGCTTTTTGGGGTAGCTCCGTGCTTGGCAAATGTGTTCGACAAAATCGCATTTAGCTCGTGAGGTCCTGGCCATGTAAGCCAACACATCGTTACCCTAATCGAATTTGATTTGAACCCTTTTTTTGGTCCTTCGCAAGGACAGTTCCCTGAGATTGATGTGTGCGTGTGCGGGGTGTACACTGCAATCCTTGACGCTTGGCTGCATTTTGTGCGTTGCCATGAGTTATGCCATAAATAATTCTCGCATTTTATGCGCATTGTTCTCGCATTGGTATATCTCAGGTTTACGGAGTTCGATTTCAGTTTTCGTCTGGGTGTACTGTTGATGGGACACGAAGCTGCCTGGACTCGAACTGAGAGCTTAGCGCTCTCTGTTTGGGTTAGGCAAATTGATATGTTGGGAATTATTGTGTTCACAGAGCTTTTCATGGTCTGCTAACTCCGGCTTTGTATTTACCTATTTATCTGTTTATTTATTTAACCATTAACGAAATCCTATTGGTCCCACGCCAGACCAAATGGTCTCAACACTTCTTCAGTCAAGGTAATGCTATGAAGAGTTCAGATCTAAGGATTACAAATTGTTGAACTTCCTTTGCTGGTTCGGTTCTTAACTTTCGGTTCTATGAAACTAGGCTCGAGCACGAACCTTTGTCACATTTTCTACATTTTCTACATTTTCTCATTCTTCTCATCATCTCATTCCTATGTTAACTGTCATGCCTGCAAATGCTCTCAACACTTGATTCAGTCAAAATATTGTCTTTTGGAGTTACATCTTAAGATTGTTGAACTTATCAGGGCCCCAACAAGTCTGCTTATCTAATTGGGACTTCGTCTTTTCGCCGTTTAGGTTCACAGTTCAAACCCATGCCTCGTCCCAAGTTTTCGTTCTATTAATTCAGGCTCTGGCCCGAACCTAGCCTCGCCGAATTTTCTATATTATCTTATAGTTACATTATTGAAAAACTGGATGGATTTCGAATAAGCTCCAAAGTATTAAGAACTAACTAATTTTTTGTATTTTTTAACATCAAGCTAAGCAAAGAGTTCGATTTGCGTAAACGACTTTCCAATAGGATAGGAATACTTTTTGAATCAAATAGTTCTTCAAAGTGCTTCGCGATTTCAGGTTCCTTTGGAAGAACAGTCACATGGACATATTTTGAGTACTCGCCAGGAGAACAGAAGGATAACTTATTCTTCTTGTTCTTATTCACCATGAAACGAACCATAAGCCGAAAGATCTGACTGTACCTGAACCTGAACCTGAATCGGATCATATTTATATAAAAATGATTTTGATTTAAATCGAACTTTCCATTTAGAATAATTGTGAATATAATTTCAGATATTTCCTTATCGCAAATGGTAAAAGTTGTAAGAACATTTCAAAGGTTAAGACTTGAGGCAAGGCATGGGTTTGAACCGTGAAACGAATTGAACTCACATTTTTTGTGGCGTCTTTAGATTGCAATTAACAAACGATAAAAGCAATAAAAAGGACAACACATTTATTGCTAAGATAAGGGTTTCAGGTCCAACTACAAGTGCACAAAAGTTCTAATCGAAAATGATCTCGAGAACTGATTTTGATGCGTTCGACTTGATTTGTGATTTATCGTCTAAGATAGCGGCAATTTACTTAAAGTAAATCTTAAATAAAGTTTTTCTGGTTCGTTTCACAGACATTTCGCATAAAACTTTCATATATTTTGTATTCAATTCTCACCGTTTGATCTTCGATAACACAAACTGTTTAACTTATAATCGATTGTCGATTCGATTGCGCACATTCACAAAAAGCAAAAAAAAAAAATATTTATGTATATTTTTATGTTAATAAAAAAAAAATTAATATAATCGCGATATGATGAACAACTTTTGCGGGAAACGGAACTGCAACGTCTGTGGATGGTCTGTGGAAGTCCTGTGGACTGAACTGCCGTCGATGACAGTTAAAAATCAAATGAAATGAACGCCACGGCAGTGAAGGCAACCGCATGCTGCATGCCGCATGCGGCAGGACACAGACACCAGACGGCAGGCGGTGGGTGGCGGGCGGCGGGCGGCAGACGGTGCACGGCCAACGATTCGGATTCGGAATCCGTTTCAGAGACGCGAGCACGAACCAGCTCGAGCATTCGGCACGGTTTTAAAATTATGAATTTGCTGAAAATGAAACGAGGCGTAAGCAAAAGCCGCCAGCAACAGTCCGCCATCTGGGTGGGTGTGTTCCTAGATGTTGGTGGTGCGCAGCAGCAGCAGCAGCAGCAGCAGAGTGTTAAGCCGAGGCGGCAAGCAATCGTGCCACCCTTGTGGCATGCTTCTGAAAAGGATTGTGGCCGTGGCGTCGCAGCTTTGTGCATTATCTCTTGAGAATGGCTCAGCTGGCAGATCAGTGCGACGTTGCCGCACTTCACAATGACAAAGCTCTCTTACGCCTGGTCACACAGTCGCCAATTGGGTGGCAGGTAATCGTGCCACCCTTGTGGCATGCTTCTGAAAAGGATTGCGGCCGTTGCGCCGCAGCTTTGCACATTATCTCTTGAGAATGACATAGCTGACAGATCGGTGCGATGTTGCCGAACTTCACAATGACATATCTCTCATACGCCGATGTTGCCGAACTTCACAATGACATATCTCTCATACGCCTGGTCACACAGTCGCCTACTTTGAGCGACGTTGACTAATTTCAGCTGCGTTAAAAGTGCCCACGACAATATTATTGTACTTAGAGAGCTTGAGGGATTCAGGCATTGCCAACTGCATGTAGATGAAGTACAGTCAACGCCGTATAACATAGTTCCCAGGGCTTGTTTAAAGTAAGTTAAACTATATAAAATAAACTGAAATAAGTAAGCAAGATTTCTCGTGATTCTAACTGCCAGATTATCCAATCTACATTCTATATTGGCAGCGTTGCCAATTTGCACACAGCTTCAGCGTGTGCAACGTTGCCGAGTTTCAGTTTTCAGTTGCAGTTATTTAGTTCACATACGAGCAGTCTCCATTTCCATGCAACGTTGCCGCACTTCGCTGTAACTTATAATGCGATACTGCGGCGAGCGCCCGGCGGCCGTTTAACAGCGAGAACAAAAGACGCTCCTGAAAATGGGATACGGCAAATGGAAATGGAAATGGGCAACGTGTTGCTAAAACGACGGGCCCGGCAATTGTGCGGCCGGGCCATAAGCTTATAATTTCTATTACAATAAAGGCGTGCGGATGCGAGCATGCGTTTCACTTCTCTTTTTTTATTCCTGCCTATACCCTGTAACTAAAAAATGTTGGGCATATGCGCAGTAACATTTGCAATGGAAAAATTGCTGAAAAAATGATGATTTTTCGTTGAATATGCTATTCAAATAGAAGTAGCAAAACGTTTCGATTGCGGGATAAATATGAAGACTTTAGCTCTGATCCCAGGTAAAAAGTCGCTGGTTCTACTCACCATTCGAGCCAGCTTACTGCACAGAGATTCGGTTCGTTCCACGTTTATTATCCTATCTCTATAATGTGATTAGATAAATGCATTAGCTGATTTTGTTTAGAGTAAAAAGTTGATTTTGATTTTCAGATTTGAGCCCACGCGGGTTCAGAACACTTTCGGTCTTTTTCAGGCAGAGTTCAGAGTTCATGCAATTCTGTCGCCTTGGAAGATAAAAAAGACTATCGCGTAGGAAGATACAAAAGCGATAAGAAATCATTATACCCACAGGCATCACCTTGAAAACTTTGAACTCTTTGCTTGGAGATAGAAAGAACTAGAAAATCTATCGCTTAGGAAGATACAAAAGCGATAAAATTCATTTGAACTATGTGAAAACGTTCAACCAAAGAGCTTGAAGATGGGAAGCACTACGAAATCAGGGCATATACGAATATATATATTATATAGCATTAAGTTGTCGATTGCAGGGTATCTTTTAGTCCCCCAACTGGAACGTTTTATTTTGATTTTTTATATATTTTTGCTTTTTAATGAATATGCAAAGCGGCAACGTTGAATGCGGCTGCCTGTTTGCGACTTCATTAGCGACACCCCCCAAAGGACCTTCCCATGTTGCAGTCGCTGCTCCTCCTCCACCTCCCCCCGCTGCTCCTGCTCCTGCTGCTGCTCCTGGCTGCTGGTGTTGCCAAGCAATTGCAATGTGTGTGCCATCCGCATCCGCATCCATGACGTTTCTTTTCTTCTCCATATACACAGTTTTTTTTGTTGTATCCTTTTCGACTTGTTTGGAAATAAATACCGTGTTAGCTGTTGCCGTTTGTCAGTCGGTCGTTGGGTGCGTTGTTAGCGATACACACCACACTCACACACATAGTACACGCCCCATCCCCCACCGCCTCCTTTTCCCGTGCTAGACCACCTTTCGCACACACACTTGGCCGTCTGGAGCTGCACATCAAACGTCAGGAGCCAGCGCAGCGCGTCAGCTCGGAAGGAAGCTGTTGGCTGTCGGCTGTTGCCTGTGAGGCGCATTCTCTCGCCTCCTCCTCCTTCTCCCCCTCGCAAGCCATCACAGACCCTCACCCGCCACCGCCCCGCCCCCATTGCCCATGTTTGTCTATTCCTCAGAGTGGCTCCGCACAAAGGCTGTGAATGTTTACACTTTGGATTTGCTACTGGTCGTCGCTTTTTTTTTATTTTTGGCTTCCTTTTTTTTTATATATGAAATTTGTTTGGTTTGCTCTGCTTTTAAATGTGTTTTCGGTTAACGGTTGTTATGGCAATGTCTTCGGGGTGGGGTTGGGGGTGGGGCAAGCGCCGTGTAGCAGCGGCTGTTGCCACTCGAAGCGCCCAGCAGCCACTCACTGCCACTGCGTCAGTGCATCAACTAGTTTTCTAAGCGAGACTCATTTCACTGCACAGCACTTAAATTTCTGCTAATGCCACGTTGCCAAACTGCACAACCTTCAAATCTCTGTTTATGCTATGTTGCCAAACTGCACAGCACTCACATCTCTGCTTATGCTTTGTTGCCAAACTGCACAGCACTCAAAATTTTACTATTGAGGCATTGCCAAACTGCACAGTAGTAATATTTTTGCCTATGCTACGTTGCCAAATTGCACAGCACTTAAATTTCTGCTAATGCTACGTTGCCAAACTGCACAACCTTCAAATCTCTGTTTGTGCTACGTTGCCAAACTTCACAGTACTCAAATTTTACTATTGCGGCGTTGCCAAACTGCTGAGCAGTAATAAAGTACTAGTGCTACGTTGCCAGACTGCACTTCATCTACATTTTTGTCTATGCAAAGTTGCCAAACTGCATAGTTAGGTTCCCAGTTAATTTGCTTGCTACGTTGCCAAACTTCACAATATTATCATTCGCCGTGCGATATTGCGAAACTTCAACGCATGAATGCCAATTTTCTCTTTCATCTAGTACAAATGCTCCACTCCCTACTGATTATTGCAAATGACATGTTGCCAAACTTCTTAGCACTTTGTACAAACGCCACGTTGCCCAACTTCAACATTATTGTCAAATTTGATTGTCTAAGCTTGGCAAATCTCTGTTTTTACTGCACAGGATTTGTCGTGCTTTGTCGCACAACCCACACCCCAACCGAACGCTGGATATCACCTGTACACGTGTGTTATATACTATAGACTCGCAATCTGTGAATAGTTGCAGAGCTTGCAACGTCTCCACACAGACACACACAAACACACACACACACACACATGGCGCACAATTTGTGCCACTTAAGTGTTGCGCATCCATTTCCGCTTAGGAGGCGGCAGCCACAAAGCCCAACCAGAAGCCCAGCCCCAACCCCAACCGCTGAGCAAAACCACAATTCACCCACTCAACCACAGACACAAACGCAGTCACATTATCCTTGCCTTTATTTTTTTCAATTTTCACTCGAGTGTTGATTGAAATGTTCAACGAACGAGACACACACACACACACAGCAACACACACACACACACACATACACAGAGAGCAGGGAAGCGTGAGTGTAGATGGAGTATTGAAGGACAGGGGATTGGGAATTGAAATAAGAATGAGAATGAGAATTGAGGACATGCAGCAGCCGGCAGCAGTCAGCGAGAAACAAGGCAGCCAGAAAGAGAAGATTCACAAGAGAGTGTTGACAAGTTAGCTTTTTTCCAGCTAGCATTTGGCTACTTTCAGCAGCTGTCAGCTGGGCACAAGATTCACAAGAGAACGTTGACAATTTAGCTATTTTCCAGCTAGCATTTGGCTACTTTCAGAGGTCGTTAAATCGAATTTGTATGCTTGGCAACTCAACTAGAGATGTGCCAGAGTCGTGTTTTTCGTCGTGACACGACACGCCTAGACTGCGTACGGGTCCAATCAAGACGAACTCTAAAGTTAGGCTACAGAACGAAAAGATATTGTTCGGCTTAAGCTTTCGACTCCAATCCAATTAATAGGACTAAGCATAGTTCATCTAAAATCTTAAACCTCATAGATATTGAGGTAGAACAATAATGAATAATACAATAATATCTTTAATTAAAGATGATTCCGTAGTCCCTATTCCTCAATTTTGGATAGACACGAGCAACTGAGACATATTCTAACTCGAACAAAACTGATTGCGATACTCCCAGTTTTAGCTTTTGGCGTGGAAGCGAAAACAAATAAGCAATTACTTAAAAATATTCAATTTTCGATCGAAGCAGATCCCGAAATTCCTATTCTAAAGCTTTCAAACGAAGCAAACCTCAAAATTCCCAATTAGTTAAGGCATTAAAAGCTTCCATTTCTAGCGTTCATTTCTGGCGTTAATTTCTGGCATTAATTCCTGGCGTTCATTTGTGGCGTTCATTTCTAGCGTTCATTTCTAGCGTTCATCTTTGGCGTTCATCTTTGGCGTTCACTTCTAGCGTTCAATTCTAGCGTTCACTTCTAGCGTTCACTTCTAGAGTTCATTTCTAGCGTTCATTTCTGGCGTTCATTTCTGGCGTTCATTTCTGGCGTTCATTTCTAGTGTTCATTTCTGGCGTTCATTTCTAGCGTTCATTTCTAGCGTTCATTTCTGGCGTTCATTTCTAGCGTTCATTTCTAGCGTTCATTTCTGGCGTTCATTTCTAGCGTTCATTTCTAGCGTTCATTTCTAGCGTTCATTTCTGGCGTTCATTTCTGGCGTTCATTTCTGGCGTTCATTTCTGGCATCCATTTCTAGCTACAAACTAGTTTACGGCTAACTTGGGCTCAGCAAGCTAAATCAGCGGGTTTTAGCTGCCTTTTTCTCGAGCTAAGGCGCGCAGCACTTGGCGCGCAACGGGCTCTTGTTAAGGGGGTTGGGGCGCGGCCTCGTTTGGGTAGTTGGGTGGTTGGGTGGTTGGGTGGTTCGCTGGGTGGTTGGTTTGTTGTTGCTTTGTCGGGCTTATTTGTTTGTTTGCATATAAATTGCAATGTGCCGCCCGTCGCCTGCGTCGCCTGCGTCGCCTGCGTCGCTTCCATTTTTATTTTTTTTAGATTTTAAACTTTGTTTCTTGCCTTTTTGCTAAATGCTTTTGCTGCTTTCAGCCACCACCATCAGCAGTCCGTCAGTCCTTCAGTCCGTCAATCATTCAGTCATTCAGTCCGTCAGTTTGTCAGTTTGTCAATTAGGCAGTCCATCAGCTCGTCAGAGCCCATCATTCATCAAGGACAATCAACGCTGAGGCTCGCGTATTCCATTTGATTTTCCAGCTCGCAATAAATTTGGTTTCGTTTTCATTTTTTATCCATCTTCGGGGGTTCGGGCTGCCGGCTAATGAATTAGTTTCTGCGTCCGCCTAACCGCAGTTGAATTGTAATTATTCTAATGAAAGTCCACAAATTGATAGCTTCGGCGCGCGCTCTTGTCGCAGGGGCAACAAAATTCCATATAAAACATATTCCATGCTTCACTTTTCAGTCGCTCACCTTTCCGAGGAGAAGATAAAGTGTGCCCGACTGCTGGATACCCTGTACTTGCTGGCGAGCTGGAGTCACGGGCATGCGAAAACAGTGTCTGTGCTTCTTCTTCCTTTGCCTCGCACTATGAAAACTCCGCTCGGCGCTTGGAGTCCGATCTAAAGGCCAAACCTTAGGCAAATCGGTAGAGTTCTGAACGAGCTTTTGGTAAATTTTGTCCAAGTCTTTAAGAGTTTATCTTTGAAGAAAGTTGGAAACAATAGAGTCTACAAATATTCGGATGTGATGGGGATTTTTTAGCTGGATATCTATTTCAAGGCTAACTCAAGTTTTCCAAAAAGTGAAGTTTTCGAGGAAGTGAAAAATATTTCAAGGAAATCTTGCAGGTGGACAGAGCCTACTCTAGAGTACTAGAAGAGTATCCCACATGCTGGGCAAATACTAAAACGGTTGAAATTTTGAAAGAAAAAGTAAAAACTTCCGGAACGTAGTTCACATTGGAGAGGGAAACAAGTTCAGGCAGTAGAGCCATAAAAACATGGAACTCATTCGCCTAAAACATCTCGTCCAATAAACATATACAAAAAAATCTCTCTCTACAGTAAGACATACAATTTTGTAAAACTATATTTATATTTTTCGAAATAAGACAAAGAAACAAAAACAACAATATGAAGCTGCGCAGCGGTCTAGTCCTGGGATCTAGAGAGAGACGCAACCCGATGCGGGGCGTGAAGAAGCCGAAAGCCGCATCGAGGCGTAAAATGACGGCACAACAGGTGAAATCCATGATCACATACACTGACGATATGGAGGATATGCTGTGCGAGGCTGGGACCAGTCGAGCCAGCCAACAGACCCAAGCCATCCAACAGAACCAAGCCAGCCGCAGACTCAAGGCCAGGCAAGCCGCGCAGGCTGCCAAAGGTGCCGCCAAAATGGGTCAACCTCGGCGCTCGGGCCGAATCGCTGAACTCCGGGCACAGATGCGCGAGACGAGCAACCAGTTCAATAATCGGGTCGATGTGGGCCAGCAGGTCGATATGGGCCCGCGGATCGATATGAGTCGGGGTCAGGGTCAGGTTAAGTTGCAACTGGACCAGGCGACCGGAACAGATAGCGATTCAATGCCGGAGGCCGATAGCCGAGCAGCCGGGATGGGCGTTCCAGGCGGTCAAAGATTCGTTGAATACATTGAAATCGTTGACATCATTACAATCGTTGGAGCCACTCCAGACTTGATGGAGCCCGAATTCTTTGGACGAGCTGCAGCCACATTGGACGCTCTGAACGCCTTTGGCAGCCGGGGAATGCCGTTCGCCGCCGACGTCGATCTGATCGAGTTGGTTGAAACCGAAATGTTCTCAATGGAGGAGGAGGAGAAGATTCTGGCAGCTGCTGCCCAGGCGCGCAATCAAGAGGTAGGTGCAGTGATAGACCATCAATTTGATGACCATCAACTGGAATTATGTTCGCAGGGTTGTCGTCGGGGATTCTGGACAAATGTCAAGAGCATCTTGATGCGTTGGGTGAGCTTTGCCTGAACCTGCGGCTGGCCGAGCATTAAGCACAAAAGTACTCGTCCGATGATTTCTATGTGTATATATATTTTTTATAGTTCTTCAAGCATTTGGTATAATGCTTGGATTAGTTCAAGTCTGTAACTACCCAAAAGTTCCTCAAATCATTTATTTAGTTATTAATTCAGAGAGCTGGTTCTCAAGCATTCGCCTTCATGACGTGCGTTAAATGCAACCAGAAAAAATTCTAAATTTCATTAAGGTTCGTTATTCCCCATTTTGTTCCAACAAATTATCTTTCGACTGTTATTTATCTAGAGCAGCGTACGTGACTTGAATGTTATTAACCAAATGAAAAATAAAAATTGTTAAATGGAAATAAAGCACGTAGAATGTGTGAGATCTAGCGTTTAAGTATGTGTGCTGGGCAGCAAGAACTTCATTGCATTCATTCTAATATCCACACAAACATACATATAGGCATGCATGTATACATACATACAAAAATGCATGCATGCATGCATACATACATACATACATACATACATTCACACCTACACACACCTACACACATACCTACGCCTCCTGCTCCGCCCCCTTGGTGCCGCTCCCGTTCCTCTGCTTCCAGCGTTGAAGCCGCCTGCACCTAATGCAAAGGTGAAACCTGCAAACCTTACTAACATTTTTGAGAATCGAGGAGGAGGGCAGCTTTAATAAATACGTTTTCTTATTTCAATTTGCCGCGCAACAAGGCAATTTGGTTTGCTATTGGTATTTCATAAGCCAATTTACATGCATACATATATATATACGCACATACATACATACACGCACATACATACACGCACACACACACACACACACACATACATACACGCACACACACACACACACACATACATACATACAAATACATACATAATTCGATGAAAAATCTGATTAATTTCAACAGTATAGAAAGTTCGTTATAGTTAGTGAAATGCCACGGGTATTAAACAAAGTCTGTGGCAGATTAGATGAAAGCTTTTAAAAGCCAAATTAAAACTCGAATTTAATTCATTTATTGGAATTGGAATTTACTTTCATCTGGAGCTGCACGCATCCAGCTACGAATAGTTAATCGATGCCATACAAAAAAAAAATAAGAGTAACTATTAACTAGAAGCATACATGGAATACAAAAAAAAATCATGATGTCTAAGAATAATGTCGGATCCGTCTATTTGGCGGGGCTGAAGCTATTTGTTGTGCAGAACACTTTTTAATTAATACCACAATTAAACGTTGAGCTTGAGAGCAAAGTCAACATTCATTTTGACAGCCGGCTTGCGCACAACAATTGCTTCATTGCGCTGTTCCACCTCCAGCTGCTGGCTGATGCCGTTCACTGTGATCGTGGCACCGCTTGGCACATGGCCCAGGCCGGCAATGATAATGCGCTCAATCCAGGCATCCGATTTGTATTGGGGCTTGCCAATGAAGCGATTGGTCAGCTGATTGTCGGCAAACTCGTAGCTGACATAGATGTGTTTGCCATCGCGATACGCATAGGATTTCTCATCATCCAGGAAAAGAGTGCCGGCAGCCTTGCCCTGACGATCCAGGCAAATGACCAATGTATACGGATCGTTGATCATCAGCTTGGAGGAGCGACGCTGGCGTTCCTTCTTGGGCACAATGCTGCCGCCGCGCTGCCAAGCGGGTATCTGCAAAATGAATGAAATTTATTGTGGTTGGTACAGGGTCAGAGCCGAAAGAGAAGATAAAGAATTTTGAGTATGCACCTTATTCTCGTCGACTGGTATGCTCTCATAGCCGGCACGCTCCTGCCGCTGATATGTATCCACATCGTACCAATAGTCGCCGTTCTTCTTATCATCAATGGCCGGGAAATAGACATCCACCTTGCTGACGCCCTGCTGCATCACAGGACGCACCAGGAGACGCTGCTGCACCAGCAGCTGATTATCAATGGCAAAGGCCTCCTTGTCCAGCGGATAGTGGGTCAACAGGGGTCGTATCACTGGCTCGCCAGTCTGCTCCAGCTCATAGAAACTGGTATACCACAACGGCAAGTAGCTATATCGCTTGAGCAGAGCGTTCTTGATGATTTGCCGAGTGCGTTCGGGGAAGAGCCACGGCTCACGGCGCTTGGTATCGATGTGAGCGTGAGCACGGAAAAAGGGTAAAAAGATGGCGGTTTGATACCAGCGCTCAAGCAGCTCAGCATCTGGATTGCCAAAGAAGCCGCCAATGTCGGCGCCGCAAAAGGAGAACCC
This sequence comes from Drosophila kanekoi, assembly GCA_037075305.1. NCBI lineage: Eukaryota > Metazoa > Arthropoda > Insecta > Diptera > Drosophilidae > Drosophila > Drosophila kanekoi. Next base: position 12,918,092 of record JBAMCE010000451.1, read on the forward strand.
AGCGACGGCCTCGGTCAGACACATCTTGATCGAATGCTGCAAATGCGTCCAATCGGCCATATTATCGCCCGTCCAAATGGCCGCATAACGCTGCGAGCCCGCGAAATGTGCGCGCGTCAAAATGAATGGTCGCTGGTTGGGATCGCGTTGCTGCAGGCCAGCAAAGGTGCCCATTAGATGCATATGACCGTAGAGATTGTGTACATCGCGATGCTCCCAATTGCCATAGTGCACCAGATCCTTGGGCGCGGTAATTTCGGGTCCATTAAACACAGACGGCTCATTCATATCGTTCCAGATCATGACATCCTCAGTGACAGTCTTGAACTTGGACAACTGATATTGGCTGGCATAATAGTCGCGCACAACCGGATTGAAAAAGTCCGGATAGCTGGCCGAGCCGGGCCAGCACCAGCCCTCGTAGTCATTGCCCTCACGCGTCTTCACATAGTAGCCGTTCTCGGTGCAATCCTGATGGAAGAAGTAGGCATTGTCACGCTTAATGTGCGGATCAATGATGATCACCAAATGACGACCCAGTTCGGTTAGGTTCTTAATCATGGTCAGCGGTTCGGGGAACTTGAATTTGTCCCACGTGAAGTAGCGTTTGCCATCCGTATACTCAATATCCAGCCACATGGTATCCATTGGCATATTATACTCATCGAACTTGGCCGAAACGGAAGTCACATCACGCTCATCATTGTAATTCCAGCGGGACTGATGATAGCCCAGCGTGAACAACTGCGGTAGCTCATGTGTGCCGGTCAGTGCAGCATATTGCTTGAAGACATCAATTGGCTTGGGGCCCAGCATTATGAAGGCATCCACAATGCCCGACTCGGATATAAAATGAGCCGCTGGTGGCGTCGATTTGCGTGAGCCCGATACAAAGTTAACCAGCGAAGAGACCACATTCGTTTCAGTCGTATAGATATCCACCCAGGTCTCGGCGGAATTCTGCCAGTAGACGCCGGCGGTGCGTTGAGGACTGCAATTAAAGGTGTTCAGTGTGACAAAAGACGAATTGGACTCAAGCATACAACTTACCCATGACCATAGAGCACTGGCACCGAACCATATAGCGCCATCTTACTGTCTACAATATACTCGAATACATCCAAATTGTACAAACGATAGGGATCAGTGCCGGAAGTGGACTTGAGCGCAAAGCTATCGGCATGCTCGGGTATGCCAAAGAGCATCTCCGCGGCGGGGAACGAGAAATCGAGTGCAACTGCCTCTGGTCCGTAAGGTTTGGTGTCGTGATGCGACTTAAAGTTCTCTTCCCATGTGCCGGGCTCATCAATTGGTTCACTAGGCGACTGTACGGCATCCGAGTTCTGATCCTGCTGCTCCTGCTGTGCCCCATCGCCGCCCTCCGCTGCCTCGCCGGCCGGCGCTTGTGCCTTTTGCCGCAAATGCTCGAAGTATAGCCAGTTCTTGGCGTTCACCGACACGACATGCACATCGTTCTCATAGAAATCAATGCGAAACGGATCACCTTGTATGACAGCCTTGGAGCTACCAGACGTAATAGTCAGCTCATCCGACTCCAGAACACGGATCTGTGCTGTCTCCGGCTTGCCCTTTAGCGCATGCTCAACGCGGTAGCGCGGACGCAACGGCTGCTTCTCATCGATCTGCAAACGGAAGGTGCTACCGACCAGAGCCTCCAGCTTCATGGTGAACTGATGATGATTCTCCTTGTTGATCAAGTCAGCGGTCACCGAATCCGTGTACGTGTTCAGTGTGCCCCGTATGAGCGCATATTTGCTGCCCGAGCTCTGCACCTTGCGCGAGCGTCTGCAGCGGTAGAAAAGGAATTACAAGCATGAAAATGGAAAATAGCTATCTACAGGGAGCCGAGCATCGAATACCCTTGCAGATATTGCAGATGGTTAGGCAAGGTTAGTGCGCTAGGCAAATGAACTTGGCCAGAGCATCGCTATACGGGAGTATGTATATAAAGCAAATAAAGCCTAAGATGCCAAGTTTTGCAAGATTTTTGGCAGCTAAGTCTTGCAGCAGCTGCATATATGATGTTGTCCGATGCGGCAACAATAATGCGAATCCCTGCCAAGTTTCATTGCAACAGCTTCGAAACTGACAGACTAGTTTTCATAGAAACAGACAGACCGACAGATTTGGCGTCCGTTGAATGTGATCAGGAATATTGACAGAGCTCAAAAGACAATTGGTTACAATTGAAGAATGATGAATACTCTTTTCAAATGAGATGTCTACAAGACATGAATATGAGCTAGAATATAGCGAATTATGCATATTCAACTTTAAAATCGCATGTTGTGCGATATATAGAAATCTTGACGTTACACATTCCATGACAGAATTCAAGTGGCCAAAGCAAGAGTATATAAGGTTAGTGAGCAAATGCGCATTAGTATTAGTAAATGGTTGCTTTACAAACCAACTGTGCGTGTGTGTGTCCGTGTGCGTATGTGTGTTTGTGTGCGAATGAAAGGTCAGCTGGCAATCGTTGGCCTGTTGTGACATACCTGCAAAAGCTGCTCTGCTCGCAGGTCTTAAAATTAGTTGGATCAACGCCAGCAGCATAGTTGAACAGGGCGCCGATGAGGAGGCAAACGAATAATGTGAACCGCATTTTTACTGCCCGTCAGCACCAGACAGATCCGCAGGCTTTTAGATCCTCCCTTCCGGATGTTTTGTGTTTGTTGATTTTATAACAGCACAGAAATTCTTTGGCTAGTCTAAATTGAAATAATCATAAATAATATTCAAGTTAAAATACAGTTTTAGTTGCCATTTAAAGTCGATATTTTGACAATTAAATGGAACACGTCAGACGTTTTGCGGCCAATGGAGCCGGCGCCGAATAAGTCCAAAAGCAAAGGGAAGTCAATAAAGCAAAAACAAGAAACCAAAAAAAATAAACGTGTTACCCACAGATGTTGCTCCCGGTGTCACTATCTTAAATCTTTAATCATTACTTCTTAATCTGTAATTTAAATAAACTAGTCAGCCGGCGGCAGTGCAACACAGAAAGTTATGTTTTTTTTTGCGATGCCTTGGCGTATTAATTTCTTAATGCTTATGCTTAGCGGCGCAAGCAAATCATGCTAAATTGCGCCTACAACTATATCAATTATGCAAATTTTCCAAGGCTTAAATAATATTAATTACCTGTAGTCCAAAATGGCACTTGCTATTAAAATTGTTGATATATCGTCGACTCCGATATGTTACACTTTTCATGCGATACTTGTCATCGATTAATCGTAAATAATTAGGTGGCTATTTATTTAAGTCACAATAGGTAAACAATTTCCGTTTGAATAGGGCTGGGCTTTTTTTTTAGGCAGTAGCTCTTACATTTGTTACGAATCTAATAATACAGTCACTTTACACATAAAAAAGTTATTTTGTTTTAGCAACATTGCTGGATGTTATGCGGCAAATTGACGATGAATCGATGATTGAACATTTATTATAAATATCGCGACTGGTTCGAGATGAGAACTATTTATCGATGGCACTTCAGTTTGGCCATCGTTCATTTATTTGGCGCGCATTTAAATGCTATACAAACAAAACGATAAATATTATTTGAAAAATGTTGCTTTGCTGGATATGCAAAATGCCTAATTATCTTTCCCCCACTACCAACAGCAAACATACATTTTATTTTATTGAAAATCATTTGTAAAAATAATATCAATATCAAATGCAAATAACGCGTTATCGGATTACTTTGGTGAATTCAAATTTACCGAATCGAACTATCGTATGAGCTGCCATCGATATATCGCCATAAATAATAGATGTTACTACGGTTGTAAATAATGTGCTATCAAACAAAAAAAAATAAATTTATAATCCACTTCCCATTTACCCATCGATTAAGAAGTTACGATTTGATTAACAATCTGTACCCATTTTCTATGTATATGTATATTTAAATATTTTACAAATCATGTACACTAAAGGATTGATACTGAAGATAAAAGTAGCAAGTCAGAAGCTCGCCCATGGAATTGCAGTCGGTCAGGAGCTCTGGCCCTGCAATTCCTGGTTAAGCAACTTTTCACGCCAGCCAGGCCGTTGGCAACGTGCACGCAACGCCTCCAAGCGCTGGGCAATATCCTCGAGCGGCACTGGCGCATCTTTGGCCAGGCATTCGCTCAATATGCTTGCGATCTCGGCGCTCAGTGCCCGCTCCAGCAGCACCGGCTCCTCACTCTCGATGTAGCGTTGTACGCAGTCCACGAGCTCGGTGAGATGCTCGTCGACGGCATCTGGAAACAGTTCGCGCATGGCTATGGACAAATTGAATAGATACTCGCGATTCGGACCGCTGGGACCGGCTGAGGTAAAGATCTGCTTGGCAATGCATGGCACCTGCCAAACGTGGCCCGCATACGAATCGTTTGCCTGCGTGGCCACATACATAATGACCTCGATGGGCATTGTGGCGGCCGGATACTCGTGGAACTCGAGGTTGCAGCGTTCGTAGCCGTTCTTCTCGCGGTAATCCAGATGATCCAGCACCTCGGACTTTTGGGAGGCCGCTATGCGATATGCGACACCATAGACACGGTCCACGGCCACGTCGCCCGGCAGCAGGGTGACCACGCGTCCTGGTTTCTCGGGAACGCCGCGATGATCGATGCTGTGTTGATAAAAGCGACGCTTATAGCCGCAGACAAATCCGCGCCGGCGATCGATATAGGGGAAGTCCGCCTTCCACACCAGCGAGCCATAGCCAAAGATCCAGACATCGTTGGCACTGGGCGCTATGCTCTCCAATTGATTACTGGGCTGTGCATCGAAGCAGTGCAGCAAAGCGACCCGTTGCTGCTGCTGCTGTTGGTCCCCGTTGGACGTGTGCCCTTCGAGCAGACCGCCTGTGGAAGCCAGCTCAGCGAAAAATTGGCGATAAATCTCAGCGGCAGCCTCTGACAGCTCCGCCGCTTTCAAACTGTTGCTGAGCCGCAAACTCTGAACGAAACGCAACATCTGCTCCAAACGCAATCTGACTGCTGCGTCGCCTTTCAAATATCAAATAAGAAAAAAACAAAATAGTAGTTGCCGTTGTGAATGGAAATGTTTAATATTCTATCGATTATTTTTTACGCTGTTTTGTTCCTAACTATCGATTTTTGGGCAATTGGTATTTTCCTTGGAATTAATGCGGCATACTTAAAACATATAAAAAATATATATGGGTCGGTAGGAAAATTTCTTGGCTTAACAATAAAGTGCGCTGTGATATATAATAATTTGTATAATCGTAGTCAACCATTGTTTGCATTATGAAATGTGCTATATAATATTAATTTTCTAACATTCAACCAATCCAATTCGTTTACGTCGATTAAATGTGTGTTAACAATCGATATCGATAGTTAGCAACATCGGCCAATGTTAACAGCTGTTAATAGCAGCCATCTCACTCGCACTTACGGGCGGCTGCCGGCACAGCTGTGCGCGCTGCCACAGCAACTATGCATTGAAACGTAAACAAACGATTTTTGAATTTTTATTTCTTTGCCAACCACACACACATATACCACAAGTAGGCCAAAATGTACGGCAAGGACGATCGATCCAAGGAGTAAGTAATACGTAACCGCAAGCGCTGCGAGTCTCTTTGTAAAGACAAAGAAAAATAAATATATATCTATTTTTTAGCAATCGCAAGAATATGAAGCAGCATAAATACTACCACAAGCAACAGCAGCAACAACAACAGCAACCGCAGCGTGGCGGCAACACATCCTCCAGCTCGCCACAAACGACGGCAGTGCGCAGCATTGTGGACGTGGCCGATTCCAGCGATGAGCCGCGCTTCGCACGCAAGGGCTGGTCGAGCGGCACCCGCTCGCTGGCACCGCAGAAGAACCGCGATATGCTCGACACACTGCCGCCAATGGACACAGACGATGTGGAGCAGTTGGTGGATGGCACGCCCATTGATGAGAATGCACGCGCCCAGTTGCGGGCTGGCGACTACAAGCAGATGTCCCAGTTCCCCAGCATGGGCGGCGGCCATTTCAGCTTTGGCGCCGAGAAGGAATGGAATAACATAGCCGAGGGACAGACCCAGCTGCACACAAAGGCGGCCAGCAGCTACTTTACACTTAATCTCAGTCTGCTTAACTGTGGCCTGCAAACGATTCCGTTCTACAAACGCATGGACTACTCGACCAGCATGTTCACGCGCCAGCAGATCGTTGCCCAAAACGAAGCAGCTGAGCGCGCCGAGCGCATCTACCAGGAGCGTGTGCTGCGCGAATCCAATGGCATTGGCAGCGCCGGCAAATCACGTGCGCCCTCTGCCAAGTCCGCAAAGGAGGTGCTGCCGTCGACGGGCGCTGCAACCGATGCGCCCGATGAGCTCGACGAGCTGCTGGCGCTGACCGATTCGCAGCTGGCGCAGACCACCATCGCCACGGGCCAAACACTGCCAATTGCCTCGCCTGTGGTGCAGCCGGCGACGCCAACGAGCGCCAGCAAAAACGATGTGGAGCAGTGGCTGGATAGCGTGCTGGATGAGTGAGCTACCAAGGGCTACGAGAGCTCTATCGATATATATGATATATGCTTAGAGCGCTGCCTAAATTGCTTTTTTTGAAAGCTTTAAAATCTACACTTAAATAATAAAAAATTGTTTGAATTGTGTTCGTTCCATTTGCCATTTCGTTCCATCAGCTGTCTCAGGCATTACGCATGTGCGCCCGTTCAAGCTGCAAACGCAGCGAAAAACGCGTGTTGCTCAACACTAAAAGTAACGGCAGAAGAGAACAGCAGAAGCTCTGGCAACTGCCACTAACAAATTCATGAAATGAATCCTTGTTTGTGTCTTAAATGTCTTAAATTAATGCAAATGTATTTTTTTTTTTTTGTAAATGTGACTCCAAACTTTTGATGTGGCCCTTTAATAATTGCATGCTTGTTTTCCACATTTGTAGCAAATAGAAAAAAGTAATCGATTAGATAACTTATCAAAACTTTCAATTCTTGCCTGATGAAACTGCTTTTGTAACCAAACTTTTTAATAAATAAAGCGAACTATTCAAAAATTTGGTTGGTTTTTGCATAATTGTTTTTTACTAGTATTGAAAAATATGCAATTCTTGATAATTAGGCAACTCTCCTGGGACATTTTGGTTTTGCGCGTTTAAAGCACTGTACAAAAAGTTTTCCGAAAAAGCGCAAGTGTACAGTTGCAAAAATATAAAATATCAAATACAAAATAATTATTTCAGAGTGTTATTTTGCCGATTGTGGACAGATGTAGCAAAACAACAGGTAATACATAATATTAATGCTCATTTATTGCGAGTAAATTGCAAGGGCGTGCACATAACCTCAATTTGTGCAATTTATAACAACCATTCGAAATCCTCATCGTTGTCGCACTGATGATCCGAAACAAAGCCGTCATCCTCGAAGTCAGCAATGCTGTAGAGCCGCTGATAGAACTCGGCGAGATGAACATGGACCAGCTTCATAAGCTCACAGGATGTCTCCAGGACAATCATGCGCTCCTGCACATGGCCGTCGCGCAGCTGCAGCTCGTCGCGCAGCTCCTCGACGATGGTGTTGAGCCAGCGAAAGAGCACGGCGGCATCGGCATTGGGAAACTCGAGCATATCCTGCGGCACGCCCACCTCGTTGCGCAGCTTCTCCGTGGATCCATACGGTCCGGCGACGAGCAAGGCGGCAATCACGCGCACGATCAGATTGAGAGAGTGGAGATAGTTTTGCAAATAGACCAGGGGATTGACCAGGGCAATGGCCATCATCAGTTCGGGATAGGCGCGCAGCCGATACGTATCGAAACCTAGGTCGGTCAGCTTGTCGAGCATCGCCCAGAGCAGGCAGGTGCTCACGATCTGGGCCATGGTACCCAGCGGGCTGGCGTTGCGGCAGCACGTGACCAAATTGAGCATATTGTCCGACTCGTTGATATCCAGCAGCGACAGGATCTGGGTGCACAGCTCATGCACCTGCCATAGAGAAGGATATTTATATAGCTTGAAACGCACAGCTCGTCCGCCGGCGCGGTCCACCTACATGCGTCTCCTCGGTGCAGGCCATGTAGTCGAAGCAGCGCTGCATGAACAAGGTGCGCTGCACCTGGGTGCTGCTAAGGTCGTTGTGATGCAGCATATAGAGCATCATGCCGGCTACGTGCAGTGCGGCCAGCGGCTCGGCGCCGAATTCGATCTCCTCCCGCGACATCAGTTGACCAAAGGCCTCAATTAGCTGGCCCAAAAATGAAATTCACATAAAATATCATTAGTGGTGCCATATCCTGGACGCACTCACCTCTAGCACATTGTCGCTGGTGTGGATAAATTGGGCTTTCTCCTTCAGGCACGATTGGCCCACAATCTGACGCAGTTGTTCAATATCGAAGCCCTGCGGGCGAATGGCCAGGTGCCTGTAAATTGATATAAATTAAATCGACATTTTCCCCTAAATCTGTGCTGCCATATCAGTCTATATTCACAATGTGGCAACGTTGGCAAGTGAAGTCATTGATCGGAGTCGACAAATCAGATCTCTTTTTGAACTGAGCTCTTACATGAAAAGAAGAATATATGAAGAAAAACAAAAATTCAAAATGCTTTTTATATGTATATATATTTGTATATTATATGTGTGTGCGTATGCACTTAATAGGTGTTGCTCAACATTCAGCTGGTCGCTGTTAATGGGCAGCTTGTGCAGCCAACTTAACACTGTTTACAATTCGAATGGTGCAGCAATTTTAATGAGCAGCATACCATTTTCGTAAGCACTCAACGGCCGCCATGTTTGTTTGTTGCGTACATTGTGGAATGTGTGCTAGTGATACTTGGGGAAGATTTGCTAAGTATCTTGGAGCTAGGTGACAAGCGCAGCGGCAGTTATGCAAGTACACATACATATGCACATATGTATGTATGTATATACATACATGCAGCCAGCTGCACATTTGCATGCTTGCCCGTACATGCATACACACGTCTGTGCATGTGTGTGTCCTTGCAAGTAGCTGGCAAAATGCAAGTGCACGCGCGACTCGCACATTTTAGCATAAAAGTTACCGCCCCCATGTTGCTGCTTGAAGTTTCTTTGCACACTTGGAAATATCTGCTCATTATGCATTCATATTTTGCAATTACTTGCCTTCCACACAAACAAGCACACACACACACATACACATGCACACAAGCACATAGCAGCGACAGCTAAAAGCGCAAATGTGCGAGAGTGAGAAAGAGACAACAGCAGCAGCACGCGGGGGAGGCCAAAAGCTGACTGTTAACGAGCAGCGGCAACTGTTAAGTTGCTGTCTGCAAATGTCTATATATATACATATGTGTGTGTGTGTGTCTATTTTTTCTTGTTGCAGCTCGGCCTTTTTGCTTGTTCCTTTTTTGTGTTATTTGCCATTTGGCCCATTTGCGTGCGAGCAGGAGGCGCAATTTGTTCATAGAATTTCCATATTCAGATTTTAATTATGCAGCTGCATGAAAAGATTAACAACTTTTGCCCAAAGACGAAAGCAACGGCCAACACCGTATTGTGCATTTTATATTTTAATTATGCATATTCTACAAAAGCAGCCAAGGGGCCAAGGAACGCACAAACTTCTTGTATTTAATACATAAATAGGGGCACATGCACATACAAATGTACATCTGTGTGTATGTGTAAGTGCCAGCATCCAACCTAACCTCAAATTGGAATAGGCAAACACTTCAAATCAGTTTAAAATTCCTTTAACATTTGCATTTTCTCAGCTTTTTGCCATTTTTTGTAGATTTTATTGATGCTAATTCAACAAAACTCTTGTTTGTGATTCATTTGATTGGAAATGTATAAAATGTATACTTCGAAATTCTGTTGAAAATTGACACAAATATTGACTTGTTGCCAAATGCTCTAAGCATATTTCCAGTTACCTCGACTCAGTCAAAACTAAATCAAGCTATCTAGATTGATATTATCTCTATAATAGGTCTTAATAGGACAAATGATGACATATTCAAGTGAGCGCAAGGTGCACAGCGTTGTATTTTCGCAGGACTGCATTATGTGTGTCTTTCTCACGTTTAGCCCGAAAGCAGAGCCAATTATGCAAATCAGCTTAGGCAGTTAGTAGAAGGCAACCGATCACAATCTCAGAGCTTCACATAAGTCCAGCATTAGAGAACACGCCCTTCCACAGTACCACAAAGTCGCAATCAATGCCAACTGTATTTTCACTTCAATTAGATGGCATATAAAAGCCTCCAATTAGCGGAGGGGTTGAACGCACCCCCCACCCCCGCCTCGTACAGCCAGTGCAATTGAAGAGTGTCAAGTGTGGCCAGAAAAAAAGAAGGGCGGGAAACAACAATCATAACGATAACCGCGATGATGATGAAGACAACGATATGATGTTGATGTTGATGAGCCTGATAAGTAGCAACTACCCTTTTATTAGCAAGCTTTTGCTATACCCTGCACACATTGCAAATGCCAAAAAGAGGAATCATAGTTTTGTGCAAGCCTTTGTAACATCAAGAAGGAAACATTTTCTCAAGATACCTTCTTCGATTTATATAAGGTCGAGCGTTACTCGAATTTTAATAGAAATCGAAAGTCTGCACTTGTTAAGTTCTTCTGTTTAGGTTCTTTTCATGATATATACAGCTTAAGAATATTTCACTTTTGAATGCCTCCCCGAAATCGGAAATGATTGCAATTTTAAAGAAAGATCCTTGCGCTTTGGTTTTTACTCTCTTTTCAATGTCATATTCCAGCGCTGAAAATTTTACAAAGACAGGACTATATAAGCCCAAGTTAATCAAGGCTGGGCTCAGGGTATTGCCTAGTCGAGCACACCCGGCACAGGACACGCCCACATGTTCTATATGGGGTGGGTCGTTGTTATTGTTTAGCCGAGCAATCTGTAAATTTTACGCCTTATTTAGGACAAATTGTTGACATACACTCGCCACTTTTTGTGAGGAGATACGGAGGGGAGGGTTTTTTTTTCATACGCATATTTATATTCGGGTCTGGGCACAAAAGCCAACAGATTTTCATATCATTATGGCTTGATTCGTTGGGTTTGCCACTGTTTCGGCTGTTTTTTGTTAATGCTGCAGGCGATTTTTGCTTTTGCTAACGAAGTTGTAAATAATACAGCTGCGGCAAGGACAGACGGACAGACGGACCGAGGCGAACCACAGGATAGCATTTGGCCAGCAACTGGCTGAAAAACTGCCAAGTTCAATTTGAATTCATTTGAAATATCTTAAATTGCCAATTAGTTGTCAAGCTCGGTCTGCACTTTGGCCCGCGCGCCGCCGTCTACGCTTTCGTGGCATAAACAAATAAATGTATTTACACTTGCCATAAACATAGACACACATATCATAACAAAAGCCTATTTTGCTTTGTTTATGTCTCGTCGACTCTGTCATTCAAAACTTATTTTAAGTGACAAATCCAAAAGATAGTCATATGACAAATTTAAGCTTCGAGCTACAAATTTCGGAATAACGATAATTGATACTTATCGATAACATATCGATAATGAAGCAAGTTCCATATCTAGGCGGAGGCTGCCATATATTGGAATATGCGCTTTTCAGAAGAATCTGTTTAAGCATTTGCAATGACTAAGCGCATTTTGTTTCTTCTATTTGACTCCGAGAATACTTATTTACACCTTCAAGAAATCATTTGTTTTGAACTCTTGTTTTGACTTTTGAATATATTTGTATATGGGTTAAAGGCTGGGTAAAGGTTGGTATAGGGTAAAGGATGGTAAAGGTTGCTCAGAAATTGAGATTTTCCATATACAATAAGAGCGAACAGCCGAAGTTCTCATTTGCGATTGATAGTCAGGTCTAGGACCTTCAATATCATATTTAACATTAACAAGCGAAAAGGGGAAACAAGAGAGTTTTTTTCTTTTTAATCAGTGTGTATCTTAAATGAAATAAATCTTAAATTTAAGTTAATTTAACATCACATTGCCGTAGTTTGAATACGACTTCCACACAGATATGTATAGAAGTGGGAGATGGGAGTTTTTCTTTGGGTCCACATTTATCCAGCCAATTGTTCCATAGGAGCCATAAAATATAGCTGAGATAAGGCTCATTTTCTTGGAAACATTATGAAGTTCTATTTGAATAAAGTATGCACATGCCAAAACGATGCATATTATGAGCCGATCCGGGCGACTCTGACAGACATGTGTACTTTAAAATGGAATCTTGGCCAAGTTTCTCAACTTGAGATCGGCTGGTCGAGAATATATGTATATGCTCTATACAATGTCGCAGATCCTGTCATGACAAGTTTCACGAAAACGATTCGATGCGATCCAATGGAAACGAATGGGAACAAAACGATGCAGCTTGCGATAAGTATCGAATCGCGCCCATCCCTAACACACATAAATGCCACTGACTGTTTGTTGTTGTTTGTATATCGTTTCAGAAAAGCAGCCCGGTTCGAACGATATATATTGGGAAACAACTGGAAGAGGTGCGTTTGATCCTCTAGTGCATCCGTTTCCGTCGACATTTTTTTCACGGAGAAGCTTTTTTTTTGGCTGTTGGATATTTGGGGATCGGAAAAGATGAACTATGCGAATTGCAGTCAGTTCTGCTCGCTTGACCAGCTGCGGGCCTGGGTCGAGTGCAGTCCCCTGGCCCACAAGTGCCTCATCATCCACATGACCAACGACTTGGATCAGGTTAGCTAACGGGTGCATTGCCCGGCCAATCCATTTAAATCCTTAATCCACAACATTTTCGAATAGATCATAAATGGGTTTGAGACGGTGCGCAAATTGGCGCGCAACTGGGATGAGGACATGCAGCGTCCCCTGCTGGTGGCCGTCTGTATGCTCTTCCTGATACACGGGCCGCTCGAGCCGCAGAAGAATATGCGAAGCCTGCTGTTCCGTGTGCTGGGTCTGATGGATACCAAGGATCCGATGAGCGTAGGTTGAGCATGCCCATTGGGGCTGGCTGCACATGATAATCCGTGGCAACATCAACAGGTTCACGGTCATGTGGAGTATCTGCTGGCCGAGCTGCACAAGGTGGATGTGGACCAGGACACAATACTGCTCCATTTGGCGCTCGGTCTGGTGCGTGCCAATGCACGCGGTCTGCCCATTGGCGTCTGCATGCTCTGGTCGATAATTGGCCAGATCTTGAACCTGGACATAACAATGCATCGGTATCGTGAGTTCAAGGAACTGGCGCAGGCCCTGGGTCCGGTGGCCCGCTTCAGCCTGGCCGAAATGGGCACCAGCCAGCTAAGTGAGCTGGATCTGCTGCTGGAGACAATGAATCGCATCATGGAGCTGGTGATGCTCACCAACAACGACGACCTCAAGCTGGCCGGCTATCCGGATCATTTCTTTCAGATGCGGCGCAACGATCTCGAGTCCATGCTCAACTGGGCCACAACCATACTCTATCAGATCCACATGAACTGTCGCTGGCTCGGACAGGTTGGCCACCCGATTAATCCATTATCTATAACTGCAATATTATACGCATTTGATATATATTTCTCTGCTGTGCAGATAGGCTCTCAGGTCACCGCAATGGTCTCCATATTGAATCGCATCAAGCTGGAAATACCGGAGCTTGTCGAAGAGGAGGAGCAGCCAAAGATGTGGCAGGCGCCCATCGATACCTACTCTGATCTGGACGACTGATCTATGCCCTACGCTAGCTAGCTATTACCTACATGCAGTATTATGCAAACGCCTTGCTTTGAAAGCATGTTCAATTCCGAGAATACATATTCAATATGCAAATCCAACTTACGATTCCATCATTTAGCTGTTATCCGATAGCCTTCTCCTAGCACTCGACGACCACACACAATCAAGTTGCGATCCCTGCAATGCCCGACGATCAACTGGCCGGCTACTCGATTCGGGTCTGAAGCCAACATCGAACAAGTTCGCGTTCGCAGCTCGACTTCAGTCGCGCCCTCAGGCTCGACAGATCGTTGCAACTCAACGCCTACGAGGTTCGCCCTTTGAGTCGCAGTTAAGACTCTTTCGTATTTGATTCAATTTCAGAAGTAATCCCCATTTTAGCTTTCATATATGTATATTTCATGATACAACTGAGTCCTTTTTCTTTTCCAAATCGCGCTCCGTAGTCTATGCGAGATCATATGCGCTTGGTTCAGTTATCCTTGAGGATCGTCTGGTTAACTTCGAGTCTAAAATACAATTCGCGATATTTGAAAGATTGTACTATAATCAAGATTGACAGCTGCTTTTTGGACCAAACCAGCCTAAACTCAAAATCCCAATTAATATTATTTTTACTATGACGAAACGAACTTTGAACCAAACATTTGAAATGAAACCCGAACATTTTTTGGTTCAAAATTAAGAAACCTTTGAGTAAAACTCAGTATAGCTACTAAGCTCAATAGTTACCGAATTTTCTATGATATATAATTACCAAATAATATGCCATTATATGCATTCAGTTTTTACTTGTTTTCCACATACCATATCTGTAGAGCTCCTGCGCTCCATAAATACCGTTTGTTAAGCTCATTTGTGGCCTTTGTGCGGCAGACAAGATGCGATGATAATGCGACAGATTATCTCATATCAGAGCCCGGAGCCCAGACCACAACAACAACAACAACAAGGAGACGGACAACAACAACAACAACAAGCACAGCCAAAGCAACAACAACAACAAGCACAACCAAAGCAACAACAACAACAACCAGCAGACAACGCACTTGACTTCCGACTGAGACTTTTAACCGTAAAGGGCAGCATCGAGTGGTGCGTGCCTGCGTGTGTGTGTGTGTGTGTGCGTGTGTATGTGTGTGTGCATGCTATGTGCCTCTGTTGTTGTCCTGCTCGGGCCTGGAGTGCACTCCTTTTGCGGTTCGGTGGTGGGTTACGTTTTCGGTTTCAGTTTCATTTTGTGATTAAAATGTTTGTCATTATCCGTTTGGAAAAATGTTGCGAATTGTGTTTGTGCCGCGGGGCGTGTTGACACTTGTCTCGGTGGTTGTTGTTGTTGTTGTTCCTCCTCGTTGATGTCACCAGCGTTGTGAAACGCTAATTGTTTTGTATGTGTGTGCGTATGCGTGTGCGTGTGTGTGTGTGCGTTGCATTTACCGTTAAACTGCTTTGTCGTTTATCTGCAAAATCTCTTTGAGGTTAGAAAAATTCTTCAATAAACACCTTAAGTTGTTGACTTATTGTATAGCTTAAAATTTTTCAAGTTTGTTTTTTATTATTATTTCTATTATAACAAGCCTCTCCCTCCGTTATTTATCTTAAAATCTTCCTTATTTTTAATAAATTTAATTGATTTTGATTTGAAGTCTTCTGAATTGCTACAAATTGATTGAAAGTTTTTAGTTTAAGCTTATTTATTGCTGCTCTTCGTAAGCCATTTAAGCCAATCACGTTATGAAGGATTTGACAAGCGTTAATTTATGGTCTTACGTTGTTTTTCTTATATCCTGTCAAGCTTCCGTTGCCTTTCTCTACTGTATTTGTATTATTTTTCTAATAATATTGAATAATGCTATCAGCATATACATTTTTTTTCAAATCTTATCAGTTTCTAATATTAATATCGTCCAAAATACGTTTAAAAGTAAATAAATTGCAGCTAAATCAGACTCTTGGCGTGTCATATCAATCAGCTTTATTGACAACTATAGCACAAGTGCCGTGCCACTTAGCCTTTGTGCTGCAGAAGAGCTACAGTGATCAATCAGCATAAAGGATGGGCTTTAAGCAAAAGTTACATCAATTGAAGCCAACTGAATGCCCGCCACTTGTCAGTCTGCGATTCTTTGACTTTGACCATCTTTATTACCATTATAGCCCTTTGAGGTTTGTTTTGTGTGTGTGTGTGTGTGTATTATTTGCACTTGTTTGATTGCGAGTTTTTGCATTTAATTGCGAACATTGAAAGCTTAATGCAATTAATAACTCATTAAATAAATACAAATCAAAGTGGAAGCGTGCACAAACGGCACTGAAAACAGTTGCCAATTCCTTTTGCACTCAAAGGATGGCAGACGTAAAATGTACCAATTAAAAAATGCTATTGAAATTTCAATGGCTGCGCAAATGAACCGCAAACAAATATAAATTCATAAAGGCAAACAGACTGTATGAAAGGTGCGAGAGGGGTAAGAGGAGGAGAAGGAGGGGGGGGGGGGGCACACCGGTCTGAAGTCTGCAGCATTTTATTCATTAAATTACATTCACATTTCATAGACAATTTCATGGATAACTGTAATGCTGTGGCGCTCCAACGGTAAAGTTAACATGGCTTTTTTCCTCTCTTTCTTTTTTTAGTTTATTTCTAACTTTTTTTGCAGTCGTCGGCGTCGCCGCCGCCGTCGCCGTCGCATCCAGCTCAAGTGTCTTTTTAATTAGCGTTCTGTGCTGCTGCTGCTGCTGCGCTGCTTCCGTTGCGGCCACTCGAACTATGACTACCCTCTCCCCCTACCCCGCGCTGCTCCACTAAATTCGCTGCTGTACAGTCGCCTACTTCAGTGCATCTCTCTCCCACTCAATGGAGCAGCTGCTGCTTGTTAACTGACTCGCCGCAGATTCAATTTGTGGCTAAACATTTCTCGTCCTTTTTGTGTTTTGGCCCCCATCATCGCGAGCTAAATGTGCATGAAAATCTAACCACAAAAGTTGACTGCGACGCTGCGTCGCTGCTGCGCCCACTCTCGCTGCCCGCTGCTCGCTGCTCTCCACAACCACAGCTATTCCTGCTGTTACTATTGCTGTCTCGCCTTCGCCCACGCGCTTGGCATATGCTGGCTGTCTTTGCGGGCTTGTGGCCCGTTTTAATTGCGTGCAGTGTTGTTGCTTGTTTTCCGGTTGGCTGCCATGCCATGCCCATTCAACCCAACCTCACATTTATATAACAACCTATATGTATGTATTTGTGCATGCACATAGCATACCATTTACTACTATATAGCGACAAATTGATATCGTTTTGTATCATTCGCTCAAGTTGATTTTTAAGCATGACTCGATGCTCGCACAATCACAAATGCAGCACCAACGTTTACTTGCAACTGCAACGAGATTGGCAATGTTATGCTGGATAACGGTACATATCTACCTGACGCTAGTCAATTATTAATATATTTTCTTTTCGAGACTTTAAATCCAATTGGGTTGACGTTTCCGTTTCCAATCCCAGGCTAAATATATAAGCTGCAATTTATCCAATTGGCGTATTTTTTGAGACTTTGAACAACTGAAAGCAATCTGTTCTGTTTCGCATATAACGTTCTGATAACATAACCTAAATAGCAGGATATTATTCTGTAGACTGCTGCAGAAATCTCATTCCGAACAAATCCCTTAGCTTAAAGCTCCTCATATTACATTCGGTCATTCATTCGACATTCACATACATCATTTAACCATATATATTAAGCGTAATCCCTAGTATCCACAACCTTTCGAAATATAGCCACTTATAAAGCTTTAATATAGCCCAAACCTATCCCAAAAAACCAAAAGAAGTCCCAAAACTGTTTATATATAACATTTGAATAGAATCTATCTAAATCCTTTCGCACTTAGTTTACCTGTTAGTTGGCACGAATACGTACCTTAAACTAAAAAACCAATGAAAACCCTTAATAATATTCTTCAGTTTTTAATAACGAACTTTATCAAATATGCAATTCAATGTTTATTTTCACAAAAAAAAAGTTATCGTTTTCGAGTGCACAAAGTTCACAATTGTTGTTATTTTTTGTTACATATGAGTACAATTTATTGCGTGTGTGTGTGTGTGTGTATGTGTGTCGGTTACAGTTAATTCGACTAAGCCTAAGGTTTTTAATTGGAGCAGGCGTTCGGTCAGGAGCTTAGAGGTGGGAGGTGTGTAGAGAGACAGCTATCGATTAATCGATAGGTCGATTACGCGCTTGGAGTAGACATCGAGCTGGAAAAGAAATTCGTATTGCACATAAACCGTTCATCGTATTTACATAGGCAAGCGTGGGATTGGATTGGCGGAATGAAGCTCTGCTGGCGTCGTGGCCTTTACATGGGGCAGCCGTGAACGTAGCCAACGTTGCGGAAAATGGCCGCCGCAGCGGCCGAGGTCAAGAAGTTGCACGGATTGCCAGCCGCAGCAGCTGCCGCGGCGGCGGCGGCGCTGAACGAATTGGACAAGCCGCTAGGGCAGCAGCCGAGAGCGCCGCCCGCGGCATTCTCCTGCACCACAAAGTCCTTCTCCAGCGTGGCCTGATGCCGCAGCTGCTCCAGGCGCAGCTGATTCTGTCGCTTCCACTTGGTGCTGCAAGCAAGGAAGACGGGCATTAAAGCTGGGGCAGCACGGACATGCCCAACTGCCTTTACTCACCGCCGATTCTGGTACCAGGTCTTGACCTGCGTCTCCGATAGACTCAGCGTCTCGGCCACATCGCTGCGATCCGCCACGCTGAGATACTTTTGGCAGCGGAACTTGCGCTCCAGATACGCCAGCTGCGCGTGCGTGAACGCTGTGCGTCGTCGTCGGGGCTTGCGTCCGCTCTTGCTCAATTGCAGCTTGTGCTCCGCATAGCTGCCGCTGCCCAAATTGCCGCCTCCATTGTCGCCGCCGCTACCGCCGCCGCTAGCACCTCCGGCAGCGGCTGCGGCCAGCAGACCCGCGGCCATGCCCGCTGCAGCTGCAGCAGCACTCAGGCCGGCGCCCGGACCGGGCGTGGTTGTGCCGCAGGACTCCACGCTGGACTCCTCGTTTTGGTTGTAGTGGTGCGACAGCAGCAGCTCTTGCTGGCAGCCATTCGCCGTCGAATCGGGCGTCGAGCGATCCTCAATGTCTATGTCCGAGTCATCGTTGGACAATTCGATTTCTGGTTTGACAAACAACGATTAAGATGTTTATTATTTCAATATATTTCAGCAATTTAAAAAGCTTGCCCAAGACTCTGCTCTCGTTCAAATATTTCAACGAGAACGAGTAAGAAATGAGAATAAGAATCCGTAAAGGCAGATCCGATCACTCGCTTAATGACGCTCTCGTTAATAGTTTGCAAACGTTAACGAGAGCGAGTAAGTCTAGTCTCTCGCTGCGCGTACCTCTAGTTAGCAATGAACAAGCGACTATTATGAAGGTGACATAATGGGAACAGCAAATGATAGATAGATAATTAGATAGATAGATAGATAATGGGCATGAAAATATGAACTAGTGCGAACAAACCCAAAATAACTTGGAAGAAACGTAATGCCGCTCACTAGGAGTCACTGTCAAAAACAGTAAAAGGTAAAAATTAGACGAATATGAGGCTAAACACAAGCACAAGAGCACGTTTATATTTAAACGTAGCATGCATTTGAGCGTGCAACAACTCTCTCATAAAGCTAACCAACGAGAGTTGTAAATACAACGAATACGAAAAAAGTAACGAGAAGAAAAACGAGTAAGCTTAATACAAGCTAAGTCGGGATTGAAAGCACAGTTCGCAACTTCCTCTTTATGGTGAGCTCATCAAGGAGAGTTTGCAGGATAAGGAGTAAGAAAAAAGCAACGAGAACTTAAACAAGAAATCTTACAAAACCAAGTCAAAGGGGCTTTCCAGAACAGGATGCCATATCTTTCAAACGAGAGTTGGAAAGATAGCGAGTACGAAAGAAAACAACGAGTGCGAAAGAAAACAACGAGTCCGAAAGAAAACAACGAGTACGATAGAAAACAACGAGTACGGAATTGAGTGAGTTCAATGCAAGCTAAGACATGATTTGAAGCACAGTACGCCAACGAGAGATTGCAGGATAAGGACAAGTATGAGATTGGAAACGCGAACGATTGCGAGAAGTCTTAAAATAGAATATGGCATGCTTTTATCGCAGCGTGTCGTTAATGCGTCCTACGCTGAGAGGCCGCGAGAGATGCGCGCGTGCAGGCACTTTGGCCAGGCACTGGGCAACCTACGGACTCATTACCATCCAGCGGCGACCACGGGCCACAAAGACAACGCAACGCCAAAGCAGCCGGAGCACAAGGTCAGGGATGGTTCGTGCATTAAGTGGGCGTTGGTTCGCGTCCATTAACGAAGAGGAAAGTGGAGCGGGAGCAGCGAACACATGTTGTGGCTGACAGTGGATACGAGTACGGATTCGGGCGATTTGGCTTTTGTGCTCGTTCAGCAATCAACATGTTATTTATATCCGACGCGCATATCCTTATAAATATATGTGTATTTATATATACATACATATATATCCTGGGAGCGCTACGGGGCTGCCTGATTAAATTCACGTGTCCGCTCGAGAAGTGAGCGCTCAATGCCTTCTATCCTATTGGAATTTAAGGCTTTCGGCATAAGACAAAAAAAACAACCACCAAGCCAAAAAAAAAAATAAAAGGACGAGAGGAGCAGCCCACGGGCGCTCACGTGTGTCTGCGCCCAGCATGGAATCTGCTTTATATATATATATATTTTTTTTTTATATATATCATATTTTTCCTGCGGAAATAATTTTTGTATTTTAACCCCAAATGGGTTTGACTTCTTTTTATGAAGGAGAAGAAGCACAAGGAGCCGGCGACATGTGAATGATGATTCAATTATGCACGTTTGTGTGTGTGTGCATGTGTGTGTGTGTGTGCATGTGTGTGCATGTGTGTGTGTGTGGACACACTCCCCCGTGGGGAGTCTCAAGTGAGTTCTTTTATTTTTCGATGAAAAGTCACGTCGTATCAATTTGCGGCACAATTGCCATTTAATAGGCACTTGAACTGTGAGATATGAATAAAGAAGAAGAAAAAACGTTGCATGTGTCGGCAATTTACGGTTAACTTTCCACTCACAATGATTATTTCGGGCTAAGACAAACTTATAAATAACTTGTAAATAACCCATTATAGTTTGCCATATCTGGCTTTCAGCTGAAAATGTTTGTATTTGATCTATTTTGAAGCTCGTTAGTTAAGTTTTGATGTACATCAAGAAGCTAACCTCAAAATATGTTAGGTTAGGTTAGGTTAAATCCGTTGACAGGGTGTTCATGGTGTTCGTTAAAAGCTCAACTTGTTTATTTCGTTAGTTAGCCTCAATTGGATATTGGTTAATATGCATTCCACATTGATTGTTGAGGTTGGGTAAGATTTTCCCACAATAACCTCAAAGTATATTAGGTTAGGTTAAGGCAATTGATAGAGTAGAGTTAGGTAAGATGAAGTGGAAGACTCCATAGAGTAATAAGTTAACTTTCAAATGCAGGCATAAGATTTTAAAACGATAAATAAATTTTAGGCGGAGATAAGATTGGATTCATAGGTTTATACTAAGTTGAATAAAGCTTAGATCCTTAAGGGATAAGTTCAGTTGTAAAGGCTAAGCTGGGCTTTGAATAGATAAGTTAAGCTTACAGCAAAGAATGCTGCTCCATTTCTAAATGTCCGACACTTGCCTGCAAAGCTAACCTCAATTGCTTTTCCTTTCAGTTTTGATTAGGCGCTGCAAAGTATGCAGCGGGAAGAGGAAGAGCTGATCAAAAAGCACTCGACATAACCTCAAATTGAGCTCGTTTTAACTTAACTTTTATTTCTTAATTGTCTCGCATTACTTTTGCTGCGCAGCGGCCAATTAGCCGGCACTTTACATGCACCAGCCACCCACCCACCCAAAACACACTTTTGATGTTGTGCGTGTGTGTGTGTGTGCGTGTGTGTGCCAAACCGCTGACAACTGGCCGCGGGCATTTAAATCTCACACCTCGCCTCAATTAGAAACGACAACAAAACTTTTAGCAACAAATTGAGAGGGCAAATGGTTGGGTAGAGGGGGGGGGAGGGCGGCTTGAGGGGGTGTGTGTGTGCATTCAGTCAGAAGCCAGAACTGCTTGAGGCAATAATTTAATTTTTACTGTTGTTGTCGTTGTTCTTGTTGTTTTGCTCGTAACTCGCGCTCGAGCAATTTGTCACGTACAACAACTTTGATTGTTTAGCCCCGGTATGAACCACAACAACAACAACAACAACGACAACAACAACAATGCTATGCAAATGCCTAACAGTAAACAATAGGCAAGACATTGAAGAATAATAGATACCCTGTAGCTAGCAAGCCGCAAAAAGTATGCTATGGAATTCCTGCTAAAGTCATAAATTCCTGCTTCTTTTTAAGCTACTTGAGAGCTGATTTGCCAATTCAGCCGCTTTCTAGCTAAAACAGGCTAGTATCGGTTAAAACAGTTAAATTTGCTGCTGCTGAGTTACCAGAGAAAGCGAACATCGGATTCTGCTACTTTGTTTTTAAGTAGCAGCTGGTCACACTGCTTGAGAGGCTATACAAATGAACATTGCATCAAAAATATACTGACTCCATGTGCAAGTATTTACCTCAATTCTTGCTTTAAGTCTCACAGTGAGCGCAGAGTCTATTTTTTAGGAAATCATAAGAGAAGCTGAATCCAAACTCTTTTATTTCCTTTAGAACTTTTTATATCTACATCGACTAAAACTTATCCTAATTCTGCAGCTACAATTCTAATACAGGCGCAAGAGCCTCAGCAAATTCTACATACCCCTCGTATCTCAAGTCCAGGGTATCAAATAGCCGCAGGTGCTCTCTCATTTGTATGACTTATACGTTTTAAGTGTGTGTGTGTGTTGTGTCGTGTGTGTGTGTGTGTGTGTGCTTGGGGTTGTCTTCTAATTATGCATGACATTAAATAAAGTTTAGCTCAACAATTACAACTATTTAGTAGCTAATTGCTCTGAACATTTGTGTGTGAGTGTGTGTGTGTGAGTGTGTTGAGATTCATGAGCTTTCAAGATCCAGGCGCTGAGCCATTCGACTAACTTGAAAGCACAAGAAGGACATGAAATCAGAAGCTATTTTTAAGCAGAAATTAGGTCAATCTTTTAAAAACTATTACTAGCTTTAAATCCAATCAGAACTGCAATAAAATGAACCCTATTGTAAGTATAATTTTTTCAGAAGTTCCAAAATCCTTCAAATTCAATTACTTAAAAATGAGCCAGAGACACGTCATTTTTATGGTCTAAGATATGTTGAAGTACAAAAGTACTCCATTTTACAAAGTATTAATTCATTGCATAAGATGATAAGAATCAGGGGTATTCCAAGCTGTTCCTAAGTCTAAAAATCTATTAATAAACCATCCATTTATTCGCAAATTACTTTTCGACCGACTCAACTCTAACATCAACTACTCCTGTTGCTGTTCCTAAGTCTTATAAATAAACTTAGAAAATATGGGAAAATGTAAAAGTCGAAAACATAACCTAAAAGCAACCATAAAGTTAACCTAACCTACAAATTCAAATTCACAATTGCCCCAAATAAATTTATAATAACGACTCTTCTATAAAGTTAAGCCTTCTATAAGAAGGGACCTCTATGTAAGGCACTCAGTTACTGTTAAAGAAATCGCAACACAGAGTCGGGAAGTTATTCGCTGCTTACCGGAATCCGTTTGTCGACGATTGATTAGGTCACCCAGTAGATCGCGTATTAGAAACGATTTCGAGCTCTGCATTTTTCTGGTTTATGCACTTTTAACACACGCAAACAAAATACAAATTTTTAACTGTTAAAACAAATTTAAAGCAATGCAGTTAACATTGCGTTTGGATGGATCCTTGGATAGATCCTAGCATTTGGTATAGACCAAAAAAAAAGAACACAAAAAAAATGAACGAGCACACAAAATACTGTTAAACGCGTTTAGTTATTTCCGTCGGCAGGTGGAGCTGGGCCAACTTATTGTGTATATTGCATATTTGTGTAGTTCTATGAAATTCAGTTTAATTAAATTTCTGGTAACGCTGGCAGCTGAACCGTTAAGCGCAAAGTCAAATGAACAACTGAGATGCGAACGTTTATTAATCCTTTTAGCGTAGCGCAAGGCTCACTCAGACACACACATACACGCAAGCACACACACAAACACACGCGCAGAGAGACTAGGAAAAAAGTGAATTACACGATTTGTTGCTGTAAACGGGACAGTTTAGCGTGCACAGCCGGCAGTCGCAGCGCCCAAAAGTCGGCAATGGCAGCCGCCCAACCACCGGACCGCTCGCCCCCGCCCGCCAGCCAGCCAGTCAGCCCACATGTTAACATCACATTTAGCTATGATTTAATCAGTCATCAGTACTGCCATCCCGCTCGCACACAGCGACAAGTCCTACTTCCGCTACGCGTTAGCCATTTTGTTTTTACAATACAGCGCAACGGCTGTGCACACAGCTAGCGCCAGCTCGCTCGCACACTGGACTGCGACGGCCGCTGATTGGTCAACGGGCTCTGGCGCCAGCAACAGCCCTGTGCATTTGCCAAACATCCCTGTCGCAGCCATCCAGCAGCCAGATGCTTGCGCTCAGGTGGCAGCCTAGCATTCAGCCAGTGTTGCCTGTCGTGAAATTAACGTCCGCATCGCCAAAGCCGTTGCCGTCGGTGTTTAGAAATGTAGTTTATCGTCGTGTTTGCATTACCTGAACGTTGATTTAGCCGACGGCTGCATTAGCCATGTTTTTGGTAAGTTCGAGGAGGACGGAGAAAACATAATGGCTATTGATCCTATTGAATATAAACTTGTTAAATACTCGCTTGTACGATCTATTTTTAATTGTCACAGTCTTAGCTGCAAGATTTCTTGTTTAAGTGGAAAAGTTTTTAACGCATATGTTATGCGAACCCCTCTGATTTAAGCTCATTCACTTACCATTATTCTAGATACATATTTAGTGCTTCATTAACGATTTATATGTAAGATATTTGTTTCTATTATATCGAAAAATAGTTTTTATTTTAACATGCATTAATCTTAGTTTGAAATCCAGCAGTGAATACATATTTTATTTTACAACCCAAAGTTACCGTACTTTGTATGCTTTATGTGATATTCCTTAAATGTAAATAGTTAACTGCGAGGAAAACTCCAATTGAAATATTGAAATATATTTCAATTATTATAAGCGATTTTTTACTATATTTACAAAAGTGGGGTTAGGTCTTAATGGAACAGTTATAAGCAGTGTTGCCACATCGCGCAATTGCATGGCTTAGCATTAAGAAAGCATTGCTCATTTGGAGCTCTATTTGGCCATATGAATCAGAAAGGTTTCACACCATTTCCATAGAAACTCATTGGCTAGACACAATAATTCCTACAATAGAAAACTTATTCTTTGTAAAACGAGAATCTCGCATTTCCAGCGAGTGTAAACTATGAAAGTGAAGTGTGGTTAGAAAGAATCAGGTAAATGTTTACAAAATATATACACATATATTTATATATATATCTGAATATATATAAGGGAGTGTATCAAATGTCTAGTCTTAGTTTAGGAAGTGGCGTGCATAGAACTAATAAATATAGTTTCGAATTACATATCAGGCGATCGACCGAGCCCGTTGCCACCTGGGCATCAGGTGTGTCCATTTTTCGTTGGCGGCGCCTCCAAATGGAAATCGTTAAGAACAGTTATGACAGCGCCCAGCAAATGTATGGAGCCGGTTATCAGCACATCCAGCTGAATATTGAAGGGATATCGCGTACGGATTGCAACGAACGCATCCCAGACTGTATTATACATTTGTCCATGATTCGGCTGCTGCTGGGAATCGCATAGCTGCTGCCAGGTGGCGGCTATGCTCTGGGCCCGCTGTCGCTGCGCCTCGGGGCTGTAGTGGAGGTTTGCCTGGTTGGGATCGTTGGGCTTGGCGGTCGCCAGATTTGGAACAAAACAGATCATATCAAAGGCGCACGCCTGCTGCAGCACATGCAGCATGGCCTTTGTATCCGAATCCCCAGTGCGATTAAATACCAAAATATTTGGATTGCGACTGCAAAAACGAAAAGGAATTAATCAATTGTTGCAATCAACTTGCCCTAAAGACTTACCTGTGCCTGATGCTCTTCTGGTACCAGTCACAGCAGACCCGTATGCTCTCCACGGTGTGTGCACCATCCAAATGGACGCGCATATTCTTGTACTCGACCAGCTGGCAGCGTCCGGGCCAATTGGCCGCGTTCAGGCCGCGCAACACCTCACTCGTGATGTGCTGTTCGTTGATCGGATAATCCCGATGCAGTCGACCCGTTGTCTGGCGCAGCCAATCGTACGTCAACTGGATGGCCAGCGGGGCATTGAGGCGAACATATTCATTGTGGCCATCCACAATTTGTAGATATGCTTCCGTGCTGGGCACCTGGAACACCTGGGCCTTGCGCTCGGCGGCACGCTCATAGATCACCTGTAAGCATTCCGGCTGTGTTACGTGCGTATAGACATGGGCGCCCGGCTTTATGATGCCCGCCTTCTGCCAGGCAATCTGCCGCAGCGTGTTGCCCAACAGGGCCGTATGCTCCAGGGCCAGCGATGTGATGCCCGCCGTGCGCACATTCCGCAATATGTTCGTGCAGTCCAGCTCTCCGCCGATGCCCACCTCGAGCACGACCACATCGACGCGCTCCGCGATGAACACATGGAAGCCGACAAGGGTCAGGAACATAAAGAATGCCGGCATATCCTTCTCGTGCTCGCGCTGCACCAGCAAACGATTGTAAACGAGCCAGAAATACTTGGTGAACTTGTGCTTCGGCAGCGGATCCCCATTGATCCGGATGCGCTCATTGGTGGTCGCCAGGTGCGGTGAGCTGAAGAATCCAGTCCGTGCGCCATATTGCCGCAATATCGATTCGGTCAGCGCACACGTAGAGCCCTATATACACATTATATATGTGTATATATGAATAAATACACAAAAGCGCAATCAGCGATAAGCGAAAAGCTCAGTAAGATTTCCACACACACAATTCATACAATTCACACTTATCAGTAATCACTCGATTGAGTCAAAGGTGCTGCGTCTACACTGAGCGAAATTGACTATAAACAATCAATGGGCAGAACCTAATTCGCGTAATATAAATAAACAAACAAACTAAACGAAAGATCAATTAAGAGGCTCGAATTTCGGACATTTTCAGTTCCTTTTAGTCTCTGTTCAACTTTCATAAACTACACGGAAAGAATCTGAGAAAATATATATATATATATATATATATATTTATATATCAAACGGGAAGGAATAGAGATTAGAGATCTTCAGACATTTCATATTTCATTATCTATTCATAAGTAATATACCAAGAAATAGTTTGTATGAAATGAAGAAGATTAGAGGTTCGAGTAGCAGGTATTAATCTTTTGTGAAGAATCTGTACATATATTTATATAAACACATATATATGCATATTTTCTGAATGGAGAAGATTAGAGGTTCGAGTATCAGGCTACTACCCGAAATATTCCTCGCTTCTATTCTATATAAACATATATGCTGCACAAAAGAGAAGTTTATTACCAGGGAGTAAATATGCATGTGATACACAGCTGAAGCTACATATCTTTTGTTATCTATAAAAAAAAACCTTAGATATATTAAACGGAAAGGTTAACAGTTCGAATCCCAGTCATGAGCTATTTATACTTTTTACTCCACATTACGTTTACCCAGATTTTGTAATATCTTTTATCTTAGATTCATTTAAAGGGAAGGTCGGTAGCTCCACTCCCATTCTACAATATGCAAGATAAGCTCCAGGTGTTTCTAGATTTTCATATTATTTGTCAATTATCGAAACACATCGAGCTCAGGTAAGCTATAAAATGCAATGCAATTAGGCGCAATCTCAACTTTTCTAGCATTTTTGCTATCTATTAATAAAGAACTTTCCGTAATCCCATATAAAATTTACCTCTAATGAACTACCTCTAATGAATTAGCCCCTCATATTCACTGTTCTTTCGGTGTATCTATATTGTAATTGTTATACCTAAACTTAAAATAGATAAAATTAAGAGAAATAGATAAGAAAGAAGAAGTTTCCTTCCGCACAAAGTTCAGCATGAGGAAAAAAAGAGGGAACCAGAAGCCGAAAAAAGCTTCAATTTAACATTTTCGAGTTCGTATAAAACCAGTATCTATCACAATTATTTTTTGTCGTGTATTGTCAATTGTTTATGTTTGTCGCATTTATTATTTTGCTCCAATTGGTGTTAATTATCAGTTTTTGGCTGGCGGCTCGCTCGTTAGCAGGAACAATATGAATATCAAATAGTGCTTACCTTGCCCTTGGTGCCGGCCACATGTATCACCGATAGCTGCTCGACATCCTCCAAAGTGAGTCCGCTGCGCTTCAGATACTTAAGGGTGTGCACCAGCGAATTTAGCTTTCTATCGGTAATCGAGTTTCGTATGCTGTCTCCGTTTCCCTGTAGCTTTGTCAGCGTTTCAATTGCTGCCTGAAATCACACAGATTGTTTGTTCACTGATCAAAATCCACATTTCTGACGACCCACCTAGCCACCGCCCCCACCCACGCTCCCAACCCACTGACAAAGGCATTAGATGACTCACATTGTAGTCTGCATTCTCACGTGCAATACTGTTGGCATCCTGGTCGTTGGGCGTAGCTGGACGTCCGTCCGGATAGAATACCCGATCCGCGAAAGACGGTCTCCTTTCGTCGTCGTGCCTCTTTGACCACCCATTGCTCTCGGCAGTTGGCGTCAGAGTCCTGGGCAAGGGCGGCCCTGAGGCAACTCCACGCACCTTAATCTCGTCCATTCGTCTGGTACAGCGTACAGCTTTTCGCACATCTAGGCAGCGTGTGCTGATTTTATATACTGATCGCAGATTTTTGCGCATATCAATATTTATAACGATCGCTTTTCAGCGCTCTCGCGAATTCGAGTCTTTTAACGAAAAACAAAACAAACAGAAAAGAGAAACGAAAAACAATAAAAAAAAAACATTTATAGGTAAATTGTATTGGATTATTTATAATATAAATAAAGGAAGTGCGTGTGCGGGCACCAGGTGATAAGATAGTCAAATTTCACCATAAAACGAGCATGCAACGATGACATACATATTTCCATGCTTATATAAATACGTATTTAATTTGAACATGCAACACAAATAGATAACGGTAATTATATAACGCGCGCGCGCGCTCGTTTGCAACGAGTTCTAGTTCGTATTGGTTATCGATACAAGACAATACGATACGATACGATATGAATGATTACGATAAATTCACGATAAATGATAAATGAGTAGGTGGCAACTTCGCAATGCTTACACAATGGACGGGCACACATGCTCGAGCAATGAACATACTCACGCACACACGTACACGAACACAGACACACGCAGGCGCACACACGCGCATCGCAAATTATATTTACAGTTTAGCTATTAACAGCGAATTTAACATAAATAGATATGAAATATGTGAAATGCAGCTGTTAACTGAAACACGCTTCCAATGGCGTCCCCAATTGGGACTGTGGCGCCGACGTCACCAAAGTAACCACCGGTTAAATCACAAACAAAATACATGTATAAATTATACACAGAGTATGGCCGAAAGAGAAACCGCGTTGGGACTGCCGCACGTTTGCGTCCGTCCGTGTGTGAATGGCAAAACAAAAGCGCCAAGTATAATGAAAAAAAAATGTGACAATTTAGAAGCAGCTGTTGCTGTTATGTGTATGTATATAAATTTGTGTATGTATGTATGCGTGTGTGAGCTGTGTGCGCGCGTGTGTGAAACAACAATAATACAAGCATGACTGAAACAAGCAGTCAAGCTGCCAGGCATGTGCACTTAATAAACTAATTAGTAATATATTATTAATATGATTTTCTGATTTTGTTTCCCCCCTCCAACAGTCGCTCGCGTCTGGGCAATTGCGAGGTGTGCGCCAGGCAAGCGGCCCGCTACGCCTGCCCCAAGTGCGAGGTGAAGACCTGCTGTGTGACCTGCGTGCAGATCCACAAGCGCGAACTGAACTGCGATGGCAAACGGGATCGCACCAAGTTCATGCCCATCAGCGCCATGACCGAGCGCGAGTTCATGAGCGACTATTGCTTTCTGGAGGAGTGCACCCGCTATACGGAGGATCGCAAACAGGATCAGATCAAGCGCTATACACAACAACAGCGACAGCTGCCGGTGCCGCAGCATCGACTGCGCAAGGCGGCCCAGGAGCGGGGCACACGCCTGCAGCTGTTGCTGCCCAACTTCAGTCGGCACAAGGAGAACACGACGTATTTGAATTGGAAGCAACGACGCATCTACTGGCACGTCGAGTGGCTGTTTGTGCACGCCACAAGCAGCTCGGTGACACGTTTTGTGGACAAACACTGCGACGAGGAGCGTACCCTGGCCGATCTGCTGAGCAAGTACCTGGATCTGTTGCAGGCGGAGGCGGTCGAGCAGCGCAAAGTGTTGCAGCATCATCAGACAGCCGGCATTGGGCAGCTCAGCATTTGGCTGCGTGCGGAGGGTGTGCAGCGCAGCGGCCAGCGCTGCTATCGATTGGCCGCACATCAGACGCTGCGCGCCAATCTTGCGGGCAAGACAATTGTTGAGTTTCCTGCCATTTACATTAGCTACGAGGCTCGTCCGCCCGCCGGCTATGACCTCATTGACAGCGGTAAGTGGCACACTCCACATCCATTAGATTTTCTCAAACTCGACGCCTTTGCAGATGAGGAAGTGGAGGCTGCCAGGTCCAACAACAAGCGCGGCCAGCAGCCACAGGATTCGGAAGCGAAACCCGCAGCCAAGCGCAGCAAGGCAGCAGCAAAGCTAACGCAGCAGCCCGAGGTGCACGATATTTATGGGCTGGCAGGCGGTTTCGGCGCGGACGACAACTCCTCCTCCAGCACCAGCAGCGATGAACTGTTGCTGCCCAGCGACCAGGAGGCGCAACTTAATTGAACTCCAGCTAATTAATTTAAGCAAATACTACAAAATAATAGATATAAGCTGCTAAATTGAAGCAAGGCTTTGCCATAGTTGAGCCCAAGTTAAGTTGTAAGAGAACTCAGACAAGAATTCATGCGCTAAGCCCTGAAGGAACACTTGATATAGAAGTGTTAAAGATATCATCGGACGTCTAATAAAATATCTTGAAAAAATTAGATTATAGTTTAAGAAATAAGACTATTTTGAAATTACAATTTTATAGAGTCTGCCATTACAATAATTTGTTAATAGAAAATGGAATTGCTGAATTTAAAATTGAGTAAATCGCGACGAGGCATGGCTCGAGGCCAAGCCCCAAGATGTCGCATGGCCCGAAACCCATCGTAAATGGGTACCAATTAGTATATAGATACAGACAGAAGAAAACAATTCCGAATCCATCACATATGAATACTTCTTATTAGGCAGAGTCAATCTAGCCATGTCTGTCAGTTCGAATGTATCAATCTCAGAGATCATAAGATCTGAATACTTTGCCTTCTGCGCTGAGGATATCTTCCAGTCGGGCAAGCTAACTAGTTTTAGATAAATGGACTGATTTGCTTTTGAGATTCGAGTGACAATAGATATAGCTTGATGGATATGCACTAAAGATAGATTTGATGATCTAGCCATGTCCGTTAGTTCGAATGTGCCAATCTCAGAGATCATAAGAGCAGGAGACTTATACCTTTTGGATACTTTGCCTTCTGCGTTGGGGGTATCTTCCAGTCGGGCAAGCTAACTAGTTTTAGATAAATGGACTGATTTGCTTTTCAGATTCGAGTGACAATAGATATAACTTAATATGCACTAAAGAAAGATCTGATATATCTTAGAGATAGAGCTTTCTTGCGCTAGCTCAGCCGTTTCTTGCTCTTTGCAAACACAACAATTGAATTTGTTTACCAAGGATTTATTTATTTATTTTTTTGGGCTAATTAAATGATAAGAATAATACCACGCTCTCATTAACGTTTCATTGTAGTTGTGGGGGAAAAAAAGGTCAGCTTCAGACCGACCACATTATCAACGCCGCAAATATATATCTATATATCTATATATATATATATATATGTATCTGTATAGGCATAATCATGAATGATCTCTGTGTATGCTTAATTTGTGAACAATTCGTTTTTGTTTTTGGGTAGAATTTTTATAATGCCTGCCATAGATTTAACGCAATTGGCTCAACTCTAGTTAACAATCAAATTTCGATATACCAATTAGTTGCCTTTGTACATAATACATAAGTCGCACACAATGTACATACATACATACATACATACATCATACATACATACACACACACACATACATACATACATATGTACATACATGTATGTATGTATGTACATCTCTCTATAATATGTATGTCAATATTATATATTTCATTTAGTAATGTTTTAGATCAGTTTATTGTTTTTTGCCTGCACCAGTTTTTGTTTTGTTTTATGTTTTTAGGCTAAATAAAAATTAAATTAACGCGTACAAAATAATAATAATAATAAACACATAGACACAACTCTAACAAAATTAACATTGTTTCAGTTTTTCCTTTTATCAAATGCATTACAAAGCAAGAAAAAAACATTGAAACATTTGCTCTACAAATTAATTGGAATATTTATGTTAAGATTTGTGATTGTACGCACAACAAAAATCGACACGGAATATAGATATAGAAAGTACATCGACAATTGAGAAACGAAAAACTATTTTTGCTTTCAAATTCTTCTTTTTCTTTTGTTTAATTAGCTATGTGTATAAATATATATATATATATATGTATTTTTGGTGTTTAAACCAGGTTTAATTTTCCAATTTTTCTCTTTTTCCAACTTTTCTTTGCTGTCTATCCAGCATACGTACATGCGTTCGCTCTTGCTTTTCACAGACTTATCGAAAATTATTAAATAATAATAAGATTTTATATATATATATTTAATGTAAATCAAAAACAATATAGCATTGCCTGTCTTTATGAAATATACAACTAAAAACAATGCAACATGGACAAAAAAAAAAAAAAACATTGTTGAACTAAAAACTTGTTGCTTTAATCATATTGGGGTTTGTAGCGCAAGGGTTTTTCGGGGATTTAATAGGGGCTGATCGTTTATATAGGAGAAGAAAAAAAAATTTACATATACATATATTTTACTAATCGTACATAAATTTGTTATCAATTTCGCTAAACGCGCACATTTACAATTACAGTTTGAACATAGAGAGAGAGATAGGACAAAAAAAATAGATATATATATATATATATGTATATATATATAACGAAAAATAATAGCAACAACGAAACACACGCAGAGGAGCTGCCCAACATGTTTTGCAGCAGCATGCAATAATTAATAGAAAGTAGCACTTGTTGTTGTTGATGTTGTTGTTATTGTGATTGTTGTCGGTTTCGTTGTCGTTGTCCGCTCACGTTGTTGTCGCTTAAGTGTTGTTGCTCTTGCTGTTGTTGATTGTTGCGGTCGTTGTGCGCGCCACGTATTTACGTTAAGTTTACGTATTACTCGAAATGCTGCAAATACAAAATTGAAAATACATAAATATATATATATCTATATTTAAATCAAAGAACATTCAAGCACCCACATTCGCTACTCCTATTGGGGCTGCTGCTGCTGCTGTTGTGTGGGCACTGCGCCAGGCACAAAGAATCCGCCCTGCGGCACGGCCACCGGAGCCATAATGGGCGCCAGGACAGTCTGTGGCGTTGAGTTCATGGGCGCGCCCGATGGATTAAAGACATCAACATATGAGTTCTTCAGCGCTGCAATTGAGAATGATTCATGCTCATTAATATGCTGCAGTGCATCAGCATGGCATAAACCTACTGCGATTGCGTTTGATTTTGAACATGTTCGATTGCAGTTTGGGCTGTGCGCCGCCGGGCGGCGTTACTGCTGCTGCTCCCCCTGGGGCTAGACCAGGCGATGGCGATGCTGCTGGTGCTGGTGCAGGTGCAGGTGCTGGTATCGCAGCTGATGGTGCCGCATAGCTGGGATAATCGTACTCCATCTGACTCTCATAGACATTATTGGCGTTGTTTGGCAGCTCGTGCGCATTTTGCTGTGGCAACAGATTGGGCGTGGCAACTGGCGTGGGTATGGTGCCCAATGTATTGAGTGCTGGTGGCGCCGGCGCTGGCATACCCATGCCCATATCGCTCATCTTTGGTGGCGGCTTAAACGATTCCGTTTCATCGGCATTGCCCTCGGTATTGGTCCAGCATTTGCGTTCCTTATCCCACACAATTGTCGGATTCTTGTCATCCGGTAATATCATTTGATTTTTCGGCTTCAGCGAAAACTTATTCCACAGTCCACCAAACCAGCCGGCATTCTGATTCCCCGGCGCGCTATTGACCAACAAAAATGATGAGAGATTATTTATGGCCAGTTCTGTTAACGAGGGCGGCGAACTTACCCGGGCAAACCGCCAGCGCCGGATTGTTGCTGTTGCTGCTTGCCCGCCGTTGAAGGTGCGCTTCCGGATGTTGCATGGCCAGCTGAGGATGCAGCTCCAGTTGTCGCAGCTCCATCGTCGTCGTCGTAACTCTTTGATTTTGGCATCGAAATTGTGGGTCGCATTTGTTGCTGCTGTTGGTCATGTTTGTTGTCGTTTTTTTTATATTTTTTATTGTTTTTTTTTTTGCGTTTGATTTTTGTTTTATTTTTTTGTTTTTTTATTCAAGTGCGTGTGGTTTTGGTTTTTCAGACATGAAAGTTTCAAATTGTCGTTTGGGGGCGGGATTTGGAGAAATGGCAGTTGATTAGTTTCGGTTATTGGCAAACGAAAAGCAAAGAAATTAGTTATAGTGCATAAAACACACATACATAAAGTATATACATACATATACATAAATATTAATATATATATATATATTTGGATAGATAGATAGTTGTTAGTGTTGGCAAATGCATAAAAAGAAAATATAGCTGTTGGTTTAACTGGCGCAGTCAAAAACATATCTTATATCAAATATCAACTGGCTCGCTCTTCAATTGCATTTAAACATAGCTTAAGCTTACATTATTAATGTTTGGTTTTGCATTGCTTTGGTTTGTTTTAATATATATGTATATGCATATTGCCTAAACATTATTATGCATACGAAATCACAGAGTGCCATTTTACAGTTAGTTTACAGTTGTATATTACAGGTACATATAAGCGAGATAGAGATAGAAGCAGCTCCGCCCTGCTCTAATCGAAACAAGCCACGTGCGCCGCACATTTTACAACACTCTCAGTTGCTGCTGCTGCTGCTGCCGCTGCTGCAGTCTGGCAACGCTGCGCACGTGCTTTCACAAGAAAATAAGAAAGGACAACAACTGTTAATAACATAATCTAAATCTGTTTCTTAGTGCTAAGAGCCAAGCCGGTGGCGCTGCTGCCATTGCCATTGCCAGCGGTGGGTGCATCGATATCATATGTTCGCACCACGTTCGGTACTGTGCTTGATGTTGTTGTTGCCGTTGTTGTTTGACCTTTGGCATCCAAATAAGCTTCAAATTTGCTCAGGCTCTGCTCCACCTCAGTGCACATTTTCTTATAATTGATCGGTATACCCGGATTGGCGATTAGCTCCTGCATGGACCAAACGTTTTGCGGTGTTGTCGCCGGCTGTTGTTGTTGCTCCCGCTGCTGCTCCCGCTGCTGCTGTGGCTGCGGCTGCTTGATTATGCCCAATTCGCTGAGAAAATTATTGTTCTGTTGCAGCAGATAATAATCATCGTATTCGTCATATGCATCGTCGTCGTACGCATCTTCATCGTCGTCATCGTCATCGTAGTCATCCTCCTCGGCGAGCTCCTCGCCCTCGGCATCCTCATCGATGACATAATCATGCATCATATATCGATAGCGTTGCATTTCACTGCGATCCGCATTCGCCTCGGCATCGTAGCTGCTGCGATGATGCGACGCCAGCGGCGCCGGCGGCGTTGCGCCCAGCGGCATATCGATGGGATAGGTGCCATTGAATATAATGTGCGGCTTGCAGATGCTCCCGCTGCTGCTGGGCTTGCACAGGCTGTACTTGTTATGGCCGGGTCGCGCCAAGGCTAGGCTATAGCTGTTATCGCTATCGTTATCGTTATCGATTTCCTGCTCTGCCACCTCATCGATTGTCGAGGGCAGGTCAAAATTGACGCGCTTAACACCGCCTGTTGCTGCTGTCGCTGCCGCAGCTGCTGCTGTCGCTGCAGCTGTTGTTGCTGCTGCTGTTGCCATTGTTGTTGCTGTTGCTATTGTTGTTGCTGTGGCTAGGCTGGCTGCAGGCTTGGCTAACACCGGCTTGGCTGGTATGAAGCGAGTGGGCGTGGTTAGGGTTTTGGGCACAGCATTGATTAAATTGTTGCACTTATTAAAACTATTCACGCGACTAGCGATAGCTGTTAATTTTGCATAATTGTTGCTGCTGCTGCTTTTGTTGATGCTGCTGCTGCTGCTGCTGTTGCTGCTGTTGTTGCTGCTGTGGTTACTGCAGCTGCTGCCGCTGTTGCTGGTGGCATTATGATGTTTATTTATGGCTATAATGCTACTTACATCATTCAAATTAAATGCCTTCGTTGCGGTTGCCGTTGTTGTCGCTGTGCATTCCTCTATATTGCTGCCGATGCTGCTGTTGCTGTTGTCGCTGTTGTTGCTGTTAGCAAATTGCAATTTTCGTGGCAATTGTTTGCTTTTGTCCATGTCTTGGCCTGTGTAGTGCATTTGCTTGCCATTGCTAGCAGCGGGCAGCTTGAAGGCATTGTGTTTAAAGCGATTGTTGCCGTTGTCCATGTTGCTGCTGTGCGCACTTGGCTCTGGCAGCTGCAATTGTTCTTGTTGCAGCTGTTGTTGTTGTTGCTGCTGTGTTTGCTTAGCTTCTGCTGCAGCTGCAGCTTCAGAGTCAGCTGATAGTATTATTTCATTATTGTTGTTCTTGTTTAGATTGATGTTGCTTTTGTTGCTGTCATCAGCAATCAGCTCGTTGCTCTCCATTTGCGCCAGCTGCATTCCAGGTGTGTTTGTGTGTGTGTGCGTGTGTTTGTGTGTGATTAGATTAGACGTTAGCAACATATTGCCTTAATTTACATGCAACGCGTTTAGCAATTGTCACTTCTCTTTAGCCATAACAAAGATAACAAAAAGATCACAAAAATAATACTACAATAAATCATAATGCTTAACTACAACTATAGCAAAGTCAACGCAAATTTAAATTAAATATGCATATAATCAATAAAAAGACAAGAGCTACAAATGTAAAACCAAAGAGTGGCCTCTGAGCAAGTTTTAACTAAACGCGACCTGAGCGACTGCAGGTGCAACAGTTGCTGTTGCCATTGCACCACCTACCTCATCGCCATACGGCTGATGTGCACCGCTGGGCCAATAGTCGTAGCCAGTCGCTGGTTGTTGGGCGCCGTAGGCCTCGCTGGCGGGCTCAATGTGCCCATAGACTGTACCCGGCTGCAGTTGCTGCGAGGGATCATACAGTTGTTGTTGTTGTTGTTGCTGCTGCTGTTGCTGTGCCGCATTGGAAACGTAGTCTGTTGGCGCCGCATAAATATGGCTGTTCAGCGTTTGCTCATGACTCGGCTGTATTTGCGGCGCTGGCGGCAACGGCTCATAGTACTCTGTCGGCTGCTGCAGCTGCTGCTGCTGCTGCTGCAATTGCTGTTGCTGTTGCTGCTGCAGCTGCTGCTGCTCCTGCTGTGACTCCTGCTCGCGCTGCATGGTATCCTCATATTGCATGTTTAGCTCACGCATTTGCTTGCTCAAATCCACAAATTGCTGATCAATGTCGCTCTGTTGCTGCTGCTGCTGTTGTTGCTGCTGTTGTTCCTGTTGCTGTTGCAACTGTTGCTCCTGTAGGGGCTGCCGAGCGTAAATGCATAAGCAATTGTTTAATCGCGACAGCTGCAACACACTCACCTGATCAGCCAGCGTGCGCAGCTGGCGCAGCCATTCCTTTTCCTCGGTGGCCCCTTGCGGTGCCGCTTGGCCGCCATTTGTGGCGGTTGGGGGACTGGCAAAGGAGACCCGATTGATCAGTATGGGATCGTGGTAGCGCAAACGTTCCGCCAGACAGCAAACCTATCCGTCAACATACACAAAAATATTATTATTATATAAGCAATGCACACATCTATTTATATATGGACAGAACATACGCGCTGTATAAAATCACCATCATAACTGTCCGGCTTGAGCTCAATGTGCTTGGCTATCTGCTCCAGATAGTTGGTGCAGCGGAAATGTTGGCCATAGTCCAGGATGCGTGTGGCCAGCAGGAACTTGTAGTGCTGGAAGTTGACAATGCTGAACTTGTGATCAAACAGAGATCGCGCATATTCATAGATCTCCGTCATGATGATCGCCTCGTTGCTGGCAAACTCATTGAACGGCTTGTAGTGTGACGCGCCCAGCAAGATTAACCTGTTCAAGAAGAGGTAGAAATCTCAGTTGAATAAGCAGAGCTTGTCATGGTGATGATGATGACCATCTGCTCACCTGGGCACATTGCCAGTCAGCGTGGTCAGCTCCGTGGCAGCGCTGTCATAGCGTCCGAACTCCTCCTGCGCGACCAGATAGCAAAAGTGTGCAGCATAGATGTCGCCTCGTTGGAAGAGGGTATCGCCCAGTGCAACGACAGAGCTGCGATCGTATTCCGGCTGGCGTGACTTGTTGGTCACCAATATAGAGAGATGGGAACGCCAGTCGCCCCACTGTTCGTCGCGCAGCTGACTGACGCAGGCGGGCGTATGACAGCTCTTCATTTGATAGAGCGTTTGCAGCGGATCGTTCGCTTTGATGGCGCGATTGAGAAACTTTTGCGCCACATCTGTTAGGGCATAACGATCCTCGTAGAGAGCCAGGAAGAACGCATGCGTCCACAGATTGTGATCGGTTGCCCATTGCAGTGCCTCCTCGACATTGCCGCGCAACACATAGCTGCGAAACTGATCGGTTGCCGCCTGCTCCGACATGGGCGGATCTGCATCAGCATCTGGTTCAGTCTCTGCAGCAGCTGCACCGCCCCCTATCGCCGCTTCATCCGCATCTGAATCGTTCAGGGTCTCGCCAGTGTGCACACGTAAATCCGCGGACTCGGCATCCGCCTCTGCGTCCGGAGCATAGGGATACTCGCGCTGATTCTCCAGCAACAGATCGCCCACATCCGTATCGGCAATGACCTGAGTTTGGCAAATGAAAACGAGTTAAGACATGCTTCGGCTTGGCTATTTGACCGTTCGACTCTTACCCCGTTCTGTCGCAGCAGCAGGATGAGCAGATGCCACATGAGGGTATGCGAGGCACGATACTTGTCCACGCTGCCAAGCGGCTTCTTCTGCGTGGCATACAGCACGGTGCAGGCGCGAGCCGGACCCAAGCGTATCTGCTCCTTGCAGAAGCTAATGATCTTGTCCTTGTGCAGCTTGCGTCCCTGCAGCGGACCAGGATACGCGCGCAGCAAGCTGCTGGTGGCATCCTTAATGCGTGGCGCCGACACCTCCACATCGTTGCGCAGTCGACCACGTCCCGCGTACTTGGGACGGATGCGCAGCAGCAGACTCATCGAGTATGAGGCCACCAAATGTGGCCGATTGTAGAGCAACGGTGTGCGACGTCTTGGTGGGCGTGCCACAGCCGTTGTTGTTGTTGCCGCAGTTGCATCCACATTGCCGGCAAATGTTGTTGCCACAGCACCAAGACCAGCAGCAGCTCTATCGGTGCGAGCGTGTGGAGTAGATAGTTTGGGGATTAGTCAAGAGCTGGACAAATGGTTTCGAGTTCTCAAAGCAGGCGAAATCAAAATCAAACTCAAGATAAAAAAAAAGTAATATCAAATAGATAATAGATCCAAATCAAATGCATGCATAAATTGATGGACAAGGCGGGCCAAGTTTTGGCAGCGGATATTCAGGGTTTGGATGTTAGAAGCAGAGTCGTTATCTCATTGCCAAATAGTATAGACTAAAGCTATGATGATAAGCACGGGTCATAAACGGAATTAACCTCCGTTATGTAAGAGATAAAAAGTCAGATATATATATATGTATATATATACAAAACCAACTCCAGTATCTGAGATACCCACTTTCCTAGAACTGTAAACTTAAGATACAGTATCAAGAAAACAAATGTTCTCTGCCCTTGCAGACATATAAAAAGAGCTTTCGTTGCTTATAATTCTCAATTAGTTTTAGCCTCGAAAGGGGGATAAGCGCTTGCAAAGCTAGAGTTAGTAGCAAAGTCTGCTAATAAGCAATAATCTGAAGGTTCTTCAAATAACATATATCTTGTTCTTGTTGCTTTTTATAGTCTACATATTACCCGAGGCGGTCAGCTTAAAGTTAAGAGATCTGTAATTTATAAATTTACACATCTGCTGTTTATATAATTGCTCTCAAATCTTCCTATCGGAGACATGATACACATATATATGTACATGTTGCTTATACAAAAAAAGTCCACTTTTAAATAAAAGCCCTATGGTTCGTAGTTTGCATGTTGAAAAATATAATCTGTGGCATATAAAAGTTCGGTATTTGACAGATTTTTCGATTTCAAAATGTGTACTGACTTTACTGCCAAAGTTTCAACTGGGTTGATTTGAAGTGAAGATATATCTAGATATGTATATATTCTTTTAATATCTATGTATAAGCGAGGGTATAAAAACATTTGATATTTATAATATTCATACGTTTTCAAATTCAAATTAAGTCAAAAATGCATTCACTGCTGTTCTGCTTACATAGTATGTTAAACAGCTGCAAACTGTTAATGACCCGCTGTTACTAACTTTTTTATGTTATATACAATAACAAGATAGCTGTTAATAACAGTCAAAAGCCTTTAGACTAAATCGTTTTTACACGTTTAGCGCTAAATTGAAGTATTAATAACAGCAGCAGATGATCGTTAACATTAACAGCGTCACATTAACATTTGTGGTTCATATGAACAGCATTAGGCAACATTTTAGTAAGCGTTTAAGTACAGCTTCTTTCTGTTAAGCATCTGACAGCCTTAAACGTCTTCACAGCTTCTTAAAAAATACTTATAAATTGGGGTTCAGTAAAAATGTAAGAATATTTTTGAGAGCTGCTCCCCAATGTAATGATATATTTACATAGTTGATGTCTAAGCAGCGCAACTTACAGCGAAAGAACAGCAGAAGTTTTTCTTTTATCGATATTTTAAATAGGACGAAACTGCGAAAAGTTAAAGTCATTGAAGCTCAAGTTGGAAATGAGGAAAAGTGTAGCACTTGATGGTATACAGATGTAAATGTGTGTGTGTTTGTGTGTGTGTATACATATGGGCTTACAAAAGACTTGGCACCATGTTGAGAGCATATTTAGAATAGAAGAGCCTACATGGAAAGTGAATTTTGAATTTTGACACTGATTCTTAGGCCCTTGCAGTGGATGTTACAATTTTGTCAGTTGTGAAACTGTTCAAAGCGATTCCATAGATATAGATTCTTGATCAGCAGCAAAAGCTTGGCTTTCCCTCTCGCTCTCTCTCTCTCTCTTTCTATGTTAACTTGTGCCTTCAGATATTAATTGGCATCGGACCAGTATGTCATATAGCTGTCACTGGGACTATCATTAAAAGAATTGGGTTTTTTTAATAATTACTTTTCAGTTATACAAGAATTTCCTAACTAAACTCAACAACTTTGGTTGTACTTTGAACTTTTTTGTCGGTTCTTCAAGATTCCTGATTAACAATGTTTCTTTCATGTAGGATCTTTCTATATACAGCATATTCTATATTTGAAGATATCTTAAGCTCAGAAATAACTAACCGAATTCTTTACTACTTTATCATTTACGATTAAAGTTCTGAAATATAGTTAAACATCACAACTGCAAGGGTCTAAAAAGTTCGGCGAGCCGAAAAGAACAGATCTTTCTGGTTTTAGATGAGCTATGTATGAGTGAGTTTTTTGTAGAGACCACCTGATATCAACGTTGCACTCCGAGCCAGCATAGTAACGTGTATATCCTGCCGAGGAGGCATCCTCACAGTTCAAATTGCTGAGCGAACGTGCACTCGAGATGCCATACGGAGCCAAGAGCCGGCGGCTGCTGTGGGTATCGCTGCCCAAGAGGCTGGCGCTGTCATCGCCCAGTGTTGAGTTCAACATATCCGTGTAGTTATGTTGTTGTTGTTGTTGTTGGTAGAGATTGAGCTGTTCGCTGTATTGTTGGCGACGACGATGGAATTCATTGGCTTGTGTTATGTATGCGTGTGTGTACCTAAAGAGGAAGCACATGGCGGCGTTTCGTATGTGTGTGTGCGTGTGTGTGTTGTTCGAGTTGTTGTTGTTGTTGTTAAAAACGAAACATTTTGGTAAAACATTATTTGCTTGTTGTTGTTGTTGTTATTGTTGTTGCTGTTAGTAGCAGACACAGCCCAACAGCTTCGAGTAAGTTTTTGTACTGGTTTCTAGTAGTATTTTTTTTTTGTTTTGTTTTTGGGTTGGGGGAATTACACAAAGCGCAGCGAGCGAGTGAGCGAGGAGGAGGAGGAGGATTATGCGACACATAATTAATTACGCTGGGAATTTGATTAATCGCTAAGACAATTAAAACGGCCAGAGGAAATTAGATGTTATCATCATAGAAATTATCTACAAATAAAGCTGGCAGCTGCGCTGTTAGCTCAACATGTTAGTTAACATAACGAGTAAGCCAACCACTAAACGAAAACAGAGAGTGAGAGGAAGAGAGAGAGAGAGAGGGGTGGGAGACAGAGCGAGCAACTCTACAGCCGAGAGCGAGTGACCTTTGGAGCAGATCAACGAGTAAGTAAGGTGAATTGAGGTAAGGATAATTAGCTACGACAACATGCCCAAGAAGTTGTGAGAAACAAACAACAAAAAAGTATAAACGAGTAAAAGTAACGAGTAACAGTAACGAGTAAAAGCAACGAGTAACGAGCATTTACTTCGGTAAAGCCGAAGAGCAACTCTGCAGAAGTGAGCACATTAGTTAAAACACAATTATCTACTATTTTCTATTTAGCTAGACTGGGGACAGAAGTTCCAAAACTTTATGAATGCTTGGTATTTTGTGTATTCCGTCTATATAGAAAATCTAACTATGTTAAATGTAAATGTAAATCCAATTTTGCTTGGGGAAGGTTGGAATGAAACAGTTGTTTATGTTCGCATAATTAAGTTTGCAAATTGGGTCAAAATTGAATATGTAATTCTAGTTTTTAGCGAAAACAAGTTTTCGTTTTGAACTTTACCGGATAGTTTTGGTCTGGTTTTGTGGCCGGAATGTTGGAATGAAACAGAAACTAACCTAAAAACCATTGCAAATGCAAAAGAAATGAAGTTTTAAGCAGGGAACGCTGAGAAAATTTGGATTGCAATGTCAATTCCAAAGCTTTTTTGGCCAATTTCTATGGCATGGGTTGAAAAATAGAAGGGTATACAATGAAACACTCTTCGAATGTCTTTTCAATCTCTGATTTTAGCCATTTCGCTTGTTAATCGAATATTAATAGGTGCAAATTTAATCATACTATATATCATTTTCATATGTTGCATTTCCATTCGTTCCATTGGGTTTTTTTTAATGAGATTAATAGAGACTTTGTGACTGGAAACGATGTGTGTGTGCGCCCATAAATTATTAGATAGCAGCTAATTTAATGAACCAACTCAAGTAATGCTACACAATCTGCAAAGTTAGCTTTTGGGATTTGCAGCTGCTTTTTATTTTCAGCTTACCTTTCACGTTCCCGGAGCAGAGCTGCCTCATCCATGCCGGCAACAGGTGCGGCCAGCTGATGAGCCTGCGCCTGCAATTGTGGCACCGTCTTCGATGCGGCCGCCGCGTTGACGGCCGCCGTCATAGAGTTTATCATCTGGCCGTACAATTTGGCGTACATGTCCGCGTAGGCGTGCGGATTGCGCGACATCTGCTCGTACATGCCGTAGGGATCATAGCCGACGGCGGCATTCGCATATTGATCGTAGTTGCGACGCTTGCCGCTGCTGCTGCCGCCGCCGCCGGCGCCGGCTCCGTTGAGTAGCTCCTTGTCCAGGTCGCTGTTGCGGGAGCTTTTGTTGCGATAGCCCTCGTATTGGCGGGGATCCCAGTGCTGTTGCCAGTCCGTATGATGGGAGCGCGTCCGTTCGCTGCCCTCGTGACTGCGCCGGCTGCCGCGCGGCTTTTCGTGCGATTGCTGATGCGACTGCGGATGCTGTTTGTCGCGACGTGGCCGATAATGGCTGCCGCCGCGTGGCGCCGATTGCTGTTCATAATCCTCGTAATCATCGTCAGCGGCACCGCTGCGTCTTTGCCGGCTCGTCTTGCTATTGCGCCCACCGCCGCCGCCGCCATCGCTGGCTGCCGCTTGACTGGCTGCCAGTTCGGCTGCATCCGACTCGCCATCGTAGTTGCTGTTGTTATTGTTGCTATAGCGCGTGGAACGTCCGTAATGCTGGTCGTCCCGTCGCCAGCGATTGCGTTCCCGGTCGCGTTCACGTTCCCTTTCACGTTCACGTTCCCTTTCACGTTCCCGTTCACGTTCACGCTCACGTTCCCGTTCGCGTTCCCGCTCCCGTTCGCTGCGCTCGCGTCCCGTGCGCTCCGGCTCGTGTCGTCGCTGGTTGTCCGCATCGCGACTGCGTCTCTTCACGTCGCGCGTCGATTTGCTGCTGCTGTGGCTGTCGTTATGACCAGCGTGAGCAGCG
Source organism: Drosophila kanekoi (assembly GCA_037075305.1). Lineage (NCBI taxonomy): Eukaryota > Metazoa > Arthropoda > Insecta > Diptera > Drosophilidae > Drosophila > Drosophila kanekoi. Next base: position 12,962,683 of record JBAMCE010000451.1, read on the forward strand.
CTGCCAACGCCACCGGTACCGACGCCGCCGCGCTGCGAGTCCTCCGTTTCGCCCTCGTAGTTGTTGTTGTTGCTGTTATTGTGGCGCCGGCTGCCGCGCAGACCACGCATACTGCGCTCGTCCGACTGGCGGCGCGGCGGCTCATGCCTGTCGCTCAGCAGCCAGTCGTCCTCGGACTCATCCTCCGACTCCAGATCCAGCGAGGCAGCTGGACGCGGTTTGCCACGCGCCTGTTTTTTGTCCAGCGGCGTTTGCTGCTGCTGCTGCAGCTGCTGTTGAGTTGGCAGCGAGGAGTTTGTCTCGTTCTCGTCGTTGCTTATGTGATGTTGTTGTTGATGTGATTCGGTGTCCAGGTCGACGGCAGCAGTTGCTACCGTTGCCCCGCTGGGTGCGTGTGTTGGCGTCGCCGTTGCTGCTGGCAGCGATAGCGGCGCCGGCGGCATCGTTGGCCGCTGATCCTCCAGGTTCTCTCCATCCAAGACCACCTCGCGCTGTTCACCAGATAGCACCACAGTCGCCTGGGTCTCCACGCCTGTCACTACGCGACGCGGTGGCGTCTGCTGCTGTTGTTGTTGCTGTTGTTGTTGTTGTTGTTGATGTTGTTGTTGTTGATGATGTTGTTGTAGTTGTTGTTGATGTTGTTGCTGCTGCTGCTGCTGCTGCATCTGTTGCTGCTGGTAGAGATCATTGCGCGTCGGCTGCTCACCCTCGGATGTGTCCTCACCATCGGCCTGACGCTCAGCCATGTGCAGCGCATTGGCCACACGACTTGGCGGCTGCTCGGTGCCGGTGACGAGACGTTGCTGCTCCACCAGCTCCGGCTGACCGAGCACCAGACGTGACAGTCCCGGCGGCGGGAACAGTCCATCTGCCTCCCAGTTGGACTCGTTAACCTCCTCGGGCTGCTCGGACAGGTGACTCGTCTGCAGATACTGAGCACGCTCATCATTTGGCGCCGCCAATACCTCCTGATTCTCATACGGCTGCTGTTCCGGATTGGGTTCAGGCACCAACATCTGGACAGGCACTACGGCAGCCACAGCGGGCACACTTGGCGCTGGTGGTGGCGGTGCCGCTGCTGCAGCTCCTGTGCCTGGCGTAGCCAAAATATTTACGCGCTTGCTAGGTCCTCCAGCGCGCTTGAAGGGATTTCCGGCAGCTGTCTCCATTGCGGGCGGCTGCAGAACGGTAGCCGCTGCCGGAGCAGCTGCTGGTGGAGGAGCTGCCTGTGCTGGTGGTGGTAGTGTAACTGTCGCTGGAGGAGGAGCTGCAGGCGCCGCTGCTGCTGGTGGTGGCGGTGGTAAAGTAACTGCCGCTGGAGGAGGAGGAGCTACTGCTGCTTGGGTTGGCTGATTTTGAAAAGCCTGCGGCGGCACAATAGCATTCAGTTCCGGCTCGGACACTGGCGACAACTGCTCCGTGGCGGGCGACAGCAAGGGCGGCAGTTCCAGCGATTTGCCGGCTTCAGGATTATTATTGTTGTTGTTGTTGCTGCTGCTGCTGCTGATGATGTTGGTGTTCCTGTTGTTGCCAAACGCATGCCAGCTGCTTTGGCCCTGCACGTTGAAGGAATCCTCGACAACGCTGGCTAGCGGAGGCGCCTCGCTATGGTTCATGATGCTACTGCCGTTGTTGTTGCTATTGTTGTTGTTGTTATTGATGTTGTTGTTGCCGCCATCATTCCAATCGCCCCAATCACCCCAGCCATCGTTTTTGCCACTATTATTATTGTCCACGACCTCGACAGCCGGTAGCTGTGCCTGTGGCTCCACCTGTCCCGGCGCTGGCTGATAAAATTGCTGCGCGGGCATAGCCGGTGCATAGGACAGCGACGCGGGGGGCGCATAACCCGCCGGCGGCGCTGTGCCAAACTCATGATAGCTGAGGCCTGGCTGTTCCACTGGCCAATAAGCTTGTTGAGCCGACTGCGGCAGCTGTGGCTGCGCCTGAGGTTGCTGAAACATTTGGCTGGCATACAGCTGCGGCTGCGACTGTTGCGTAGCGGCCGGAACTTGAGCGTGATGTAGCGAAGGTGCCTGTTGTTGTTGTTGTTGCTGCGGATGTTGCAGTTGCTGCGGATGTTGCAGTTGCTGTTGCTGCTGGGGCGGTGGCAGCCAGTTGGCATTATTGTGCAACATGTTGTCGCAGTGCGTTAGCTTGGCAGACTGTAAAAAAAAAGAACCCAAAACAAGAGCAGTTAAAATTTGGCACTTATGAAAAAAACATTTGCCATATCTCTTAAATGCGCTGCCATTTGTTGCTTAAGCACTTTCGACCTGTCTGGCAACGTACAGACTGTTGTGTTTCTTGTTTTGAAGCCTGGCAGGCGTCCATTCAATTATTTACAGTTATTTTCCCGTTTGTTTATGTGTGTATGTGCGTGTGTGGGGGGGCTTCAGCAGAGTTGCCACACAGCTTTCAGGCGACAGCTGTGCTCAATTCGACTTGGACTATAAAAAGAAAATGCAATAAATGCAACGATACCTGAGCCTTGTCAACGTTTTCATTCTGACTGATAACTATTTGCAAATCTGAATTGGTTTTCGCAGCCAGCTGCAGGCTCAGGGCGCGTTGCTTCAACCATGACATGTTTTTTTTAGGCTCTTTGGGTCTACGGACTCTGATTGCAAATTGGTTTGGCTTTTGACAAAAACAAAATAATAAAGAAAGAAAAACGTATCAAGTCAACTTATATGTACTTGCCAATTTCTTATGCTTCGCTTCGTTTTTCTAATTTCTTTTCTTTCTTTCCTTCTTCTTGCTTTTATTATTGTGTACACTTTTGTATAATCCGACAATGACAATGCCAGCAGCAGCGGCAGCAACAATAACCACGCTGAGCTAAAAGTTTACGTGGACGTTTGCTGTGCTCGCCCCTGTACCCGCTTACTGCCCGTCACACACACACAAACACAGACACTCACACACACACACAATCTTTTTCGTCGTTTTTGTTACCACCGTTTCGCTCTGGTATTTGTTGTTGTTATTGTGGTGCTTGACACAGCAGGTTTTTTGTAGCTCGGCTGCGGCGTTTTGCATTTAATATGCAGCGAATATAGTTTACACTAACATTTTTATAATTTTAATAAATATATGTATTAATTACTTATTATCAAGAGTTTTTCCTATTAATTTTTCTCCCTACGTCAGACGTTCAGTCAAAAGTGAAAACAGCCAAATTGGAGCAGTGGTTGTATGGTCGACTGGCAGTGTGAGAGAGAGAGCGAACGAACGAAATGGAGAGCAACATTGCCAGAGAACAAGTAAAGTTTCAGGCGAACTGCAAAAACAAATAGTACGCACACACACAGGGTTGTTACCGCTGAAATGTAATTGCAGCAAGTGCCCCGGATGGTGGAGGAGGGGGTTTGCTGGCACTTGCAGATAATTTCGCATAATTAGGCATAAAGCAGCTGATTAGCCGATAGGCGCCTGTCCATCAGTTTTGTGAAAATAACAACAGCAAAATCAGTTCATTAGCCAACAGAAAAATACATACACACACACACAACACACACGGGCCCCCTTCTCACGCACATCAACACAAACACAAGGTGTCAATACTGTGCCTTTCTGTTTTTTGCAGTTGCCCAATTTCTAATATTTTAATGGGTACAAACACTTACACAAAATTGTTTTTTAATCACGTGTACTTGAAATGTGTTAGCATTTACTTATTTAATAATTTTAATGCGGTTGGGTTATTTCTTTGATTAAATGGAATTTTTCGAGTACAAATGCCAACTCGACTTTTCGCAAGCGTTGCCAGTCTGTTGGCGCAACACTGACTCTTTTAACTAGCAGTAAAGCAGAATGTTAAACAACAGCTGCTAAGCCTTATGCAAATTGGTCACACAGTTTTTAACAGCTCTGTCGGCGATGCACAATATACGAAAGAGTGTGACCGCCCGTGGAAAACGCAAAAATACCTAATAAAATATGGAATATACTGAAAATAATTGTGTTTCGTCTTGAACATGAACTGGATAATTTTTTGTTAAGCGCATATGGTCACTAAAACGTGCTTTCCATCTTTGAATAGTCAAGTTTTATTTATATTTTATATTTAATTATAATGGGTAAAAAGGACAAGAATAAGAAGAAAGGCAAAGGCGCCGAGAAGACATCAATGAAAACCGACAAAAAGCTGGCAGCCAAACAAAAGAAAATGCTCGAAAAACTTGGCGAAGTAAGGCACGTTTTATTCGCCCCGGCAAAAATTCTCACACGATTTCGCCCCACTTACAGGCAGATATAGCGGAAATTGTAAAGAAACTGGAAAGTCAGGAGCAGAGTATAAAGGCCATAACCGAGGAAGTATGCCCGCCACCAACGCCACGCGCCAATTTCTCGCTGGTATCACATCCCGAAAAGGAAGAGCTAATCATGTTCGGCGGCGAGCTGTACAACGGCGCCAAGGTCACCGTATATAACGATATGTTCTTCTATAACATAGCCCGGAACGAGTGGAAGCAGCTGCGTTCGCCCTCTGGGCCAACGCCGCGCAGCGGCCATCAAATGGTCGCCGTTGCCAGCGATGGCGGCCAATTGTGGGTAAATATGGACACGAAAATCGGTTGGGATAATCTTTATATATATGGAAATTATTTGTGTGATCCACTTTGCAGCTCTTTGGCGGCGAGCATGCCAGTCCCTCGCAGCTGCAGTTTTATCACTACAAGGATCTCTGGTCGATGAGCCTTAAGACGCGCCAGTGGTCCAAGATCGCGGCACCCAATGGCCCCAGTGCCCGTAGCGGCCATCGCATGGTCGCTGCCAAGAAGCGTCTGTTCATCTTTGGCGGCTTCCATGATAATAACCAATCCTATCACTACTATAACGATGTGCATGTCTTCTCCCTGGAGTCGTACGAGTGGCTAAAAATCGAAATTGCCGGCACAATTGCGCCGGCTGTGCGTTCCGGCTGTTGCATTGCCGCCGCGCCGGATGGCAAAATCTTCGTTTGGGGCGGCTATGCGAGAACTTCGATGAAGAAGGATCTGGATCGGGGCATTACACACACGGACATGTTTGCGCTCGATGTGGATAGTAAGCAACCTCTTCCCAATCCATGCCGTTATTAATGCTATCCAATCTGTTAATTCCAGAGACTGGCAAATACAAATGGACAACCGTCAAAGCTGGCGGTTATCGTCCGAAGCCGCGCAACAGCGTCGGCTGCACCGTGGCACCAAATGGCAAGGCGTATTGCTTTGGCGGCGTGATGGACGTCAACGAGGATGACGAGAATGTCGAGGGCCAGTTCGGCGACGAGCTGCTGGCCTTTGACCTGACCGCACAGTCGTGGCGTCTGCTTGAGGTGGCTGCCAAGACCAAGACCAGCGGCAAGAGGGACAACGAGAAGTCCAACGATATTGAAATGGTCGGCGATGCGGCAACCGCTGAAAAGGCTGTGACCACCACGACAGATGGCATTTTTACGGTGACCGTTGGTGGACCCGGCTCCAGTCAAGCATCCTCGTCCTATGTGTCCAATATACCCAGTCTGTTTCCCGCTGCCCGACACAGACGCACAGACGTGCCCTCGCCGCGCATGAATCCCGGCCTGTGCGTTTGCAAGGGCATTTTGTATCTATTCGGTGGCCTCTACGAGGAGGATGAGAAACAGCACACGCTTAACGATATGTATGCGCTGGACCTACATAAGCTGGATCAGTGGAAGGTTATCATAGCTAGCAATCAGAAGGCTCACGACTGGATTGATGACACCGAGAGCAGCAGCTCCGACGAGGAGTGCTCCGACGAAGACGACGACGACGATGATGATGATGACGACGATGGCGATTCGGATATGGACACCGATTGATTTGGTGCAGTTTGCAACTTAATTAAAACTAAGCTGCATATCAATAAATACGAAATTGTTTGTACAACTAAAATAGATTTATAAAACTAATTGATCAAAATGGATGTGAGTTCATCTGAAATCCAGACTAGAAGCATTTAAAAACTGTGCGCAACATTTCAATATCAATTAGGCCATTTTTAAGGCTAGTTACAAACATAAAAAAAAACTCTCAGTATTTTTAAGAAACTAACTTTGATAAAGTATATTGGATGGTACTTTATACTTAATAAAAAATATCGTGTAAAACATGCTAATCGCAGAAAAATGTGTATTCTGGTACTTAATACCCTCAAGGCTAAAGTACTTGAATTCGTTTAAGACAAAATATATATACCAAAAGTTAAGAGTTGAATAATAAGTTTTTTTATTAAAAATTTAAATATATTCAACAAATATATGATCCAAGCTAAGCGTTAATTATAACAAATAAATAAAGTATATACAAGCTAAGTGCATACAATTTTTAAAATACCAAAACGGTAAATTAGGTTGGTAAGCGCTTAAAAATACCAAATGCGTATTTTAAGCGTGGCAATCAGCATTTGTCAAGCACTCACCTTTCCTGTGTGCATGCATGTGGGTATAGGTGTGAGTCTCTGGGTGTGTGTGTGTGTGCGTGTGCGTGTGTGTGGATGGGCATGTGCCTCTGCTGGTGCTGGTGTTGGTGTTGGCGTGCATTAGTGTATGCGTGCGTGAGTGTGAGTGTGTGTTATTATTATTGTTAAGGTTAACCAACAAGTTAGTTAAATGCTTAAGAGCTTGCGTATTTAGTTAATTTTATAAGTTAAGTGCTACGAACAGAAGCTACAGATGCTGCGCTTACTCCTTACCAACTGCGGTCGCGGCGATATGCTCAGGTAATGCAGCGCAGCGCAACACCAGGAGCCCCCAGCCCAAACCCCCGACCCCACATAACACACGCATGGCTTATGCGAATAGAGGGGTGGGGGGAGAGCGCGCCCTCGGTTGCGTTAACTAATGATAAAAAGGTTGCCCCTTTTGCTGGTCTCTGATTATGTCATCGCTTCTCTGACTCTTCTAGCCGCAGCCTTTTGCAGCATCTGCCGCAGTCGCAGATCGGGACGCGGCTGCAGAATGCCAGTCGCTTGATGCGCCAGCATCAGCACATGTGGCGTCCCCATGGATCGCCCAGCGGCAGTGGCAGCTGCCGGGCCAAGCTGCAGACGAGCCGAGCGCTGCTCTGGGGCGGCGCCACTCTGGGCGTGGGCGTGGCCATGCGCAGCTGGTGGACGTCGCAATCGCTGGTCGCCCACTGTGAGGGCAATCGGCTGACGGGCGTTATACAGCACACGCTGGAGCAGGAGGATCAGAACTTTGACTGGCGGCGTCTCTGGACATATCTGGAGCCGCACACCTGGGAGCTGATAGGCGCCGTTCTGGTAAGTCTAGTGGGGCTATTGCAGCTGCCATTTGCGATTGGATTCACTGCATCCGCATTGCCCTTTGCAGGCGGCGCTGATTGTGGCCTTCATCAATATACGCATACCCAATCTGCTGGGGGATCTGGTGAACACGCTGGCGCGCTATGCCAACACGTACGTGATGGATCCCATCAACAACTCCTTTGTCAAGGATGTGAGCAAGCCGGCCAGCAATTTGCTCAGTCTGTATCTGCTGCAGTCGGGCTTTACGTTCATGTACATCTATTTGCTGAGTCGCGTGGGCGAACAGATGGCCGCCAGGATGCGTCAGGATCTGTTCAAGCAGATCGTCCTGCAGGACATCTCGTTTTTCGACGAGAACCGCACAGGCGAACTGGTTAACCGCCTGACCGCCGACGTCCAGGACTTCAAGACCTCGTTCAAGCAATTCGTCGCCCACGGCCTGCGCAGCTCCGCCCAGCTAATCGGCGGCAGCGTCTCCCTGTTCATGATCTCGCCCCATATGGCGGCCATTGCGCTGGCCAGTGTGCCGTGCGTGGTCATGTTCATGTCCTATCTGGGCCGTAAGCTGCGCGCGCTCAGCAAAAACTCACAGGCGCAGGTGCGTAAAGATTTTCATAACTTAAAAGCAATAATAACTAATCGAATACTCGTTCCGTAGGCGGAGCGCGCGACGGGCGTATGCGAGGAAGCCTTGTCCAATATACGAACCGTGCGCTCCAGCGCCTGCGAGTACCGGGAGATGCAGCTGTTCGAGCAGGAAACTAACGAGGCGGCACGCCTGGCTCAGGAGCTGGGCTATGGCATCGCTGTCTTCCAGGGACTGACCAATTTTTTCCTCAACACACTTGTGCTCTCCACGCTCTTCATGGGCGGTCATCTGATGTCCACGGAAAGCCTAACGCCCGGCGCCCTGATGGCGTTCCTGGTCGCCTCGCAGGGTGTGCAGCGCTCGCTCTCGCAGGGCTCCGTGCTGCTGGGCACCATGATACGCGGCATGACGGCCGGCACTCGGGTCTTCGAGTTCCTCTCGCTGCAGCCGAAGGTCGAGCTGTTGCGTGGCTATATCATACCGCCGGAGCGTCTGCATGGCGAGATCCGCTTCGAGAACGTGTCCTTTGCGTATCCGATGCGACCAGATCATGTGAGTGTCTGCTCTTGTCCGCCTCTCCAGCCTCGCCAGCTTAATGGCTCTCTCTCTCGCTTCTCTCGCAGGTCGTGCTGAAGGATTTCAGTCTGACGCTGCGTCCCGGCCAGACCGTGGCGCTGGTGGGCGCCAGCGGTTCGGGTAAATCCACAGTAGCCGCACTCCTCGAACGCTTCTATGAACCTACTTCCGGCAACATCAAGCTGGACGGCTATAAGCTGTCGGACATCTCGCCGTATTGGCTGCGCGCCAATGTCCTGGGCTTCATCGAGCAGCAGCCCATTCTCTTTGGCACCAGCATCCTGGAGAATGTGCGCTACGGCAAACCGGATGCCACCCAAACGGACGTCTATGATGCCTCCAGGCTGGCCCAATCCCACGACTTTGTCACTGCCCTGCCCGATGGCTATAATACCCATGTGGGTGAGCGCGGCACCCAGCTGAGCGGCGGCCAGCGCCAGCGCATTGCCATTGCCCGGGCGCTGGTCAAGAATCCGCGCATCCTCATACTGGACGAGGCGACCAGTGCGCTGGATGCCACCAGTGAGTCGGAGGTGCAAAAGGCCCTCGACAATGCCGTACAGAATCGCACCACATTGGTCATTGCGCACAGGCTGTCCACGATACGCAATGCGGATCTGATTGTGGTCATGGATCAGGGACGCGTTGTCGAGGTTAGTTAGGGAGGGGATTCCATTGAAAATGTAAATGCCTGTTACTAAGCTTTGTTCATTTGCGTTCTGTAGACGGGCAAGCATGATGAGCTGATGGCCAGACGCGGACTCTACTTCGAGCTAGTGCGTCAGCAGGAGCGACGCGAGATCCAGGACCTAGCAGAGATGGTTGTGGAGGAGGGGAGCCTGCCGCAAGGCGCGGCGCCACAGAACACAGTACAATAATACGAAACGAAAGAACATATTTACACATAACGTATAGTATATGATGATTCCCTGTACATACATTTTATTTATTTTATTGTTGGCTCGCCTAAGAGAGAATTTATTGAAAATTGATTTGACAGAGAGCGAACACAATTCGTTGAGATAATTTAGGTAAATGGAACAGCTGGTGTTCATGTTAAATAAAAGCAATACAAATACATTGATTTTGTATAAAACATAAACAATGAAGGCGTATTTTGATTTGCCAACTGAATTTCTCAAGCAAATATAACGGTAATGTCACTTTGTAATTGAATCTATTCAAAAAGTGTGGTATTTATGGTATTCATCGCATTGGTTTGTTTTGGTATTAACGCGATTATGGATTTTCGCATACAACGCTCGCGGTCACACTGAGCACTAACGCTAGTCTCATTTTGGTTTTTTTTTTAAACAAATGCATTTGTTTTTTATTTTCGAACTGTGTGGAGTAATACAAGTGCCCAAACGTGCGAACGCTTGTGGAAAATGGTGTGAGGACGAATGCAAGAAAATTTGCGATGTGCGTTAAACAGCAGCATCAAAATATAAGATAAAATTATGTAAGTGTGCAAGTGTGCGTGTTGTTTGTTGTGTGTGAGCGTGTGTTGGTGTGTACTTGTGTATAGTTTTGGCAGTAACAACTATTAGTAAGAATGCAACAACAACAACAACAATAGGCCAAACAACAATAGCACAAGCTTGCCATTTGCTAATGCTGATGTCGTTGTTGTTCCCGTTCCCCCACACACATTTCAATCAAAATTCAACTGTGTTTTGCGCTTTTTGTATACATGTTCGTGTGCGCGCGTGTGTGTGTGTGTGTGTACGCGCGCGCGTGTTTGTGTTTGTGCATTCGTCATTTTGTGTATGTTATTTATATTTTTTTTATCTGTGCATAACAATACAGCTGCGTCAGCTGCTTGCTTCATTAGTTATATTAAGCACTGATACTATTGCTAAAAACATATGCAGTCCAATGTTGTTGTTGTGCAAGAATAAGTCACACCATTTCTCAGGGTCAATGCTGCCAATAACAATAGATTCACATCCCCCGTCCCCCACCCGCGTCATCCGTCAAGCGTATCCCGCATTCCCATAGAGTTGAGCGCTGCAGTTCAGCTGAACCAGTTTCAAAGCTAGTTCCGTAATAACTATTGATGTTGCAAATATGTTTTTCCTAAATACATGCATATTTGTTGTGCAATATATATTATTAGTTATTAATGCCGGCTATGACATCATGCTTAGATAAGTTCTATGGCCACATGCAGTAAATAAGTAGTTCGACGTGGATTACACATGTTTGTGTTTGCTTTAGGCTACGATCATGCAATCGAGTAGTTCATTCGCAAAACCGGTTCAGTCAACAAAGGCTTGCCAGATCGTTGCACATACATACACACACACACACACGACTGACTCTTTTGAGCCTGCTCTCATCAACATTAAGCTCTTTCTCTCTCTCCCTCTCTTCTCTTCTACCAGCAAGCGACGCATAAACACACTCACACACACACACACAGCCACACATACATTTCCATGCATCAACAAAAAGAACAACCACAACAACAGCGCACAGCAGCCGTGCTGCCAACCTGCGCCAGTTGCCTCTGCCCCCTGCTCGCCCACAATCACAACGATGAGCCGATCGTTATGGCACTCGGCCAGCAATGGCATTGCGACTGCTTTCGCTGTTCGGTCTGCGATTCCCATTTGCATAGCTGGTATTTTGAGCGCGAGAATTTGCTGTATTGCCGCGAGGATTATTATGCGCGGTTCGGCGATGCCTGCCAGCAGTGTACGGCGGTTATCACGGGTCCGGTGATGGTTGCCGGCGAGCATAAATTTCATCCGGAATGCTTTTGCTGTGCCGCCTGCGGCTCATTTATTGGCGAGGGCGAATCCTATGCCCTGGTCGAACGATCCAAGCTCTACTGCGGCCACTGCTATGGCAAGCGCCTGCCCGTGGACGCCCGGGCACGCATCACAAATGCCGGCAAGCCCATGCATTCCATACGACTCGTCGAGATACCCAAGGATGCGACGCCCGGTCTGCGTGTGGACGGCGGCGCCCTAGATGATGGTTGTCCCACGGTGCGGATAACCGAGTAAGTTCTCCACGGCCAATCTCATTGCGCACAATTTTTCATTTGAAATGCACAAAAAACAAAAAAAATACTGCAAAGTTTTCAAGATGCGTTTCAAATGCTTGAAACAAAAAGCTAACCTAAAATATAAGGAGCTTAAAATACTAAAAAACAATTTTTGAATACTACAAAACAAACTTTTAATATAATCTAAAAAAAAAACTTCAAATCCTAAAATTTTGTTTAAAAAATATTAAATAAATTACAAAATTAAGTTCTTCTACAAAAATACTAACTTAAAATATACCAAAAAGACTCAGGACACATTTTGATCAAAAATACATATAAAGGTATTATTTAAATACCGATTTGAAACATTTGAAAAAAAGCATAAAGAAATTAAAGTATTTGAAACTTGTTTAAACTAAGAAAAATGCTTCAAAAAAATGAAGAAAAATCCTAAAAATTAAAGCTTTTGAGTTATTTAAATGGTATTTGCATAGTATTATTTAAATATCTTTTCAAAACTCCTTTTTTGCATAAATATTGGAGAAGTTTTTGCTTTTAACTTGCTTAAAATACCTGAAAACTAAAATATTTTTTAAATGTTTAAAATATGCAGAAATACCAAAGGAAAAATCTACTTCGTTTAGGCAATAATTTTATAATCCAAAAGTTTTCTCTTCACATGATTTTTGCATATGACAGTTTTTTTATTATTAAATAGAAGCATTTAAATCAGGTGTATAACAGTTGCATACACACACACACGCACGCACGCACACTTTGATAGCTTCAAGCTCACAGACAGCGCACACATACACAGCGGCTGGCTGAAGCCTCAAAGCGTGTAGAAGAAATGCACTAATACTAGTGCACACACACACACACAAATACAAGTGCAGCTGTTAACAGTTGAATTAAATGCTTTTATGTGAATTATAAGAAACTATTTAAAGATTAAATTATCATAATTTGAATGCCTGGTGCTGGTTTCATACTTTCCTTTCTCTCCCTCTCTGTCTCTCTCTCGTGCTCTTTCTACTTGTATACTGTGTCGCTTTTGAAGCTTAATTTGTAAATTTTATGGTCGCATGGGCAAATACGCCTTCTCCCTGCTTACCTCGGTGGCGGATCGTTGTTGTGCTTCATATAGGTAAACAAAATATGATAAACACCCTAACTAACCCGATCCTCCTCACACGCTATCCTTAAACGTTCGTCCACTAATGGTGCTGTGTCTTCGCCTTGCAGGATCGATGTGAACCTGACGAATCTGCACATTGGCGATCGCATACTGGAGGTCAATGGCACCCCGGTCAGCAATTCGTCCGTGGACCAGATCGACAAGCTGATACGCAGCAACGAGAAGATGCTCCAGCTGACCGTCGAGCACGATCCGGTGCAGGTGTGCCGCAGCTGCAGCCAGGCGGACATACAACGTGCCAGTTCCGCAACGACTCTGGTCCTGCCGCTGAGCACATCCGCCTCCAGCGTCGAGGTCGGCGGACGCGGCCGCGAGCGTCTCTATAAGGCAGCCGCCACCGAGCCCAGCGGCAAGATGCGCAAGATGCGTCAACAAACGGTGCAATCCCTGCAAGCGTCCAAGTCAAACGTGCAACAGCAACATCAGCAGCCGCAGCAGCAGCCAATCGATCAGCAGCAGCAGCCGGCTTTGTCATCCCAGCTGAAGGAGAAGGAGCGCTGCTCGAGCCTGTCCAAGCTTTTGGATGAACAGCACACGGCGCAACAGCACTCGGCGCATCCGCAGCTCTACGATTTGTCGCGCACCCAAAGCTGTCGCGTTGTCCAGAAGCCGCAGCGAATATTTCGCGCCTCCGATCTGGTCATGGGCGAGAAACTGGGCGAGGGCTTCTTCGGCAAGGTGTACAAGGTGACGCATCGTCTGACAGGCGAGCTGATGGTGCTCAAGGAGCTGCATCGCGCCGACGAGGAGGCGCAGCGGAATTTCATCAAAGAGGTCGCCGTGCTGCGTCTGCTCGACCATCGGCACGTGCTCAAGTTTATTGGCGTGCTCTACAAGGATAAGAAGCTGCACATGGTCACCGAATATGTGGCCGGCGGCTGTCTCAAGGAGCTGATCCATGACTCGAGTCAGACCCTGAGCTGGGCGCAGCGCGTCTGCCTGGCCAGGGACATTGCCTGCGGCATGAGCTATCTGCATTCCATGAACATCATCCATCGTGATCTCAACTCGATGAATTGTCTGGTGCGCGAGGATCATTCGGTGATCGTTGCCGACTTTGGACTAGCACGCAGCGTCGATGCGCCCCGTTTACCGGGCGCCATGCCCACGTCCAGCGCCAGTGCCAGCTCGGCGGCCGGCATGGACGCGAATGCCATGTCGCCCAGCGGCACGCTGAGGCGCAGCAAGAGTCGCCAACGACGCCAGCGCTATACGGTGGTGGGCAATCCCTATTGGATGGCGCCCGAAATGATGAAGGGCCTCAAGTACGACGAAAAAGTGGATGTCTTCTCCTTTGGCATAATGCTATGCGAGGTGCGTCATCTCGAGTCTCGTAACTGTACCTTTCTTTTTATTTATCTGTATTTCTTGAATTATCCTTTGTGCCATATTCGTAAACGTTTTGCTGGCTGCTGCCGTTAACTCTCCTGCTGCTTTATATGCTTAATTCTTAAATGCTTAACTGGCATATAGATAACTTTGTATCATCAAATCATATGTTTATATATGTTACGTTTGATCGTTTCTTAAAGCTCCTTTTGCTCTCATGCATATCAAGTTTCAGAGAACTTAGTTCTTTAACTCCTCTTTCTGTCTCATTCGCAAACGTATAACTGGCATAAGAATATGTTTCTTATGTTAAGCTGCTTTAATAAGCTCTTTTTCCTTACTAACTGCTCTTCAATTCCTCTTTCTGCCGCATTCGTAAACGTTTAACTGGCACATATAGTTATGTTGGTCGCTCTTTAAAGCTCTCTTTGCTTATTCATGTGTCTTCTTTTGCCACAGATCATTGGCCGCGTGGAGGCCGATCCGGACTATATGCCACGCAACTCGGACTTCAGCCTCAATCAGCAGGAGTTTCGGGAAAAGTTCTGCGCCCAGTGTCCGGAGGCGTTCGTCAAGGTGGCCTTCGTCTGTTGCGACCTGAATCCGGATATGCGTCCGTGCTTCGAGACGCTGCACATTTGGCTGGAGCAGCTGCGCCAGCATTTGGATGCACAGCAACAGCCGCCAGCGCGTTTGCTGCACGAAATCGAGAACTTTCAGGATAGCTACATTAGCTCCGAGGATGCCCTGTCGCCCACCTCACAGCGCAGCCTGGACAATCTGAACGTGGCAGGCACCGCATCCGAGAAGGCAGCGACGCTGACGACGACGGCGACGGCAGCAGCGACAACGCTGCCCGCCAGCGAGCTGGAGGAGAAGGAGAACGTGGAGCTGTTGGAGAACGTGGTGATGCGGCCGCAGGACATACCCAAATCGCCGCACCTGGGCAAGGATTTCTCGCCCAGCGGCGAGCGCTTGCGCGACAGCATGCGCGCCCGTCGCCGGCAACGATTCCTGGGCGCCCAGCCCGCCCAGCTGCGCGGCCTCACGCCGGAGACGACCTCGACGGAGCGTGCGCTCAAGCAGGCGCTCAAGAAATGCCGGCCATTCGGCGAAAAGGGTTATCTTGTGGACTTGCGGCCGGGCGCCGAGCTGCAGCTAAACGATGTGCGCGACCTGAACAACTATTCGGACGTGGACTCCAGCTGCGATACGAGCCTCAATTACCATGAGGTGAATGCCCCAACGCCGACGCCGACGCCGCCGCCGGTGGCTCCGCCAACACCGCCGCCATTGCCGCCGCCCGAACATCGATTGGCGTTCGAGGATATGCGGACACGTCTGCATCAGTGCCGCAGCAAATTCGAGCATCTGGAGGAGGCGAATCGACGCAACTTTAGTCAATCGCAGCACTCGATGCGCAACTTCTTCAAAACGCCGCCGGTGGCCCTCAAAATGTTTCAGCGTCTCGAGCACGAGGCCTCGCTGAACGGCAACAAGGCGACCGCGCAGCGCATCAATCAGACGCCGATCTTTGGACGCAGACAGCTGCCCGCGCCGCAGCCACAGCTGCACCACGCGGAGTCGCTGGAGCATCTGGCAGCAGCAACAACGCCGGCGGTAATTGTGGCCAAGCAGACGCCGGCGCCCAAACGCAGCAAAGCGGCCGCCACCATAGCCGCTGCCGTTGCCGCTGCCGAGCCGCATGCCACAGCGACAGCGGCGGCAACAGCAGCTGCCGCCCAAGCAGCGCCGGCGACGACAGCAGCTGCCAGCGATTGCCTGCCCAAGAAGCACAAGCTGACGCTGCCGCTGGCCGCCAGCCCACAGCAACGACGTCCTGTGCAGGCGTCCAGCAAGGCCAAGCCTCTAAAGCCCACAGCCAACGGCGGCGGCGGCGCCGGCTGCGTCTCGCCCACACGCAACAGACCCGGCTCGCCGGGCAAGCATCTGGCACAGCGACACACGGCCGCGACAGCGCAGCGACAGAGCAACAATCATGGTAAATCCTCGAGAGCATTTTATCTACGAGCTGGGGGAGAGGGGCTGGCGAGCACTTTGTTTGCCCAACTCTAGGATTTGTCAATGGGACAAAACAGAAAGGAAAGTCGACAGCAGGCAGCTTTTTATCCAGTTCACGCTTATAATTCGTAACGGGTTAAAGCCTAACTTAGATGAAGGCTGTGTTCGAGATTTGAATATGAACAGATGGAGACAAATAGATGTACGGCAAGATTATGTAGCGATTGGACCTAGTAGATCAACACAGATAAACCATTCCAATTGTAAAGTAGAGAGCAAAGGGGTGAAAGAGAGGGACAGAAAGCGGGTGACGATACAAGAGTTAAGAGACCTTATTTGGTGCAAAGTTGGAAAGACAAAGACATAGGATACATTTATAGGTAGAGCTATCAAAATGGGACCATGGGTCCGGTATATATACAAAGTATAAGTATTATTAGACTATTATAAAGAAAAGCAAAACGTGAGATCTTGGGTATTGAAAAGCAACAAATAACTAAACTAATAAAATAAAAACAGATCTGTGGTCTGTTGTATTAAAAGTGGAATTCTTTATTATTAAGCTAATGTAAAAATCTGAAATCGTAGCATTACTAAGAAGTATAACAAATATCTCTTATTATAACAGTTTCCAACTGAAATGGTAGCACAGCTAAGATGTTTAAGAGATATATTGAATTATAACAGTTTCCATCTGGTACCACACTCAACAAGTATAACAATTATTCTTGAATATAACAGGTGTAATATCGCCAATTTCTATCTAAAACTTTACCACAAGGTGCACGTATAACAAATATTTAGAACTCCAAAAGCTTCCATCCAAGATGGTTGTATATCTCACTAGTATAACAAATATTTTGAATTATAACAGATAACAAGTTGGATTATAACTGTATCCATCTGTAACGCCAGCACAGCTTAAAATAGTATAACAGTTTCCAAACGAGAGGGTAGCACAGCTAACTAGTATAACAAGTATTTCCAATTAAAACTGCTAACAAGTTGGATTATAACAGCTTCCATCTAAAACCGTAGGACAGCAGACTAGTATAGTAAATATTGCTTAAGATATTGCCCAATGTGTGTTTCATGCTGATCTTTTCTAAACTTCTCACGTTCTACTCCACACAGTCTCATCAGCCCAGCAGCAGCATCAGCAGCAGCTCTCGAAGAGCACTCGCCTCAGCATACTCAGTCCGGAGAAAGTGCATCGCCTGGGCGCCCGTCTCACTGACCAGAAGCAGAAGATGCGCGAGGAGGCGGCAGCAGCGGCGGCTGCTGCTGCTTTGGGCGCCAGCAGCAACGGCCATGCTGGAGCGGGACATGGACGCGCGGGGGCGGCTGGAGCGGGCAACAGTGTGACCGTAGATCGCAGAAGACGAGCGGCGCCAGCGCCACCGCCGCCGGTGCGGACGCACTTTAATACACGTTGTTAACTGTTATATGTTCGATGGCTGTTATACGCGCGTGGCAATTGTGTTGTGAACTGTCAATTTTATGCAGAAATTACCATAACTGTTATACGCATCAGTCGCACAAGCCCAGCAATTGATACAAACGGCGACTCTTATACACAGCAGCAGCAACTTATACCCACAACTGTAATACACTTATATCAGTGACCGTTAAGCACGCTTGGCAACTGCGCAGGGTATCAACTGTTATACACAACTATGCCCAACCATTATGCACAACAACAGCTACAAAATCATTCCACGACTGATATACAGGGATATTATTACGCGCGCATCAACTGCAATGAATATCAGCAGCTCGTGAGTAACTGTTATACGCAACAATTGTTATAGATTTCATCTGTTTCACTTAGCAATTGTTATACGCCTAAGCAGATGGACGCAGTAGCCCAGAGAGTGTTATAAACAGTAACTGTTATACATGGCAAGACATCAATAACGATAGCAAGAACAACCGCAGCAGCAACTCATTCCCACAACTGTTATACAACGCATTCCACAAACGCAAACATTCCATCGTGCATTGCATTGGCAATACGAAAATGAAAAAGCCCAAAAACGACAAATCAACGAAGCTGACGACGAACAGAAAACGAAGCGAACAGCGTTGCCACCTGGCGGTAACCAGCGGCAGCGCAGCGACGGCGGTTGCCAAAACTGTCCGACTGTAGTAGTAGAAGTAGCTCTCTAGCGCGAAAGAGAGGAGCAGAAGAAAGTATAAAAAATAGTAGGCCAGTCGCAAGAGATAGAGAGAGCGAGAGAGAGAGCGGGTGAGAGAGAGAGAGAGAGAGAGAGAGAGAGAGAGAGAGAGATATTGTTAACGAAGTTAAAAGCAAAATGTTACGAAACTTGCCTAATAACCTGTGCAGCTAATCCAACTGTTATACAGCTTAAATAACAGTAAAAGCAACTGTAAAGACAACTAACGCGCCGTGGTATAACATATAACAGTTATGCTCAATTTTAACAACTGTTACGCGGCGTTAGTTTTTTTTTCTGTTCAAATAATCCAATTTACTTTTTGTTGTATCTATAAAATAAACTTATATCTCCGTATACTAAGAGTATATCCAATCTAAACCAAGGTTAAGTGCCTGTAAAAAAAAAACAAATTGTTGCAATATTTACAAATTGTATAAAACGATATAAACCTAGCAGCTAAGTTTACAGGGTATTTGCATTAAATTAACAGTTCCCAACATAAAATTAATGAGCAAAACGTAAAGTAAAGTAATTTTTTTCTGTCGAGAGAGAGAGAGAGAGAGAGAGAGAGAGAGATGACAAATCGAATAAACGAAACGAATAGAAACGAGATGGAGAAAACCTAGTGCCATGGCCCATCCAAGCGAGAAAGAGACAGACAACAACAGCTGTTAAAAAGCAATAAGAAAAAATGTTAAAAAAAAATATTTAAAAAATATAACAAAAAGTTACAAGTCTGTGTTAGGATGGGAAATTAAAGAGAAAGAAAGAAAGCTGACAACAAAAAAAGACAAAAACAAAATTATTTTTTTATATACATACATACACACACACATATTATATTCCATGTTAGTGCTTAAATCTAATTTATTATATATAGAAACAAAATATTAACAAAACCTTATACCCTCCTATTAACTAATACGACTACGAACTAAACAATAATGTTGCGCTAGCCAAGGGAAAGAAATTTATATACTACTTACTATATACATACATACATACATATATATATATATATACATATGTATAGATCGATCGAGCAACCGAAAGTCTAACTTATACTCGTATACTTATATGTTTAACTGTACTACGCATGTGAATAGTTGTATGTGTAATACAAGAATTGCAATTGCTCAAGAAAGCGGCATTAGTTCGTAAGTAGCACAGTGCTAACTGTTATACAAGCACACATTCATGCACATGTTTATGACAATTACTTATGCTGTTAAAAACGAAAAACTGTTATACAACGCTATATTGTACTTTATATAACTAGGCATAAATTACACACACACACAAGAAACAAACAAATAAGAAACGCTTACAATTAATTGCTATTCTGCGAACACGCCCCTCAGCCCTCCAATAACTGATTTACACACGTGTATATGTAAATATATATACATACATATTTATATATTAACTATTTGCTTAGCTGTTATACTAACTGTTATGCTAGGCTAACAGACGTAGCTGTTATACTGACTGTTATGCTAGTCTAACAGCTGGCAAAACAGCTGTTGGCTCTCTGTCATAAGTACCATGTATATGTGCGCCTCTCAATGTTTAAACTAACTCAACATATACATATATATACATGTACACACACACACACACACACACATAAGATACATTATAAATTTAGTAATATGTATTACGCATAATACATAGCGTATATTTTTGTATGCAGTTGAAAATTATTATGTTTCAAAATACATTTGATTCCATCAAACCCTATGTGTGATATGTACTTTATTTGGCGTCAAGGATTTGTTAAAAGGATTAAAAGAGTTGAGCTTGAAAATCGGTTGCCCACTTACGATTCGACGTAAGACATGTTTCGTTTGCAAATCCACCAATCTGAGTGGAAAAAGAGTGGATCTGGATTATCAGTTCCAAGTTTAAGCTTGGAAATTCTATTTCTACACAAAAGCTATTCAATAATTTTGTTTTTACTGTCAATTATACCCCTATATACATATGTATATGATTTAAACAATTTGAACGTGTATCTAGAGCTCATCAACAACAATTTGAATTATTTTGTGAAATTCACCCGTAAAACGGGTGAAAAGCTTATATTATATTTTGTTAGGAAAACACTTGGCCCAAGTATTTCCGGATAATACCAGCTATTTATTATTAAATTGCTTGCATTTGCCGGAGCAGGTAGCCCTGCCTCCCAACTTGCCCGGCATACGAAATGTACCAGGCTGGGGCTGAGTCCCAATTCAGCTTGTGTGTATGTATCTGGTTTTTCCGCATGTTGCTTCCAGGAAGCCTCTCCGCAAATGATGTTGAATACACACAAAATAAAGGGCAATACGACAGGTTGTATACATCGTGGAATTTGTCCCAGACCATGGTCAGTATATGGATCGATATGTATGTATATGTTTGCGGTCGGGCCAACAGCCCAGGACAATTGGAGTACATGCACGCAGCAGTGGCAGGGGGCGTGGCATATTGAAAACTTACATACATACATATGTATGTACATACAAACATATGTATGTACATGCGCAGTGGAGAAGTTTCCTGGTCCCGAAATGGAACATACAGTTTACATATTATGTAAATATCAACTCGTATGCCAGCTACATTATGTACATACTTACATACATATAACGTGTGAAACAGTGCTGTTGACTGTTAACAGCGTTGCAACGTTGCCAATCTTCAGGCTGCCGCTTAACAGCTGTTAGGTCAGCTGTTTTTACAATGGCCTCTCGCTAAACAGCTGCTGTCGCTAATTAGTTTCATTTTTGCTTTTTGTTGTTTTTTTCTGCTGTTGCGACTGCCATGGAGTAACTGCTCAAGAAGTGCGTAACGCGAACATCATGCAAAACGTCATTGGGCACGATATGGTCGAAGCAGCTGCGCTGCAACGAGCGCAACTGCAATCATTTTCAGCCGCTGTCCACTGCAGTTGCTGCAAGCGCCACTGAAGTGACGTAGCAGCGACGCCGGCTGCGGCAGCGACGACGCGCCGTTACGTATTCAAGGTCTACATTTGTGTATCGATACACGAACGTTTGTATGTACATACACATACATATATGTGAATGTCCACAACTTCGTGTGTATACGCCTGCCCATGTACATACTATATTTACATACATGTATGTATGTATGTATGTACACACATATTCAAATATAAGCATGTAAGTATGTGTATGTGTGTGTTCGCGCATAGTATACACACAAGCAATGCTAGTGTACTGGAGCAATGGTCGCTGTTCTCTTTTCAACCCCCAACACGAACGCGCCCCTTTTGCACGACGTATCCATGCCATGCCCCGTCGTCACAGCGTCAGCGCCTTGCCTTGCGTTTTGCTTTTGCTTATGACGTGCTCGCACGTACGCGACGCACAACTGTTGTGTGTGTGTATGTGTATGTATCGCATCGTATAGATGTATTTACATATATGTGTTGCGGTACAGTGTTAGCTCTCTATCGCTGACCGCAGAATCTAGTGAATTGTTGCCTGCACAACATATAACTTATACGTCGTGAACAGTGGTTGCTAGTGAAGAGCTTGCACTGTACTCCTGAATGCTCATGTGTGTGTGCATGTCTGTGCTAAGAGGCGCACGCATACATACGAGAGCGAGAGCGTGCGCGCATGAACTGAAAAATGTGTACAACAGCAAACGGCGAGCGGCCCAATTGCCAATTGGCTACGGAACGAGTTAGAAAATTGTAAATAAATATTTTCAAATTGGTTGATAAAAAAAATGTGTATACATATATAAAATAGAAGAGAATATTTCTGTTTTTACTTAGTTTTAAAGACCTTATATAAAGATTTATTTTAAATACATATGTTCTTTTGTAATTAATAGTAATTTCAGTATATAACAACAAAGTGTTAACTTTCTTCAAAACAAAAAACAACCCTGCTGCAGTGGCCAACTGCATGTCCCGTGCATGTTGGGTTGTGAGTAGAGTAGCGCGCATTTACCATTGGGTCGCCAGTGCTGCTGACTATTTGACGTGCCTGTTTTTTTTCTTTCTTCTTTTTGTTTGGTTTTGCTTAACGCTGCTTTTGCTTTGCGCACCGCTCATTTTCATCATTCTGTAGCCGACCGTTGCCGCGTCAAGTTACGCTTACGCTAAATATTCTTCGGTATTATTGCCCACACATACATATTTAGCGTCGGTCGTGTACGTGTCTCCGCTGTCGCTCTGCGTATACGTGTGTATTGTGTGTCTGCTGTGCAGGCGACAGAGCATACGAAAAGCGTGCGTGTATGTATAATACATGCATACATACATATGCAGTTGTGCGTGCTTGTGTGCGTGCCTTGTCGTGCGCCGCAGCGCAATAGAAAAATAATAAGCAAAACAATATAACTATTTTTTTTTGACAGTGTACGCAAAAAAAAACAAATATTTTTTTTTTGGCCTGTGTGTGTGTGCAGCAGCGAAAATCAATAACAAAGCGCAAGACGCTGAAACAACAGCAGATAAAAAATCCGAAAAAATAAAGAAGAAAAAAACAAAAAACAAGTTTTGCAGACGGACATGGCTATAGCCTGTCAGCTTGTCGCTCTGAACAAGAATATATATTCGTTGTGCTTTAAACAAATTTTTAAAAAAGAAATTCATAATAATAAATAAAATGCCGCAGCAGCAGCAGGCAGAGTCCAGTGATAAAAACGACAACAAATTGCCGGTACAACAACAGCAGCAACAGCAACAACAAGAACGAGAAGCGGCGCCATTATTAAACAATAATCGATACATGTTATCGGCACGCAATTAATCAAAACGATTAACAGAACAAATTTTTGTTTGTCTGTGTTTGTGTGTGCGTGCGTGCGTGCGTGTCCGAGACTGTGTGCGCGCATTTGTTTGTGTTTTTTGTGCATGTGTGCGCGCAGCGACGCTGACGCCGCCAAAAAGTGGGTCGTGTTGCGCGCGTAAATTTGGGTCGCAGCAGCCAACGTCGCAGTCGCAGTTGCAGTTGCAGTCGCAGTCGCAGTGCATTCCATTCGACTTCCAGTTGAACTACTATTTCTACTACAACTACCCCCCATACAACACACACACCCCCCCACACCCATCGTCATGTCGCTGCAAACGAAACGGCAACATTGCTACCTTTGCGATCTGCCCCGCATGCCCTGGGCCATGATCAATGACTTCTCGGAGGCGGTTTGCCGCGGCTGCGTCAACTACGAGGGCGCCGACCGCATCGAGGTGGTGCTCGACGCCGCACGCCAGCTGAAACGCTTGCATCCGAGCAGCAAGCGCGCTCACGAGAACGGCGAAGTGGTCGTCCTCCAGCAGCAGCAGCAGCAGAGCCTGCAACAACAGCAGCAGCAGCTGAGCGGGCCGCAGCATCGCGGCGCGCCCAGCACATCGGCAGCGGGCGGTCCGGGCCCGTTATCGCTATCGCATCATCATGCGGTGGCAGCCGCTTATCAAATGCCACGCATTGGACCACCACCGCCGCCGCCGCCGCAGCAGCAGCAGCAGAGCAGCGGCGTTATGGATTTTCCCGTTAAACTGGAATCGGCACCGGATGTGCGACCGGTGCGCATCTCCCATATGACGCCCCACCATATGCCCACGGCCGGCCAGCGTGCCGGTCCCGGACCCGGTCCCGTTACACAGCAGCCACCTGGCGGCGGCGGCGGCGGCTCAGCGATGCTGCCCGCGCTCTCCGTCAATCTAAAGCGTCCGCCCTCCGAGGATGTGGACATCGAAAGCGCACAGCAGCCGCACGGCCCACCCCATGTTAGCGTCGGTGTCGGCGTCGGCGTCACCGTTGCCGACCTCGCCGCTGGCAGCAGCAGCGGCGTCGGCCCCTCCAGCGTCAAGCGCAGCGCCCTCGAAGATCCCAACGGCGTGCGGCCTCCCCTGACCCGCGGCGATTCGCTGCCCGCGGTCAGCTACGTGCCCGAGCGTCAGCTCAACTTGCGCGACAAACAGCAGCCCGTGCGGGCGCCTAGCTTCGATGCGTCGACCTTCAAGGCGGCCGGTGAGTTGCAAATTTTTGTACTTTGTCTCCACTCGTTAACAAGCACCGACTACGCAATACCCTGTGTAGAGGTGTGTACAATGTTGTTTTGTTGGCCAATTGGTATTTGTTGCATAACTATTTAATGATCCCCGAAGGGATATGTAAATGTACCTATTTGAAATCTTAAAGTACCTACTGCCTAATAACGTGGAGAAAGAACACTAGGCATACATTTTATTCAAAAGACATGCAAATCTTCAAATAAATATGTACCTATTTGAAATATATAAGGTAGTTTATCAAGGCAAAAATGTATCATATGACCTTTCTTCAGTTTCGGTAACAAATTGTCTGCGATTATTGACCTGGTCTCTTACAGTCTGTTGCCAAAATGGTACAAATGGGTCAACATTTGTACCTTTTGCATTCTTTGTTACATTATTTGACGGTTTGGTTTTATAAAAGGAAACTAAACAATTAACTTTTTGGACTGAACCGAAATATGGCAATATTGGAAATGAAAATGTTTTATTTAATATCATATTATAAACATCCAGAAAATAGTTTACATAGAAAACACGCTTTAGAAGAGCATTCACTGTAACTGTAACAGAGCTAACGGGTACATTTACAGTAACAGAAACACTGTCTAGAGTCTGTTAATGAACGAACCAGTTCGTGGTTACGTCTTTTTAGGTTTTATTAACTTTGCTCCATTTATGAATATGAATTTAAATGTTAAGATGAGAAAGAGAAAGATTGAGAGAAAGAGAGAATAGTCGAGAAGCTGTTCAAATAAACAGACAGCATTCATTAACAAAGTTTCACTCCTTAAATATGCATATTCAACTTTTTGTTATAAATACTTGGCATATTTTTCTAAGTTGGTTTCGGTTTATTCAAAATCTTCTTCAAATCTTCCAGATACTAGAGAAAATGTAATTCCGTTAGAAACTTTACATTATGTTATTTAACATATAGCTAAAGTCTGATTTGTTTTATGTTAACATTGTTGAAAAGTTTCCAATGGGAACCGCAACATGCAAAAGGTTCAGTTCCGTGTGCATACATGTGCAAATGTGTAGGTGTGCATGTGTGTATGTGCATATATGGGTGCGTGTGTGTGTGTGTGCGCGCAGTTGGAAGATAAGAGTCGCTGCAAACTAGCACAAATCCCAAGCAGAGTGAACGAGCGTGATTGTCGCTTATCAGAGCTAAAGAGAGAAGGAGAGAGAAAGAGGGACAGAGGGAGTGGGGGCACAGGAAGAGATAGTAGATAGGAAGACATGAGTTGTGCTATTGTCGCTTATCAGTCGAGCACCGACTATTCTCTGATAACCAGCAGCAACGGCGGCGGCGGCGCTGGCAGCAGCGTCGCCAACAGCGATTAGATAACGGAACAGGCGGCCACATATTCTTATCACCAATGCGCTTATCGGACAGAGCCGAAGTCGCTGGGCTGCTGCTGCTTCTGCTGCTGTTGGCGCTGCAGCGATTTGATGCTGCTGCTGCAGCTGCAGCTGCATTTGGTAGTTGCCTTGACGCAGGTTTTTGGAACGCGTGAGCTCTTCCAGGCTCTGGGCCACAACGAAAATGCGTTCGTCTGTGCGCGCGTGCATGTAACAGGCACGCGCATATACATGTGACCAACATGAAGCGTGGAATGAGTCGAGCGCTGTCACTGCGCTGACAAGCGGAAGATAAAAAAGGGGAGGGAGAGAGAGAGTGGCTTGTCAAAATTGCAGATATCCAACCAATATTTGTTGTCAAAAACTGTCACGTACAGAAGTACGCCTACACAAACACAGCATGAGCGCGCACACCTACGCAAAGGCGCTTGCTGTGCAAGTTGCACGCATTTTGCAAAATGACTTGTACGACGGCGACGCAACCCTCGTTGACACGGCGGCACCTTTTGCTGCTGCCAACCCTTGCCATAAAAAGGCATTTGCTTGTCATGCGCAGAGCCAAAAAGCTGAAATACATAACACGCATTCACACACACATACACACACACACACAGAGGCCCACTCACGCACACAAGCCACGCGGCTACACGTAACCCGAAAGGACGGTCAGCGCGACCCGCAAAAATGTAATAAAAACAGACGTGCAAAAAGTCAACGCCGCTGATGCTGCTGCTTTTGCTGCTGTTGGGCTAGCTGTAACTGTGTCTCTCTCTCGCTCTCAAAAGCTGCCGGTGCTGTTGCTGTAACTGTGCCTCTCTCGCTCTGCTATTGCTGGCTGGGTTAAACGGGTTTTGGTTTTACTGTGTTCTGCTTTAGTGGGATTTTTTGTTGTTGTATTCTTTTCGTTTTATTTTTATACTTGTGTGTGTGTGTGTATGCGCGCGAAAAACGTCATTAAACTTGTTTTGGTTTTAACTCTTCTTCTTTGCTGTTTTACGCTATGCGATAACAAGTTGCACACACACACACACAGATACGCGCGCATACGCAGAACAGCAAACAGTGTAGATAAATTTTTAGTTAGTATACAGAATGGACTGCAACAGCAGCTTTAATTGTACATATACATACATACATACGTGCATATATACATATAGTTTCATATGTATATATTTTTATGTATGTATGTATGCGTATACATGCCTGAATACTCACCAAATAGAAATGAAAAACAAAATAATGAGAATTTTTCGCGCATGCCGATGCCGATGCCGTCATCTGCTGCTTCACAGTGGGCCCAAGTATGTTTTCATTGATGATCGCTGCACTTGAACTGAATATTTACTTAACATGATGTTAAATGTTATTAACATTGCGTTGGAAACCCCAAGAAGCATAATTTAATCATGAGTTATTCAATAATCAGCCATTTGTTTGATTTTTGACGTTGCGCAAATCAAATTCGCATCAATGTACGTGATTTGTTTGAAAGCCTCCGTTGTTGTTGTTGTTTATACTGTTCTTTTACGCTTTACTCGGCTGGGCCGTTTATTGCCCATTATGTGTATTTACGTTACGTTTGTGCTTTGTATGTATTTGTGTTTCATTACCAAAATCAAAATCTTCGCATGTGTGTGTGTGTATACTAAAAATATAACAAACAATTTGGTGTACATACACAATAACGCTGCATACACAATTTGTGTACATACATGCCTACATGCATATGTATTCAACAACAGCTTTAGCGTCTTTTACAACCAAACACATAATGCATACATGCGTATACATACACATTTGTGTTTGTGTGTGTGTTAACAGACACGCGCTCACACAACGTGCGAGCCTGCTTTCAGCTCCATTCCCGCCCCTCCGTCCGCCCACTTGTGCAACTCTTTCTCTCTCTCGCTCTCTTACTGTACGCCTTACTGTCTCGTCGTCTTCATTCAGCGCTCGTCGCATGCGTTTTTGTTGCTGCAGTGCAGCTTGCACTGAGAGCAAACTTCACTATTGAGTGTATGTAGTTTGACCGACCATTCCAATGCGCGCGTTAGTCAGGAATTTTTCGCTCTTTCTATTTGTCTCTGTCTCTCTTTGCTGTCCTAGGCGATAATTAGGCACGCTCTTCTATTAATCAGAAGCGACCGCAGCAGCAGCATCTCATCATCAGCATGCAGGGCAGCGCTTTTACCGTTAACACGTGAACAGCAGCATGCAGAGATACTGCGCTGAGAGCCCGTGCATGTGTTTGCGTGTCGCTGTGTGCCTGTGTGTCTGTGTGTGTGTGTATGAACCTAGGCAACGTCTCTGCTGATTAGATGCATCAGTGCACAGTGTGACCAACCAGTGCAAACGAACGCAATACGTGTGAATGAAAGCGACAACGGTTTTGGTTGCATAAATTGAAATGTTTTATTTTTTTTATTTTTTTGGCCAAGCACTTGCCCCAACGATAAGCGACAATAAAACGCATATCAGGCGGTTGACATATCTTATCTTACCTTATATTCTATCAGCCAAGTATGCCTTATCACTGAAAGTGGAAGCGATAAGCAGGTAACTGCTCGATAAGCGACGCTGTACAGTGGTTGTGAAACTATTTTTGTAACACATTCATTATGTATGCATTGAGACGATTGAATGTTATCAATAAAGCGGAGTTAGTTTTTGTTTGATAATTAAGATTAAATATTGTATTATCAATGATAAATCGATTCCCCGCCTCACACAATCATGCATATACATATGAATATATATGTGTATATGTGAATCGGATGTGATAAATGATACGAGAAGCCCCCCGTTTATGAAAGTATTTAAAGCTTTTTAATTTCAAGCAAAGCTTAATATTTGAGGTTAAAATCGAATAGAATCTCGATTGATTGGACAAACAGTTGCAAATACAAAGCGCAGCATTATCAAACCTTAAAATTACAATTATTTCTATAAAATATTGATTTAAATTTAAAATATGCAAACATTAAGATACATTTTAAAACAATCAAAACCCAATATATTTAGAATAGCCTTTTGAATGCTTCAAATTTTCGCAAAATGTAATGCAAAAAGAAAAGAGAAAATAGAACTGGAAGCTTCTTGAAATACACAGAGACACAACCGCATAATTTGTTGTTTGTTTACTTAATAATTTTCAAGTAAAATAATCAACACTGACCTTAAGTAAGCCTAGATTAAAATTTAGCTTAACACTCAATAGAAAAAGGATCATTTCCAATCAGAAAATGGAGGTTAACCCAAATAAATACCCAATTTACGGTACACTTGTACCAAATGCGACAAAAAACATGTAAACGTCAGAAATGTTAGTGTCACATTAACATATGTTAATGTCACAATAACATGAATGTAGACAAATGCATTTTGTTGCATTATTTCTTGATGCAGTGCGAGTTTTCAAGCGTTTCTTTTATGATTTTTCTGAGCAGCTCTTTTTCTCACTCTCTCTCTCTCTTTTCAATAGCTTGGCAGATAAGCTGTGCGTGAGTAAAGTACTTGAGCCTCTGCCCAAATAGCAACTGGCGATAAGTGCTTTGCCTTTTATATTTTTACAGTCAGATTCGTTGAGACGCTGCTCTATTTAAAGCGACGTCATTTTTGTGTTCCTATATACATATGCCGCATTCATACGATATTGGTCGGGCAATGTGCTATATATATATATACATATATATATGTGCACATATTTGTACATATATCATTTACATACATGAGAGTATTTATTTGTTTTCTGTATTTGCAAGGCTCCACTTTCGTTTGCCTTTGGCTGGTTTGTGCACACAGCTGTTTTACGTATCTTATCGGGAGAGGTGCCTCATTGGGGCTACTATCTTATCGCCATGGCCAACTATGACTGATAGCGAACGGTTTTCGTTGTGTGTGTATATGTGGATGGGGTATACTTCTAGATGGAGGCAGATCACACGATTTAAGTGCTGCCTCGCTCTGGCGTTATCTTCTGTTTATTTTTGATTATGACTTGTATATTGGGTTTTTTTTTGTCTTCTGTCTTTTCCTCTGCGATATGTGGGCTGTTATTATCAACGGAAATCAATTAAGAGATCCGTTTTATCGAGAGGTACACACTGGCAATAAATTAGAAATTACGAATTACGCGCAACTGTTTTGTTTCGTAAACAATGCTTAAACAATTCCAAAAATTCTTCTAGATCTAAACACATACATATCTATAAATGTATTTATATATTCATGCAGTCGCCGCCCACCCCCCTCGGTGTGGGGTGTGGCCCCCCCTTCATTCATATCAAATAGGCAAATTGTTCGACAAAATGGTTCCCTTTTTGTATTTTTTTCTTCTAAGTATTTGCATTGGAATCGAGAAATGATTCATGTTTTCGCTGTCGTGTGTGCAAGCAATGTGCCAAAAGGAGAAGAAATTAGAATAGAAATAAAAAAAACTTAAGCTAAAAATAGATGGGCCTAAAGAGCGCGCTCCAAACAGATTGTGTGCTGCATTCCTATTGAAATTGATTATTTCCTAATGTTGATTTCTAATCAAAAATCCATAATAATATTAATAATACAAAATTAAGGCAACTCTTCATAATTTATTGATAACTTCTGAAGTGTTTTTATATTTGCTTTGCTGTATGAATGGTGAAATTGCAAATAAATTGGTTGACATCCACTGTGCACATGGCGCCTGCATACAGTTCGTTCTCCGTGCTCTCTCTCTCTCTCGCTCTCTCGCTCTTTTTGAATGGCCCCGGCAGCTGCGCTGCTCCGACGCCTACGCCGACTGCGCTGCTACTCTTGTATTTATTGTCGTTGCTGCTGTCATTTTTTTTGCTTTTGTTTTTGTTATTGTTATTATTATTTTTACACATTTGCGTGCAAAATATAAACAAATGCTATAAATAAACAAATTTCATTTATGGTGAGGCCACACACACAGCACGCTCTACGCTCCACGTTGACGTTGACGTCGACGGCGACAGCGACGGCAACGCAGCAAATTGCGATTGTCCGAGCGCGTTTTTTGACTTGCCAATTTAACAACGTGCTGCAGGAACAGGCAACAGCAACAGCAACAACAATAACAATAACAATAACAAAAACAAAAACACAGCAACAGTTTCCAATAAATAAACATAACAGCACTCCCGGGGCAGACGGCAGCATTTGGTATGCAGCCCACTGTGCGGCCGCTGACAGCGTCGTCGACATTTGAGCAATGTGCGCGGCCCCGCCAAGCATACAAATTAAAGCCCAGCTCAGTTCAGCGTGCCTCTGGTTTTTTTTTTTTTTTTTTAGCTTTTCAATATCATCATCAGCCGTAGTAGCAGCAGCAGCAGCAGCAGCAGCAGCAAAAGTAAATTGTGGCTACGCGTGCGCGTGCATTGAATGCGTTGAAACTAATTAAAAAGTTAACAGAGCAAGAGTTAACAGCGACGCGACCTGTTAAGACTGGCAGCGGAATTGCGCATGTCATGTACATGCAAAAATATATATGTATATGTATGTACATATAATTGTATATTAAATATATAATATATACATATAATTCATATGTATATTATGTGTGTATGTATGTTAATTGGCGTGACCGCCGCTCGGCAAGTCACGCGGCAACCGTGCCGGCTGCGTTACGAAAAAAAAACCAAAGCAAACAGTCAAAACAAAACTTCAAATATGCTTGCGCATGTGTATGTGTGTGCATGTCTGTGACTGAGTCTGTCACTGTGTGTGGGTGTGTGTGTGTGTGCCCGTACCTGGTATACATACATAACGTCTCAGCGTGGCGTCTCGTTACATGCTTGCAGAAAACGAAAAGTAACGAGCAAAAATAGAAACCGGTCCTGTCAATTGCATTCTGCACGTTTGCTTGGCTTGGTCGCTCTCACGTTGCTCTGCATGCGTCGGTGCCTTGTGACGTATGCGCAACAGCAGCAACAAAAACTTGTTTCGTGTCTGTTCGTGTCATTTGTTGTTTCGCTGCCGCTGCCGTTGCCGCTGCCGCTGTCTCTGTTTCTGGCACTTTGCCAACTGACGTTGGTTTTTTTTGACGTAGCGTTTGCAAAAAACCAGCTGGTTGAAGATTCTTATTATTGTTGTTGTTGTTGTTGTAGCTGTTGTTCGCTTGACTGCGGCACAGTGGGGCCACCAACCTGCACAGTGTGCTGTGACGTCACGTGGCCGCTGCTGGTGAATGAAAACGTTGTCGTTGCCAGTTGCCCGTTGCCAACGCACACAAACACACGCACAAACACATACACATATAAATATAACAAACATACATGCATACATATGTACATATACAGCAGCGTTTCTGTGTGCACATGAACTGTGAAATGTTCGTGCCAAGTTCTAAATTTACAAACATTGTGCTGTAAAACGAAAAAAAAAGAACAACATAAACAGCAACATCTTGCAATGAAAATGATTTCATTTAGTCTTTTTTATATGTATATTTATTTGTTGTTTGATTCATTCGAATTATAAAATCGAAAGCAGCCTTCATTAAGTAAACGCTGTAAATACACATGCATGCACACACACATGCATATGCATATGTTCATATATGTGTGCATGTATTTGTATGCATAGATGCGTGATGTGTGTTTGTGTATTTGCATCTTGATTTGGCATTTTGTGCAACTTTGTATGTACAGTAAACGATCAGTAAGGTGAAACATGCGCTTGACTTGTAACGAAATAAAATCTGGATTTTAAAGATTTAATGTTGCCTGATAATAGATACATATATTACAATTTTGTATTCGATTCCATATCATTCGATGCGACATCTCATAGTTCATCAGCTATTTCACCAGACTATTCTGAAGTAACATTGACAGTGTTGCACAATTCCCAAAGAAGCTTTTAAAAGCTCATTAGCAGGCATCAGTCAACTATTGGACTTAGACTCCTTTTATCAGATTTATCACATTCGATTTTCAACACAACATTTACAAAACTATAAACAAATTGTGAAACTTCATAAAAGCTTCTAGTTTAGCAGATTGAAAGCTTGCGAAGTGAAACTCTCGCGCTCTTGGCAACCTTGGTAGAAAAGAGGGACAGTAAGTTGTTAAGTACTTGCGTTTTTCAACACTTAAATCTGTATAAAGCACACAAAAGCTACACGCGATCCAATTTGATACATAGAGGTTCAGTCTCTATAGAGACAGACTATAGGCTGAAAGCTAAAGCTCTTTCTATGTAGAATTTAAGGTATATTTCTCTTCATCTCTATTAGTTTAAAGCTCCCCGATTTCTAGCATTAAAGCTCCCCGATTTCTAGCATTAAAGCTCCCCGATTTCTAGCATTAAAGCTCCCCGATTTCTAGCATTAAAGCTCCCCGATTTCTAGCATTAAAGCTCCCCGATTTCTAGCATTAAAGCTCCCCGATTTCTAGCATTAAAGCTCCCCGATTTCTAGCATTAAAGCTCCCCGATTTCTAGCATTAAAGCTCCCCGATTTCTA
The DNA here is from genome assembly GCA_037075305.1 of Drosophila kanekoi. Lineage (NCBI taxonomy): Eukaryota > Metazoa > Arthropoda > Insecta > Diptera > Drosophilidae > Drosophila > Drosophila kanekoi. The sequence continues at coordinate 12,995,702 of JBAMCE010000451.1, forward strand.
GCATTAAAGCTCCCCGATTTCTAGCATTAAAGCTCCCATTCTCTGATTCTCTATCTCTATCTCTCTCTCACTCTCACTCAATCTCTCTCTCTCTCTCTCTCTCTCTCTCTCTCTCTCTCTCTCTCTCTCTCTCTCTCTCTCTCTCTCTCTCTCTCTCTCTCTCTCTCTCTCTCTCTCTCTCTCTCTCTCTCTCTCTCTCTCTCTCTCTCTCTCTCTCTCTCTCTCTCTCTCTCTCTCTCTCTCTCTCTCTCTCTCTCTCTCTCTCTCTCTCTCTCTCTCTCTCTCTCTCTCTCTCTCTCTCTCTCTCTCTCTCTCTCTCTCTCTCTCTCTCTCTCTCTCTCTCTCTCTCTCTCTCTCTCTCTCTCTCTCTCTCTCTCTCTCTCTCTCTATCTTTCTCTCTATCTTTCTCGCTTTTTCTCACTCTCTGTCTCCCACTCTCTCTGTCTTCACTAACTCTACCACTCTCTCATTTTCATTCTCTCTTTCACTTTCTCTGACTCTCATTCTCATTCTCTCTATCACTCTCTCTCACTCTCATTCTCTCTTTCACTCTCTAACTCTCTCTCACTCTCTCTCTCTCTCTCTCTAATATAACATGAAATCTAATCCATTGTCTTTCTACATTACAGAACACTTGTCCCCAGCCAGTCGCCGCAATGGATCCAGCCCTCCATCGGGGCCGTTGCCCCCGCGCAGTGTCCACTCGCCCAACAGCTCGGGTAAATGAGTTAACTGTTAAGCTTTGAGCTTAAATTGAAACTAACTTCGTCTCTCTCTTTCTTTTGTAGGCTCTTCCTCGGGTCGACGCTCTTCGGGCTCTCGCCATGTTTCCAGCACAACCGTCACAAGCAGCGAGGTGGGCGGCTCGAATTCCGTTCAAGCGGGCGCCGTTGCGGCTGGCCTAGGCCCGGGCAGCGGCGCTGGCGGCGGATCAATGGGCGGGCCGGGCGGTGCGAGCAATTCGCAGCTGAGTAGCTGCAGCAGTGTTGGCGGCAGCTCTGGATCTGGCAATGGCAACGCGGGACCCTCCTCGATGCCGCCCAATCCGAATGCGGTGGCGGGCGATGGCAGCGCAGCTGGCGGCAGCAATGGCGGCTCCATCGGACCGAGCGGCAGCAATGGTAGCGGCTCAGTTAACGCTGGGCCGGGCAGCAGCGGCAGCCAGGGTGCGCCAGGCATGAGCAGCAGTAGCAGCAGCAGCAGCGGCGGCGGCGGTGGCGGCGGCTCTGGTGGGCTTGGTGGTGCGCCCGGCAGCAGTGCGGCGAGCAATTCGGCAGCGGCGGCCGCAGCGGCTGCGGCACAAAACGCCACACTTAAGTGCACCCTGTGCCAGGAGCGTCTGGAGGACACACACTTTGTCCAGTGCCCATCGGTGAACATTCACAAGTTCTGCTTTCCCTGCAGTCGCGAGAGTATCAAGCGTCAAAATGTAAGTCAAGAGCGAGAGAGAGGGCAAGGTTTCGAATGTTACTAATGCTATCTCTTTCCATCTTTTCTTGCAGGGTCTGGGCAATGAGGTGTATTGTCCCAGTGGTGAGCGCTGTCCTCTGGCCAATTCCACCATACCGTGGGCATTCATGCAAGGTGAAATCACAACCATATTGGGCGAGGAGGTGAAGGTGAAGAAGGAGCGCGAGTCTTAATGTCCATTTTATTGTAAAAAGCTGCGTAGAGCTTTGGAGCACTTTTGAGCCAGCCAGCGGTAGATGGAGAGAGTCGTTAGATCGAAGGAGTGTGGTGAAGAGAGAGGGAGAGTGTGCGTGCGTGTGTGTGTGTGGCTTGGAGATCACAGGCTGTGGCATACGCTCGCGGGCTCTCTCTCTCTCTCTGACACTGTCTCGCTCGCTCTCAAACAACTATGTATATGTCTGTCTCTGACAGTCGTGTCAATTTTATATTGAGCGAGCGTTGGCAAAACAAACTAATTTTTTTTCTGTGTCAGCTGCGACGCCGGCGTCGATCGCCGGCAGCAGCCGGCAACTGGCTGGCGATCTGTCCATGACGACCAACAACAACAACAACAACAACATTTGTAGGCATAAGCAACAAACGAAACAAAAACAAATGCAATTTGTTTCACATAAAAGAAAAAAAAAACAACATCAAATTTGTAACTTTAATGCAAAGAAGAGAAAACACCAAAAGCTCGTAACGGATGCCGCAAAAGAGCAAGAAAAGAAAAGAGAGAAAAACAAAACACATTTTCATAAAGAGCGAGAAATCAGAAGAGAAAACTAATTAAAGCATAATTTGTAGCATACTTTTGCGAGCGGCAAAGCGCGTTTTTTTTTTTCTTCTAATTTTAGCCAAGTGCAAAAAATGAACAGAGTAGAAAAGAGAAAGAGAAAGAGGAAGAGGAAGAGTACACACAGTAGCAGAAGAGAAGCATATTAAAAGAAAGAAACAAAAAATATCTATATATATATATATGTATGTAATTGAGAGTAAAGCGAATTAGGTCTAAGACAACAACAAATACTAAAACATAATGAAAACGATGAACGATATAAACTTCGATAAGCATTACGTAATATACATATATACATATGTATGTATATGTATATATATGTGAATGCATATGCAAACACATATATGCATGTATATATATATATGTGTATATGTGTGTGTGTGTATTCTTATATAAATACAAATTTTTTTTTAATACACCTAAATTACACATTAAGCCGATTTTTGTTAACGCATGCAAATTATTTAAACAAAAAGAAAGAAAGAAACAAAAAAGAAAGAAAGAAAAACTTTTGTTTAAGCCTGTTTAGTTTTTTACTAAATGCATTAATTTATTTTCTTTAATTTTTTTTTGAACTTTTAACCTTTTTATTCTATGCGATAAACATACACACATACACACACACACACACACACGTACACACATACATACACATGCACACACATGCACACACACACACACACACACACACACACACACACACACACACACACACACACACACACACACACACACACACACACACACACACACACACACACACACACACATACACACACACACACACACACACACACACACACACGTACACATACATACACACACACACACACACACACACACACACACACACACACATACACACACACACACACACACACACACACACACACACACACACACACACACACACACACACACACACACACACACACACACACGTACACATACATACACACACGTACACACACACAGACGTACACTCACATACATACACACACGTACACACACACACGTACATACATACACACACGTACATACATACACACACGTACACACACACACACACACACACACACACGTACACACATATGTCTTAATTTTTTTTTATTATTGTAATTTTACTTAATTTAAAACCAGTTTTTATGCTAAAGATTGTACATATAATCGGAATACAAATATATATACACATACATACATACACATACATACATACACATACATACATACACATACATACATACATGTGCATATATGTATATGTGTGTGTGTGTGTGTGTACATGTGCATATACATGTGCATATACGTGTATGCAAAATAAATATAAATATATTTGATGTTGAACGAGAAGAGGGACGAGGAAGATAAAGAAGAAGAAGATAAAGAAGAAGAAGAAGATGAAGAAGAAGAGCATGAAATTGGTAGCATTCAATTGGCTAATACGTAAATACAAAACGTAAATTTAGAAAGAAAAACACGATTTTTAAATGGTAAAAAAAAAACCAAAAACGAATCTTAAATTGTAACTAAAAAATGTGGGGTCAGGGGCGCGGGTGGGTCGCGCGGGGAGTGGGGTGTGGTCAGCATTTAGCGGGCTGCAGCATTTAGGACGTAATTTAAATACAGTTGCAATAAGCAGCAGAAAAAGAAAATGATGAAAGAGCAGAAGAAAGAAGAAAGCGCCACAAAAATGTGCGCGCGGTTGCCAAACTTCAGGGCGCTGAAAAGCGGCAACAGCGCAAAACGAATTTGTTTGTTTTTGATCAAAATGTGCCGCTAACTTTGGCGCACAGCTAAATTTTGTAAAAAAATTCACACGAATTTTATGATCGAAGAAGAAGAGATGAAAAAAAAGTGGCCACTGCGAACACTGGACCAACAACTGTGTTGAAAAACGCAACACATGCAGCATCAAGCAAATCTTAAGGTGCCACAAAACAAAAGAAAAACTAGAAAAAAAACAAAGAAAATTATTGAAAATCACACACATTTTGTAGAATCAAAAGCCGAAAGAGCATAAAAAAAAAGAAAAAGAAGAAACCAAAAAAAAACAGTTGCCACCCAACATTTTCAAGTTTGAGGTTAGGTGTGTGCGTGCTGTACAATTTTTTGCAGTCGTAAGCGATTTTTACTAGATTCAAGTTAAACACAAACTAAATGACATCAAGAGAGAAACAAAAATTGAAATAAATATATTAAACCAGTCAAGCCATATACATTACGAATATATATATACATATATATATATATATATACAATTTATATATAGACTATATGCATAGTTGTAATCAAAGCAGGCGCTGTTCCACTTCCATGTTCCACCCCGGACCTGTCCAGTCTTGTCTGTATTTTATTTTATTTTCATCTGTTTGTTTTTCAATTATTATTTTCTTGGCTTTAGCTTTTGTTTAACAACACTTCGTAAACACTTTTTGTGATAAAACGCCAAGCAACAAAAAACCAAAAAAACATAAAACAAACTCTTCTCAAAACTATATGGCAACCCTGCAAACTGGGTACATGTTTGGTATCAATCAGCGCACAGTGGGGCAACACTATGGCAGTTGCAGAACTCACAGTGGAGAAATTTGTAATTTGTAAAACTGAGCATTAGGCCAATGTTTTTAGTAATCGTAAGTCCAAAAGAAAGCGCGAAAGAGATAGCGAGAGAGAGCAGTGGAAAAGCAGCGAGAGCAAGAGAAAGAGAGAGAGGGAGAGCGCAAGTAGCTGTAACTTAAAGAAATTTCCTTTGTAAAAGTTGATGTGCGTGTGTGTAAAACGTAGTGATACAATTATCAGATATAATGTCAAGTTATCTAGACAAGAACAAAAACCAAAAAAAAAAAAAAAATGAAAAGAAAAGAAAAAAAAAGAACAAAAAACTACCGTATAAAGGCATTTCTTGTGTGTATGTTCGATGTCAACTAAATGTTTAAACTAACAGATCAAGATCAAATAATATATATATATACAGATATATGTATAGGTGTGGCAATGGCAAACTTTTCGAGCGACCCAATCGATATATCGATTATCGATAACCATCACGAAGAGCGCGTATATACAAAGTATATCGATAACATTTGAAGCTGTTTTATGCCACACTTTAGGAGCTAAGGCAAAGGATGCGTATAGAGGAATACAGATAAAGATAAAGTTACCGATAACGATTACGATAGATCTGATGAATATGGCAGCCAACTGGCAAACCAATTAAAAATACTATATATAAAAAAGTGAAGCAAACTTAAATATAAAAAAATATAGCATTTGAAGTTTTACTATGGGCGGCGATTTTTGAACCAAATTGTATTTACCATTACAATAAACAATTGGTATTGAGCAAAACAGTTGCAATTTCTCTTGTTTTCCTAGCTCAATGTAGCATTAAAACAAAATTGGATAAGTCATTACTGGAATTTTAATAAAAAGCACTTTCAATTTTCACATAAAATTTCATTGAATCATAATTGAATGCGTTCCACTGTGCTTAATGGCGGCTGCTTCGAACATTCCAGCAACTGATAACGGTACATTCCGTATTCACCGTAATATCCCAGCAGGCTGCGGCTGCGTTACCACAAATACCATGCTGGCGCCATCTGGCGCTCGTTTGCGCTGTTGCCGCCGGTTCACAACAGGGGGCAATTGTGTGCGGTTAACAAATGCCGCTTGAAATATCCCAAAAATGTCCCGTTTTTGTTACCACAAAACTCGATATTTTGGCAGCGGAGCAACAGCATAGCTATCGATAATAAATGTATAAATAAGTAGATAAAACTATGCAAAAGACACACTGGAAATCTAATAAAAGAGAACAATAAATTTGGCTAATTAAGCTAAAGTTTTTCCTGACGACTCGAAGTGTTAATTAGTTGCCCGGCTAAGAAAGCAACCTCAATGTTTACATTTTGCAAAGAGAGCCACTGACAGAGAGAGAGCGTGAGAGCCTGGCAGCGCGAGTAACGGAATGCGGCGCTGTCGCTGCCGCTGCCAGTGTTGAGCATTGCTTGCTGTGGCTGCTTTATTTGTGCGTGCGCGTTGCCAATAAACGGGCAGAGGCCTCTGCTCCTGGCCAAAAAGGCGCAGCGAAATTCGTTGTTTTTGATAAAATTGAAATGTAAATTGACAAACGTTTCCGTTTCCGGTGACTGTGTGTGTGTGTCTGTGCACGTGCCTAAAAGTAGACAACGAAAAGTGTTCAAGAATATTAAAACATATTTCCTCAATATATCAATTGATGACTTTGCCAACGCGCTCTCTCACAAGGAATTCCGTTACGGCGTCAAGCGCAAATTGTTTGTGTTATACACAGGACGTGGCAGCATACAACAACAACAACAGCAACAACAAAAACAACAACAACGACGACGACGCCAGCGACGGCTTGCGCCCACGCACGGCAGAGCGAATAGCGAGAGCGAGAGCGAGAGAGCGCAATTGGACAGCTAATGCTTGTGCAGGCACAGTGGCGCAAATTGCTCAATTTACTCAATTTACTTTTTTGTTTTATTTTTTGCTAAACGTTTGTTGATCACCAATTTATTCCTAATTGCTCTTTCCTAGACCTGACAGTCGCTCTCTTTGCCTTTTGGTGCTTTGAGTTGCAATTTCTCTTGCAAGTTTAAGCTCTTAAGTACTCTATGACAGCTTGCTTAGGTTAAAGCCGCTTATTGAAAAGTTCACAAAAGCTCAACTAAGCATATTCAACTCGTTTTCTTTAGCCGGCTTCCAGGTTCGAGCCAGTTCAGTTTCTCTCTTTATTGGCTTACTTCATATTCAATAGTGTTCTTCAAGTTCAAGACTCCAAAAAATATGCTTAGCTAGCTCAAAGTCTAGCTTTAAAGAGGCTAATATAAAAGCTGTGCCTGCCTGGCATACACTTAAAGTGATATTTTACTTCTGTTAAAGTGTTTCGTTGAGTTTTTAATGGCCCTCTTAAGACCTCTTAATTGCCAGGCTTCAATTAGCTTAAGCAGCTGCAAAGTGCAGCTTTGGCCCACTGTGCTTGCATAGAGAGCTCTAGCATAGAATAGTAAGCAGCAGCGCCGCAGCAGCGCAGCAGCAGCAAGAACAGCTTGGCGTCAACAAATGCGGCGCTTTGGGTTGCCAACGCGACGTTAAACTCTCCTGTTTTACTTTCCTGCTATGTCCGTGTGTGTGTGTGTGAGTGTGTTGGTGTATTTTTTTTGCGCTCTCCGCTCATTACTAACGCAAAATTAGACAAAACGTGAAATGTGTGTCGTCGCCGTCGCCGTCTTCGTTGTGCTACTCATCTTCGCCGTTTCAGATGTCGCTGTTGCTTTTCGCTGCTGCTAATTGCTGCTATTTATTTCACTTTTTTTTTTTAAGTGAAAAGTTATCTAGTTGAAAGCATATAAAAAGCAAAATTGAATAAAATAGAGCTGTGCAGGCAGCTAGTTAGTTTGTGTGTGTGTGTGTGTGAGTGAGTGCGAGTGTGTGCGTGTGTCTGTATGCGCCTCGCTCAATTGCTCTCTGCAATTCACAATTCATTTTCATTCACAAGTGCAATAGGAGCAACAACAACAATAACAACAACAATAACGGCAATAACAATGGCGCGACTTAACGAAATGAGTGAAGCGCGTGCTTAACCTAAAAGTGTATGACAAAAGTTTTCGCACACACAGACACACGCACACACACAGACACACATAGAAAGCGCCTTTACGCTTTGTATGTGTGTGTGTGTGTGTTTGGTTAAACTCAATTCATGCTCTTTGTTTTCTGCTTCCGCAATCCACAGACAACAACAACAACAATATTAACAAGAACAACAACTAATAACAAAACAACAACAATAATGCATAGTTCCTGCTGAGTAGCTTTTTGTTATTGTATGCGTGCGTGCGTGCGTGCGTGCGTGCGCGCGTCTGTGTGTGTGTCTGTGTGTGTGCAGGCATGTCGCGGCTGCTGCACAGCGCCACAGCTGACAAACCAACAGCCAAACACTGCCACCTCGCAACAATAAAACCACAACAACAGCAACAATAACTTCCACTACAGCTCCTAGCTCCTGCCCAGAGCCGCCCCCTGTAGCTAGTTAAAATTGTGTAGTTAAAGAAAAAAAAAAGAAAACTAAGGAAAATTTAGAAAAATAGAAAAAATAACAGCAACATCCGCACAAAATCCGACGCCATGGAACGCATGTGGCGAAAAGTGAATCACAGCCTGCGCAACAGCAAATCCCAATCGCAGTCGCAGTCGCAGTCTCAGTCGCAGTCGCAGCCTAGCCAAACAGCTGCTGTTGCTGCCGGCGCCGCTGCTGCCGGCGCCGCAACGCCGCAGTCGAGCGACACCATCAGCTCGGCGGGCGGCTTTGGGGATGCGCAGCTTGTGGTCGCCGTACAGGGTCTGCCCTGCGCCAGCGCCAGCGGCAGCGCAGCCGGCGGCAGCAATGCGACCGGGCGACGCTTGGCCAGCAGCGGCCAACCGCCGTCCAATTGCCACAAGTCGCTTAGCCAACATGTGCTGCAAACTCGCACCGCCTCCTCGGAGCGTCGGCGGCGGCGTCGACGCAAGAGCCGGCCGCGTCGCACCGGCGGCATGGCCAGTGTGACCAGCTGTGTGGGCGATGCCGGTGGCGATAACATGTCGTAAGTACAGCCGCACTTTTTAACACCAACCATTATCCCTTAAGCATAACCCAATCTCAAATCGAAGAACCAGATTTGACCACCAGGAAAGCCGGTTCAAATCCAGTAGCTCAACTAAACCGAGACATACTATAAATTTGAGTAGATGCTTATAGAAAGCGACAAATCTTAAACTTTCTAGTAAATGTAGAGCATGAAAGCTCGACTGATTGTTTCTATAGGAGTCATGTTATATAGATGTCCGTTCTCTCAGGGCTTCGCAGATTTGCTGGGAGAACAGTTAGGCTGCTTTGGTCAGTAAAAGGTAAGAAGTTAGACGCAGAAACTTCACCGAACAAATCTTGAACCCCAATTTATGCCGAAGAGGAACTTTCATCACATACTGTGAAAATTTCAGCTTTGTAGCTCTTAAGGCGTTGATCATCAACCGATAAAGTTGTTTGTCCTGATAGACTGACTGACTGATTGATTGGTGATCAAGGCACACCCCATAGCGTCAGAGATACGAAGCTGAAATTTGCTGAAAATTGTAGCTCCTATATCCTATATAGACATAGGTCAAAATTTCCCAACCCCATAACTCGGTCAAAACTCATCCGATTTGCACGAGGTTTGTAGCTTTGTTCATGGTTTGACCTCTAGATCTTATTGTTATCTAAATGCGGCAACATTATTCTTGATAAAAATCCATGTGATAAAAGCACCCTGAAATATCCTTTGTAGACTTAGGTGGAAATTTCCCACCTCCATAACTCGGTCAAAACTCATCTGATTTGCACGAGGTTTGACTTTTCGTTCATGGTCTGTTTTGGCCTCCAGATCAATTTGGTCCGTCCGTCTCATTTTCAAAGATCCTTGAGAGAATTTATTTGATACGCGCCACGGGCTTGGCCAGGGTTTACGTATACTTTAGCAATAAAACGATTTAAACATTAATTGTACTTAAAACTTTAGCCTGTACTTTAACGTCAGCCTTAACATGAACTTCTGATTGCAGTTCCTCTGGTGGCTTCTACACGCTGAAGGAGCACCATCAGCACTATCGACATGGCCATGGGCATCATGGCAGCGGCACCGTGTCCGCTTCGCATCGGCTGTTTGCCAGCTCGGCGCCCAGCGGCACGGTCATGATGTATCCGAATGCACAGCGTGCCCCGGTGTTGGCAGCGGGCGGCAATCCGGCCGCAGCAGCGGCGGGAGGAGCCGCGGCAGCAGGTGCGGGCGCTGCACAGGCGGCGCCGGACATCTCGTTGAGGCAGCGGGCGGTTGCCAAGCTGCGCATGTTCAACTTTCACCTGAACTGGGATCTGCACATGACGCACTGCAAGCCCTGCGGGTAAGTGCCCAACCGAAGGTTGACTCCGGGATCAAGTTGTAGCTGAAGTTGCAGTCGCAAGTGGCCAAGTGGCCGACACTTGAGCCTGCTCCAGTGGCTTGTGGCTTTTGTTTGGCGTCGAGTTTTAGCCTTTTGTTTTACCTAGCCTTTGATTTACCCAAAACGAGCATAAAGGGTATATTCTCGACTCGACTTTTACGTGGTGACCTCGTGTCAAAGCTACATAGCAGGGTATCTTCTTATTGGGCACAATCGACTTCTTGTCAGGCTCTCTAGACTTCTATTCAAACCCTCTCGCCTCAGTCCAGATTGAGCTCCAACGAGTCGCTCTCGACTTGGAGCTGGCTACAGGGTATCTCGCCGTTGAGAACAACCGCTTGGAGCACTCTCACCTGCTTCAAACGCTTTCGCCTCGTCTGGAGACGAAAATCTGGAGTCGGTGAATCGGTTAGTTGGTTTCATTGAAGTGCTGCGAGGGCGGGCTTCAGGCTGAGGGCGGGGTCAGTCGTTGAATGAACCCAAATGCAAATGCAAAACTGGGTCGACGACATTTTCCGTGTTGCCAACTTTAAATGTTGCGGCTTTAACGGACACCAGGTCGACAGAGTATCTCCCTCTCTCTCTCGCCCTCTCGCCCTCTCCCCCTCTACTTTTTTTTCGGCCTCCGTCCCAAATGTGTCAAATTTTAATGAAGCGCCGCCGCCTAACGAGCTTCTTGCCAGGTGCTGGCCCCAAGGCGTGGGAACGGAAGGCCCCGTCGGGGCCGTTGGGTGAGGGGGAGGCAATGACAAGCTTTGGGCCCGTGCTGACAAGTAATATCCAGCGGCTGAGTTAATGATGTGGCACATTCGGGCGGGGGGACGTAGACCAAAAAAAAAACCAGCTCAAAACTGTAAACTTTGGGCATATGATTAAGATAGCAGGCGGAACGAAGGGGGGCGATGGGCGGGCCGGTTGAAATGCGATGTGCCGATTAAGGTTAGGGTAGTTTTTCGAAAATGGACTGAAACTATGAAACTTTGAGTTCCCAAGTCAAGGATTATTAAAAAATATTACAGAACTTCCAACGTATTGGGCTCTTCCATGTTTCGGGAATTCTCTATTGTTTCGGGAATTCTATTGCTCAAATGAGGTTGGGTTAAGGTTAGGTTAAGGTTAGGTTGAGTTTAGGTTTAGCGACCAATAAAACTATATCGATCCATAACAAATATATCAATCGATAAAACAGAAATCGATAACATATATATATCTGTCGATAAAAAAATATCGATATATCCAAAACAAGCACTCGAAAGCCAAACAAATTTTTTTTTTTTTGGTTACAATTGCCTTTGCTATCATAATAACAACCAAATCCCCACCGCACCCCTCTCCCCCGTTTTGTTGTCTTCTATTTTTGGTAGACCCCGTTTGAGCGGAAGTGGAAACATAATCACACGTCGCCTGTGCCGCAATCGTAGACGCGAGGACAATGAGCTCTATCGCTCGAATAGCTTCAAGTTTGAGCGTTTCGAGCGCAAGGAGTGCCTCGACGAGCTCTCCAGCACATTGCAGAAGCAGGTGAGTACAGTTGTGCCCAAAAGCTACCGTTTATCCATGAAAGAGAGAGTGAGAGAGAGTGAGAGAATGAGAGAGAATGAGAGAGAGAGAGAGAGAGAATGAGAGAGATCTGTATAAACAATTAGTGTAACCCGCGAGGGTTGCGTAATTTATGCGTGCCTGGACCCGGGCTCGCAACACCTTGCCACATGTTGCATGCTGCCGCTGCTGCTGTCTTTTTTTTTGTTGCGGCCCATCCATCAGCTGAGCAATTTATGCGCATAGATTACAACTAATTGAAGTGTCGAAGAACTGACCCCCGCCCACTAATTAGAAAGTGCCCCTCGCCGCCATTTGCCCGGCTGCAGTTCAATGAAGCATCACTGAGAAAAATTGCATTAAGGTGTGGAAGGCAGGGAGGTGGGGGAGGCGTGGGGTCTGTCGCAGGTGGCGCTGTCTGAAACTTGTTTGGCCAAAGTTCGTCGGGCTGCTGCGGGCGCCCACAGCGGGGAGGCCGTGGCGTGTGGAAGGGGAATCTAATTAATGGCGCGCAACAAATTGAATTTTAATTGAGCGTCGAATTTGATTTGCCCCTCAAGCTCTGCTCCTGCCGTCCATTTCGAGGTGTCTGCGGCCCGACTCTGTTCGACTCTGGATGGCTCGGGCCACAGCTGATAATCAAGTTAACTACATTTTTGGGCATTGGCTTTGGCCATGTTAGACAGTCCTGGCAATTAAGCCAAAAGCCAGAGCATTGGACTCCCATTTCGATCAAGCAAATATTGCCAAGTCTCTGAAATTGTCAATTGCCAGCCGAAGATTTGATTGCCTTGCAGACATTTGAAGCTCGTCAAGGCTCAGATTGATGAAAATATCGCGAAAAGAGGACTCGAAGTTGGCAGTCCTCATCGTACATCAACAGCCGGGGGGTTGACAGTTCCCTTAGACGAAGAAAACAAGTTGTCAGTCCCAAGAAAAGATCAACACTTGGTTGTGTGATCAATATGAGGCAGCCCAGTTGGCAGTCCCAATAAAACAGTTAACAATTAAGTTTCAACAAGCTGGCAGTTCGCATAAGGAAACCCAACAAGTTGGCAGTCCTCAGCATAAATCAACAGTCGGGCGGTTAACAGTTCCCTTAGACGAAGAAAACAAGTTGCCAGTCCCAAGAAAAGATCAACACCTGATAGTCTCAATATGAGGCAGCCCAGTTGGGAGTCCCAATAAGACAGTTAACAATGAAATTTCAATAAGTTGGCAGTTCGCATAAAGAAACCCAACAAGTTGGCAGTCCTCAGCATAAATCAACAGCCGAGCGGTTGACAGTTCCTTTGTAAGAAGAAAACAAGTTGCCAGTCGCAAGAAAAGATCAACACTTGGTTGTGTGATCAATATGAGGCAGCCCAGTTGGCAGTCCCAATAAGACAGTTAACAATGAAATTTCAACAAGTTGGCAGTTCGCATAAGGAAACCCAACAAGTTGGCAGTCCCTGTTAGCTCCCTTAGGCTTCGTGCAGTCGTTAAGCATTGAGTTAGAGGCGTGGCATCTTATGTAATTCAATTTTTAAAGTACTTGCCGCTTGTTGCCGTGGCAACCCGACCCCATGCTCTTTGTGGCAACTGTTGTTGCGTGCTGGCGCATTCAATTGGCAGCAAGCCCCTACCTACCCCGTCCAGCCATGCCACACGGGCGAACGTCAAGCCAGCAAATGACAGGCAGCCATTTATCAGAGGAAATGTTTGAAGTGCGCTGCGGTACGCTCGGCGAAGCACTTGAAATTGTTGTCGCTGGCATTTGCAACAACTGTCAGCTGTCCGGCTCGATAAGCTGCAGCGACCACGTCCACGTCCCACGACCCCGCCCACCTGCACCTGGCCAAATCATCTGCAACATTTGCACCTGAACAGCGTGGGCAGTCGCTCGGATAAATAAATAAGGTACACAACTTGCCTGAACGCAATGTGGAAAAGTTCTCAGATTTTGTTGAGCATTCGCCTGGCAAGTCTCCCCGCTGCCAGTTTCAGCTTCAGTTTCAGCTTCAGCTTCAGCTTCAGCTTTCGCTCCATTAACAGCTTCATCTTCGCTTAGATTTATGTACGCTGCGCCGCCCAGTGACATGACATGTCTCACCTGAGTCGCAACTGTCTTGTCCGACCTGCCACCCGCTAATCATGCCAAAGTGCCTGCCGCAGACGTGTCTGCCAAACTTTTTGCTGCACCACCGAACCATCCAACCATCCAGCTAGCCCACTTGTGGCCTGTCGCTGTCAATTTGATTTCCCAGCTAAGGTGAAATAAAAATAATGCGACGCCAAGACAAATGGCATTGAAATTTTCTTTGGCAGCTTAAGTAGTTAGCAAATGCACTCGAAAGCCCCAAAACGCCCAAAGGTTCGCTCCGTGTCATCCGAGACAGCCGGGAAATATGCTCCTCCAAAAAGTTACATTTATGCATATGCTAAGTTTTTTGTTTGTTTGTTATATGAATATTTTGTTTATCATAATATCATTAATCTTTCCCTGAACCTGAAGTTGGAGCGTGGCAATAGACAACGTTCAAATATTACTTAACTTTCCCATTCACATAAGACAGATACCCTGTAAATGTGGAGAGTCTCAATGGACGTTTGCTTATAGAATATTGTAGGTAAAAGGTTTAATTATAATAATGAGCTAAGGGAAGTCTCACAACAGAGTGGAAGGGCGGGATTGACACTTCGATCGGGAGGCTCTCCTGTGCCTAGGACTAAGGCAACAACGGAGGCAAGTCCAGCTTCCTGGAATGAAGAGGCTGGAATCGTGCTGAAGAAACCCTGAAAAGTGCTGGGGAAACAGACTTCTTGTCCAGATTATTTCATCCATCCCAAGTATTGGTTGGACTTTCGTAGCTCCTCAGAGATCTATTGTCAATTGTGTTGTGTGCTGAAGACAGAGCCAGAGTTTTTTGCTCGGGGTAATCCTTTGTAGGCCGAGAGCCGGAATTGCATCTTGTTCTTTCCTCTTGGATCAAAAGTAATCAAAGTAATCAAAAGTGTTAGATCCCGTTAAATGGAATGGTTAGACCCTGTAGAACCTGTTAGACCCTGGCCAAGATATTTGGTTAGATGCTAAGTAATATGATGGATAACTGAAGTAATCATGTCCAAAAGACAGACCTTTGAGAGCTAGATTAGAATACTTAAAAATACTCAGTTATCATACTAAAGAATATATATGCCTTATAGATATATAAAGGAAAGATCATTCGAATAGAAACTTGGGAACTTCTTTACCTCTTTTGAGTCAACCTATCTATAGCTTCTCTTCTTTTCCATATGCATCAGTTCTTCTTGTACCATGCCTTGCACACTATAATTCCCAAACGGTTAATGCATATTTATAATAAAGTGTAATAAAGTGGCATACAAATGACCAAACAAGTCATCTGAGAGTTCGGGCAAACTAAAGACTAAATCGATTGATAAGCAAAAAAGGTATTCAATAACAAGAAAAAGCTTTGGCCAAGAAGTTTTTACCTCCTGCCGTGGCCCAGTTGCCTAACCCTTTTATTTACTTTCGATCTTATTTGTTTTTGCCCCGTAAATGCTGCAAGTTGGCCAGAACTTTTTGGCCGGCCTTTGGCACGTTAACTGTTTTTCATGTGGGACTCGGCTCAAAGTGATTATGGCTGGAGAGCTGGGCTCGAGCGGGTCGAGGCTTTGTTTCGCTTCGACGCCCATTGGGCAAATGTAATTATACCAAATGAAATTGCCTTCAATGCAACTGTTCAATAGAATTTTTGGAAAATTGCATTTGAAACCAAATTTATTGCAAATTTCATTTGGCGCCCCTTTTTGCGGCTACTCGAAAGGTCCACAATTGGGTTAGATAAATTGTGTTGGTTTTTGTGGACTTTTTGAATTGCATTTACGCTTAACTACTCGAAAATGAATCTATTGTAAAAGCTGAAATCCTGCTGAGTCGCTTAACTTGGATTAGATAAGTTTTCTAGCTAACTTACTTGGCTTAAGATGACTTAAGAGCTCGGGCTGGAGTGAACCATATATTATTCCTTTGGTTCCAGGAACAACCGAAGAATGTTTGCCTTACCTAAGCCAAGCCAAATTCTCTTTAACACTTTATCTTTATCTACACTTGAGTAATTTCTCTTGCTCCATAAGATGTTCACCTTTCAAACTTTCCAAACTTCAATTCGTATGTGGCTGAAAGCGCCAACCCAAGTTTTTCCAGGGAATACCAAATGGAAGACCTTGGGTATAATGTAAAGGATCCTTTAGGAATAGTGGAAAGTTGTTGTGTTAGGCTTCTGTTGAAGAATTCATTGGATCCTTAACAGTAATAGAGTTCAAGAACTAGGTATTACGAGAGCGGAGCGACATTAAGTGAAGGTCCTGAGATTTGGTAGATACACATGGAAGAACTTGGAATTTAGTTGGGATTGTGGTAGGGCCTTGCCATATGTCTAATCGAAAAAGGTTTGCTTGGGTATGCAAATGCCTTTTGGCCTAAACTGTATTTCCTGCTTTTCCCAGCTGGCGCCCAGCCACCCGCTGTCCCACTCCAGCTTTCACTTGAGAGCTCAGTTCGTATTCAATTTTCCGCACAACTTCGAACTGTCGACAGCCATTTGGTCGCCAGCTCTTTTGTGCTCTTATAATTTCCCATCATAAACATCATCATCATCATCAGGAACATCATCAACATTATCGTCTAATGCGCTATCAGAGTGCTCTGTGTACCGCCCACCCATTACATTTGATGGCACAATTTTGAGCTATCCTCCTGGTGCCCGGTTCTTTGGGCCGCCCGCATCGACCTGTCCCGACCTGAAACGGGCGCGTGTTGGCCAACAGAAAATTGCGCAGTGATCTGTGTGCTGGCAATCATTAGCCCGCGAAACAATCAGTCGAAATGTGCCCAAACATTCAACGACCCCCAGCTAGCTATACGAAACTCTCCAAGCTCTGGCTGCTTATTCATGCAACAATTGTTGATTGCCTGCCCAACCAACCCCCACATGCCAGCACCCTCATTTGTTGTGCGAGTGTGCTTGTGTGTGTGTGAATTATTGTTGTTGGCTCATAACGTGAAATGGTGCTGTCAGTGGGACAATCGCTGAGATATGCTGTCGAGCTTTGACCCACTGCAATGCGAGAAATTATTTAACTTGCCCGCTAATCAACCCCGCTCCAACATCCAACATCCCACCCTCTGCCGGCTGGCTGCGATTCAAGTTTAGACCTAGTTAAATGTAATGCGCCATAAAACGAGTTAATTTCCGACGCCTCGCCAAAAGTTGTGCCTAGAGTATATTGCCATGAAGTGGCAACCGCTCGCTGCCCCTGCCCCTACAGTGATGCCTCGCTACAAGTGGCTACAAATTTAATCAAACATTTCGCTCTGCCACACACTCAACCACACACACACACACACACACACACACACACACACACACACATGACTATCGTTGTCGAGGTGTGTGTAGTCTAACCTCATTCCAGCCCTCACACCCTTCCCGCGCGCAGTCATTTCGCTTGGCGTTCTAAATAATTCATGTCGGCAACATCGTTCCTACGTCCTTTTGTGCTGGAATTTTGTACGTCCAACTTGTTGTAATACATTCAAATGAGTGTAGAGCTGCGTGTGTGTGTGTGTGCGTGTGTGTGTGTGTGTGTGTGATGTGGCCATGTATATTGTGTAAATCTCAAGTTGTTTGAAAAAAAGAAGAAGAATAAAAAAAATATACAACGACGCAAAAGGAAAAGTTTTCAAGTTTTCAGCTGCACTGTGCGCACAGTGGACCAAAAGCGCGTTCAACTGCTTCAAATGACAAACCAAGGCTCTTCTATGCGATTCTCAGTCGTATAAAAAGTCCATTAATAAGAATTGTCTGGGATGATGCATACTGAAAATCCATCAGAGTGCGTTTCACTAAAGCACATAAAGTTCGCCAAAAGCTTGTTAGTGTTTTTTTCTATCATTTAAGCACTCGAAGCTCCTTTAAAAGCTCTTTTGAAATTGAATCAAAGAACTCGCAACTACTTTACCCATGAAAGCACGTTAGCTTGTACACTGTTTCGCTCTCTCTCGTACCCTTGTTAGTCAAAGAACAATATTAATATTATTTAAAGCTTTTAGCTTATTTAGAGCATTATAATTAAAGCTCGCAAAAAGCTCTTCTGTAAGTCTTAGTTCCTTAACGGTAGAACAAGATCTTGTTTTTTCGTTCAATTGAAAGCAAAGCTTTTGAAAGCTTTTAGCTAGCTGCATCAAAATACTTGCGGCTTATTCCATGCTTAAACTTTTCAAGCGTGTAAAGCTCCTTTTTAAAAAGTTTGGCCTTTAATACGATTTTCGTCTTTCTATTGCGCTGCTTCAGTGTGGCAAAAGTTGCTGCTGATGTTGCAGCTGCCACTGTTAGCAATGCTTCACCTAGGGGTGAGAGAGAGAGAGGGAATCAGAGAGAAAGAGAGAGAGAGAGAGAGAGAGGGGGCAGGGAATGGGAACTGTGAGTGAGAGTTGTGCTCGAGTCAACTTAAATATGCGTTTCACTTGTCTTGCGTATTATTTGGCGCATTAAATTTATGTGCGCAATTGTGCTGAGTTGTGTGAAACATCCCTACTCTACCCGCCCCCCTTTCCGCGCCCGCACTGCCCCACTCTCCATTGTGAATGTGGCATAGCCCATTTGTGCGATTGTGAATGCGCTTATTATATGGCGCTGAGGTCGCGTTGTGCTGGTCTGTGCGCTGCTCTTGGGTTACCAGCTCGATTTCGAGTTGTGGATTTCGATGCGCGGCACCTTCTCGATTGTAGCCAAGGACTCGAAGGACTTTCCGCTGTGAAACTGCGGGTTTCTTTCATTTTGGGGTCCTTTGTGTGTTATTATTCAAAATCCAGTCAATAATACGATACGCGACGCTAATTTATTATACCAAAATGCGAAAAGGCGCATGCCGAATGCCACTTTGTAAATATTTCAAGAGAGCAGTTACAATTACAGCTCCCAGCTCCCTCCCCCCTCCTCCCTCCCTCCATGGACACCCAGATCCTGCCCGGGCCCGGGCTCCATGTGTGCGTCCTGGCGCCGTTTTCAATTTTATCCCTTTTATTGGCTTTGCATATTTTTTTCTTTTACAGCTGCTTAAAATTCATACACAAATATTCCGACAGCCCCCGCCCCCTCCTCTGCCAGCAGAGCATTAGTTCCATTGCCTTGCCACATGCCACAGGCAAGCCCCTCGCCGCCCTTTCCCCCTTTCATTTATGCTGTCTGGCTTGGCTGTTTTTCGCTTTCGTGTGCAAATTAGTTTATTGGAATTTCTTGTTTGCGTTTTACCCAGTCTCTGCTCTGCTCCCCACCTCCCTTGCACCCCTTCAAGTTTTAGTTGCCCCTTCGATATCTGCGCTCATCATTTGCCTTGGTTTTTATAGCATATGTGTCCACTTGCCGCAAGTTGTAAAACGCATTGGATTTGAGCTTTAATATTTACCTTTTATCGTGCTTAAAGCTCTCTCACATTTAATGATCATATTTTATTGCCGCTCGGCTGCCTACTGGATCTTTCAAGCGGAGCTTATATGTCATATAAATCTTACGAGCTTAAGAGTTTACTTAAGCTTTAAACTTTCTTTGGAGAGTTTACATAAGCTTTTACTTTGAAGGGTAGATAACATTTATGGGACAGCTTGTGGCATTAGCTAATCAGAGCTCACGAACATGTGAAAAGAATCGAATGAGAGCTTTAGGCCATGCTAAAGCTTTAAGCTTTAGAGCTAAGCTTAATCGATCGAACGGCTAGTGCTGATCTTCTGATCTTCAACAGAGCTTTTGCCAGCAAAGCTCTTGCATAAATAAGCTCAATAATAAGTCAAATTACGTTACATTCAACTCAAACACGATCTAAAATGCCAGTCAGCACTTGCCTTAAGATGTTAAGCTCCGCATCTGAAAATTTTATGTAAGCTTTATTTAAAATGAGACACTATTAGCGGGAATATATTGTGTGAAAGCTCGCTCGAGCTAAATTGTTTTCGTTCTCTTTTGTGCCATATTCGTAAACGTTTGCAATAAAATATGCGTAAAATGTATTTTTTGATATGCTTTAGTTTTTAATATGACCAAAGCTTACATTGTTTCAACAAAAGTTATGGATATTACGTGTTAGCTGTCAGGCAGAGAATAGAGCTAAAAAGCTGAGCAAAAGCTTACACACACACACACAGACACACACACACATACACACATAAATTTACTAACAAGGCTATTAAAGTTTAATGAAAATGAGGCGCAGTGGGGAAGGAGTAGGAGCAGAAGGAGCTCAACTATGACTCACAGGCAGTCAGAGAGCAAAATAGTTGGAGATAGTTAGAGAGAGCGAGAAAGAGCAAGAGAGATTGAGAGAGGGAGATGGGTAGAAGCTGGTTGGTTGGTCCTGAAACATGGCAAGCTTTTGGGCGAGTGCGTGGAGCGGCGCGTTGTGCGTGCAACTGCCATATCAATAACAAACTAAAGTGTAGCCACGACAGGTGCATGTGTGTGTGTGTGTGTGCTCGTGTGTGTGTGTGCGTGTGTGTGTGTGTGCTTGTGTGTGTATATAAACATCAACGCTAACTGACACGCCGCTAGGTGGCGCCCAATGCTGCAGCCGGCAAAGTTGACAGGCACGCAATTGCGTGCCAAATGCTCCATTTCCCATCTTCCATCTTCCATCTTCCATTTGCCACTTGCCACCTGCCATTGGCCCCAGCTCCACAGAATTTTGCAAATTATTTGCACGTTTCTTGGCCTTAAGTTTTGCGCTGCGGCTGCGAAACTTTAAGCCGTCGACTTTCATAAACTTAGTTTTCTTTGCGCTAATTTCGGAGTAGGCTACCTTTTTTTTCTCCCAACTTTCAGAAACTCTTCACTTCAAAAGCACCTAAAGCTTCATTTGCCCTAACAAGCTGTTAAATGCTTAAAGCAAAATTTCTCATAATAATCTCCATCATAAACTCATCACTTAAAGCTGCTCCAAGCTTTAACTTTATGCTAGAGATTCCTTCTTTGTCTCTTATCCCACCAAGGGGCAAGGCTTTACATTAAATATTTGAGTTTCTTTTTCAATTCTCAAATGGGTTGAGGTATTCAGAATGGAATAGATTGCTTCGATATTTATCGATAGCATGAGAAATGATACCGAAATCGATATTTTTCGATAGCATGAGAAATGCTTTTAAACGTATCAAAGTCGAGATGTAGCGATCATTTGGGAAAAAGGACTCAACTCCGAAAAAAGGATAAGATTGACGCATCAGGCTAAACGGGCAGGCAAATAGACAGATACGTTTTAGGTTGTAATCCTGACGGAGAATATTCTGTTCTTAACTTTCGTATGCAGATCAAGCATATACTATTCGCCAACCAATAATACTTAAAAGATTTGCTCAAGAAACACGATTTTGATATCGATTCTTATCGATTGCCTGGTAATCGATTATCGAAAACAAACTCTTACTGCGCGGGCACCAGGCGGACCTACGTTTCAAGTCTGAAGCTCTTATAGGTTTTGTGATCGACACGAACGGACGGACAGACGGATGGATATGGCCAGATCGACTCGACTTTTGATAGTTATCATGAATCTATGTACCTTATGGGGTCGGAGATGCCCTCCTTCCGCCTGTTTGAAGGCTCTCAAATTGTTTAGAGGGCCAACTTATTCAGGTGAAACGCTCGCTTTTAATTGCCAAGCTGCGTTTGAGAGCGCACTTTAGATTCGTAAATTTACTACTCATTTTCAAGCGTTGTTTTTGTACAGCGAAAATGGTGTTGCAAAGCGTTGCAATTGGAGTGTTGTCAAACACTTGACACTAAAAACTTCGAAATGCGTTTGGACCAACGCAAAAGAAGCTCGAAACTGTGTGTGTGTGTGTGTGTGTGTGTGTGTGGGTAGGGAGTGTGCGTGGGTGTGCTTAAGTTGCCCACCCTGCAGTCAGGCACTGCACAACACTACACTACCGCCCCCCTCCCCGCCTCTGCAGCGCGCAGACGTTTTGAGGGTTGGTAAACGCGTTTTGCTCGAGGCGCAACGCAAATCCGTTTAAATTTATGGCGTGTCATTGTTTTGGCATAAAATTAAGTGAGTGCAGCGCACAAGGTGGGGTATTTTATATTCACTGGTTGGGAGGGGGAGAGGAGTGGGGGGGGGCGTACTCTACTGATGAACATGTGTTACTTGTGTGTAGTTGAACATGCAGAGACATGCATGCAAATGATTGCCGACGACTGCAGCCCAAATGAGGGAAGGCAAACCAATGAAATTCAATAAGAAGCGTTGCCTACTTGAAGCCGTAGGGAGGGGGAGTAGGGGGGCTGTTGGTTAGGCGTCTGCACTCGCTAATGGAGAAAAATATAATTCATAAAATTCATAAGCGCCCTTTTAATTTATGAAGAGCCCAACTCCCAAAACAGTCAGAAAATATTTGCCTACCCTCGCCCCACATTCAACCAATGCCAAAAGGATGGCCCCGAGCGACGCTGTGTAATTTTAATTAATGCGTCCGTCGTTTAACATAAACGAAATGCGAATACGAAATGAAAATTGTCATAAAAAAAGAAGCAAGAAAGACAGAGAGAGAGACAGGGAGAGAGAGAGAGACAGGGAGAGAGAGAGAGACAAAATGCGACGTTAAAAGAGTCCCCAACTTAGGAAAATTGCTTAAGAGAAAAAAATCTATGAGAAAAAACTTTTGTCAGAGACAATGCTTAAAAACTTGACAGTCTCTCATTTTACTTTTGCATTCTTTTTCACATCCTTCGAGAGGGTATTCAAATGTTGTCATCAAATGTTGTCCTCAAATGTGCAATGCTTAGAAGAAGACATTTCCAATTCCAGATATATATACATATCTATTCTAGATCAGCATCAACAGCCGACTTGATATAGCCAAGCCCATCTGTCCATCTGTCTGTCCATCTGTCTGTCTGTCTGTCTGGTCCAACCTTTTCCTGCAGGTCATATGTTGCACTCGGCAGGATCGGAGCACTATATCATATAGCTTCAATAGGAACGATCGAAGTATGAGAAGGTTCTTGAATGGAATCCTCTTATTGTTAACTGAGGTATTTTGGCCAAGTCCAGCATTTATTAGTATCACAATGCTGCTCATATATATGTCATTACGATATGTCATATCATATATGTCATATCATATATCATATCATATATATACCATATCATAAAGCTGCCATTGGAACGATCGTTCGAAAGAAACCTCCTCGGCATTAACAATGTAAGCTATGCTACTTTTATGTCAGCCCCATCTCATTAACTTCCCACTAATATGCTATATAGATATTTTCATCAAGCTCATAAAATGTCTAGAAGAGTATTCGAGATTCGACATGCCGAAGATATTCCCATTTCTTCTTCTTGTATTTGTAGCGTAGAATGGGGTAGACTGTAGAAACTTTCGGCATTCATCGAGAGTCTTGAATGGGTTTCATTGGCCCAGCCCACACTTATTGATCTCCGGATCTAATGAGGTTGCAATTAAACAATTTGTTATGCGCTCTCTCATTAAAAAGCGCTGACTGTACTTCGGAGAACCCAACATAAGTCTCTGGATCTAAAGAACTTCTTTCTTCGAGGCTTGTCTTCTGGCTCTCCAAATACTTTCATTGAAATGTGTATTAACAGGGTATCTGCAAGTCGAGCTGCTCAGCGCATATGTACTTATTCTTCTTAGCTGCAATTGTCGCCGACATTTCCAAGTTCTTTTTCCCCAAGTGTGGTAAATGGCATGAAGGGTATGTATATGGTATATGTTGTGGCTCGGCTTGTTATATATGGATACGTTGTATGATTAATGCCCTCAACAATGGCCAGAAAGTTGCCAGAAAAAAGTTGAGTGCGACAACTTTTTAGCTTGTTTTGATTTCGGGCAGAGCGAGCGGAGTGAGAATTGGCGTTTGTTTGCCAATTTTGTGGATTTTTGGTGTTTGCCTCAGCTGCTTAACTGCATATTAATCAGCTTTACTTTTGCCTGGCTCTGAAACTTTGCCAAACTCTGGGGCACAAGAACACCAAAGGGGCGTGGCTAGACAATGTGTTTTTGTTCGCTTTGCAGCTGACACAAAGTTTTGCAAAAATACTGTTAAGTGTGGAGAGAAATATGTTGGTTAAGTCCGGGCAGAGGTAGGACAGGTAAATCGGGTAGAAATTCAAGAGGATTTTTCTGAAATATTGCAAAATAGTGAAAATATGTTTGGTAGGATGATGGAGCGGGGTATCTGTGGTAGGTATCTCCGATAACATTCGATATATAATCGATTAATTTGATATTCTTGAGCTCTAACTCCAGCTGAGGCGATCTGTTGTCCATGCTGGTCTTTGCTTTTGTTTAGCATGCAGAGCTCAAGAGTTGAATTGATTTTTCGTTAACTCACTCGAATTTCGATAAAATCGATAAATATCGATGCTGAGCCTGGGTTTCTTCAGCATTTTATCGATAAATATCGCTTTTGAGGCTTGCTTTTGCAAGTCCCATGAAAATCGGACTATAAAGACCGAACGACGGCCCGCTTGTTGTTGAATTTGAAGTTATTCCCAGTTGAAAGGTTTACTTTATAATAAGGCACAAAAATTATCGAAAATTTCTACCATATTTTATTGGCTTGCAAAGACAAATACAAGTTTCTATCGAAAAAAAAAATATATGTAGCTAATTCGTGTGCTGCCAAAGTTGTACAAAGTTCGTGTGTGTGTGTTGTGAGTGCTCAGATCTTGTGTCCAATTGGATTTTAGTAGTGTCTCCGCTGGCGGTAGGCGGGCGGCAGGTAGCGGGACGAGGGCGCCTGCACATTGCCAGCGGAGCCATGGTAGGCGCCGCCATGATAACCGCCAGCCGAGCCGCCGGCTCCGCTGCGCTGCTGATGATGCCTGCAAGAAGAAGATACAAAATATGTTTGATCGGGTATTTCGAATGGTGGAGCATTTGGTGCTTACTCGGCGGGCAGCGATGGTGAGGTGGGCAGGTGTGCGCCCTCGGCATGGAAGCCGTTCTTGTCGGCCTTGTAGTTGACCGTATACTGTTTGCCATCGTCGCCCGTGTAGGAGTAGGAGCCGCGCACGCCGAGGGAACCGTGGGGCCAGCCGCCCTTGAACTCGCCCGTCTCATCGCGATGGATGCCGTTGCCCGTATCAAAGCTGCAAAGATTGGGGGTTTTGTTAATGGATTAGAAAGTAGAACTTTTCAATTGTTTTCCATTTCCATTTGCCATTTTCTTGATCAGCCGAGGCGTTGCTCTTTCTTTGAAATTGCATTGGATTTCAAAGAGACCTTTATTTGGGCAGGTTATATAAAATACTGGGAATGATTGAGAAAATTGTACAGTTGGCTCAGTTAAAGCTCTTCTCTAATAGTTAAATTCCTTCTTTACTTTCAATGAGAAATACTGGGAACAGCTATTGCTAGGCATTGCATTGGCATAATCAATACTGGGAGCAAAGAAAACTGGGAATATGGCATCAGTGGCAAAACAAATACTGGGAATTACAACTTGATAAACTATATATCGAATGAAATGAGCGTCCGCTGAGTCTGAGACTTAAGAAGTATCAAATGTGTAGATCGATCTTCGGAATCGAAAGGCAAGACATGGAACATACACTGCAACAAAATACTGAGAACAGAATCAATTGAAACAAAGGCTTCACCGGGAACAATTAAGTAGTCGCTATCAAGTAATCACAAATGTGTATTGATTGGAGACTGAGAACACTTGAAAAACTTGCAACAACCGTTTTACTGGGAACAGTTAAGGAAAATAAACAAGTATTCAATTATCTGGATAGATATAAAGAAGCGGAAAGTGTAGCAGGTGTAGAGCAAACACTGCAATAGCGAGTCTGAGAACAGATGAACAGAGGTTTTTGAGGCTTAAAGGAAACTAAAAGAAGTTGCGATAATCGTAGATCGTTTCACTGGGAACAGTTAAGGAAACAAAACGTATTGAAGGTATAGGGGGAAACTAATGAAGAAATTATAAATGTGGATGCATCTGAGAAACTGGAAGGAAACTGAGAAACTCCGCAACAAGACGCCTGAGAACAGTTATCACTGGGAACAGTTTGCACATTTAAAACGAGATCTCTGAATTACCCAAAGTTATAATTGCCGCTGGCATCGCTCTGATAATCGCTGCGCACAATCGGTATCTGCGCCTGACGCTGTCCACCATGTCCGCCATGTCCGCCAGCTCCAGCAAAGCCAGCACTGCCTCCACCCACGCCCACACCCACGCCCACTCCTCCAGCTCCTCCGCCGCCGCCTCCGCCTCCGAAACGGCCATGGGCGTGGCCGCTAACGCCGTGATAGTGCAGCTGGCTGGCCTGCGGTGCCGGATATTGATTGGCGGGCAAATAGCGTTGCGGTGGGCGACCAGCTGCGGCGCTGGCCAAAAACGCAGAAATGCAGGCAACAAGGACAATGGGCTGCAACATCTTGTGGCACTTGCAACACGCACTCGAAAACTTCACTCAACCCAAAAAAAAGAAACCAAACACGAAGCACAAGAACAAAAAAATTGATGTCGCAGCACTGTTTATATATATATCCTTATATATATATATATTTGTATCCTTGCAGCTTTGTATCTTTGTATCTTTGTATCTTTTGGGCTTTGTATCTTTTGGTGCTATTCTCTCGACTGAAACGCTTGAGCGCCGACTGCTTGCGGTTTCGCTGCGGCCTTTTGCTTTTTATAGTCTCGCGCAGCGCTCGAAAACTTTTTTTTAATTGTTTTTTGCTCAACAGACTTCTGCTGCTGCTGCTGCTTCTTCTTCTTCGTTCTTTAAAGACTGTGTGTGTTTTTTTTTGCTGGCCGCTTGCCGTGTCTTTCAATTAGCCAAAACGCTGTCGAGGCGGCTGCTACATGCACCAAAACACTTTGCAATTTTTCATTATTTCATTTTTTTTCACTTTTTGCTCTTGCTCAAATTTGATTTTAGTTGCGGTTTAATCTGTTTTTTTTACCCTCCCTCTTTTAATTAATGCCAAAAACTGAGCTTGGGCCTGGGCCCCTAGATAGCTGGGTGTGTATTTGTGTGTGGGCGTAGCAGCTGTTTGGAGGGTGAGCGAGGGGGGTGTGTGTGGCGGGAGGGGTGCACTTGGCCAAAATACGCGACGGCTTAACTAATTATAGCATCGCGCAGCAGCACATGTGCCATCATTAGCACACACTCACACACACACACGCACACCTTTGAAAGGTTTTGGAGTAGGTTTTTTTGTGGAGCTTTTTGGAGTTCCGGCTCGCCTCGCGCTTTCGAGTGGCTCGAATAATCACAAAAAGTGCCCTCACTCGAGGGCCATTACAATATGGCAACCGAAAGACGGGGCTCAAAGTGCCGCTGGAGCCGTGCGACGTAAACAACTTGAGACGATCAGCAACAACAGCAACAACAACAACAACAACAACAACAACAACAACAACAACAACAACAACAACGACAACAACAACTCCCTAAACGGTAGCTTGAACACTTCTTCGGCCGCTTTTAACTCATTTATTATAATTTTTTCTGACATTTTTGGCTTAATCAAAAGCTGAATTTTGAAGAAAAAAAATCTTTAATAGCTTGCCTTTAAGAGTTCGCAAAGGGCTTAACGGTTATACGCACTTATTTCGATTGAATTTCTCATAATTTTCCCGATTCTTCTTTGTGCCGCATTCGTGAACGTTGTGCGTTCAGTTTAAGTTCTTCGCACTCCCTTTTAATTGATCTAAGGTCTTAGGCTTCAGGAATAGCTCATAATATCTATATTTCTTTAACATTTTAATAACTTGTTCTGATAAAATTCTAAGCTCGATTGAATCGGGTTTGGAGTTAACCTTTTAAGCATTGCGTCAGTTTTGTTACCTTTTGTGCCTCGCATAATCAATCAATTCGTCGATTTTTCATCCACTTTTGATGTGAATCGAATTGCTGCACTCACTTGATTAGGTCTGCGTAGAGTTCTGGCTATGCTTTTCAATTCTCTCTTGCATTGTCATTCGTAAACGTTTTACTTGCTTTTGAAGATGTTTCAAAGATGTTCTGCTGAGCGTCAGATGGAACAATTTCGAAGTAAATTTGATTAAGGCTTTATAGGTTTGTAATATCTGAGCTTATCGTATTTGATTGGACGCGAAATGTCATCTTTCTCTCTGTTCAATCATTTCGTATTCAATTCAAAAGCTCGTTAACGAATTGTCTTACAATTTCTCGTATACCCCAGTCAAAATGAGCGCATTCGACAGAATTTTGCGCAATCATGTTCTCGCGTATTGCATGGGCGACAGGTTCTCAAGCAGAGGGATTTTCCAAAAGCAGCGAAAAACGAGACCCAGAAATAGAACTCTCTGCCCCAAAAGATGCCGTCCCACTACCCCCCGCTACCCTCCCCGCTCAGGCCGCTCGCGAACAATGGAATAGTTAAGAATAATGCGCGCATATCCGCAATTATTAATATAATGACAGCAGATTTCTTCTTCTTCTTCTTGTTGTTGTTGTTGTTATTATAAATAGCTGTCGATAAACGAAACGCAACTTCATTAATTTATAATAATTAATGATGATGATCAACTAATCAAATAAAAGCGTGAAAAGTGAAGTTCGCCTCAGCTCGCGCTCTGCTCCAACAATCAATTGTTAACATCATTCATATTATTATCATCATCATCATCATCATCATCATCAGCATCAGCATTATGCTCATCGTAATGATCATTGTCGTCATCATTATAATCGACATTTGGGTGAATGTCTGCGGCGCCCACAGTTCAGCTGGGAACGCGTGCCGAGCTTTTGTTCGCCGTCTTCTTTTTTCATACCTCAAATAGCTCGCATTATCAATCTTTATTTCTGTCCATCCGATCATTAAAATATTTTTGCTTATTTGTATGTCATGTATTTCTTAGTTTCATACGCTCAATATATACATATATACTATATAGATTCCTGATTCTTTAAATTGGCGAACTCTTTAGATCTAACCACAAAAGCTAGGAACTTGAAATTTGACATATGTATATATTCGCCAATATCAAATGCAACAAGGTAGACTGTTTTAGTCGGGAGTGCTCGAATAGAAGATACCCTAAACATATTTAAACCAATATCAAATACGGCTAACACAAGGCGGAGGGTGGGGGTAGCTATCGCAACGATAGCTATAAAATGAAAGATTCCTGATCTGTTTATACTATTCTAGCTATATGCCAAATGTGGTACCACTTGGCCTTAAAACCAGAACAGAATTTCGTTATCGATTTGCATCGATTGCTTGAAAACGGGACCAGTTATCGATTATCAGCAACAAACTCGTACTGCGCGGGCACTTGGAAGACCTACATTCAGAATTTCAGGTCTTTAGCTCTTTTTGATACAAACGCACACACGGACAGGCGGACATACGGACGGACGAACAAACGGATGCCTGTCTGGACCATCGAACAGGCAGACAGACGGATATATGGATAGACGTACGGATAGATAGACGGACAGATGAACATACAGGCGGATAGACAGACACACAGACGGACAGACAGACGGACAGATAGACGGACATATGGATAGACTTACGGAAAGATAGACGGATGATGAACAAACAGGCGGATAGACGGACGGACATATGGATAGACGTATGGATAGATAGAGGGACAGATGAGCATACAGGGGGATAGACAGATAGACGGACAGACGAACAGACAGACGGACATATGGATAGACGTACGGATAGATAGACGGACAGATGAACATACAGGCGGATAGACAGACAGACGGACAGACGGACATATGGAAAGACGTACGGAAAGATAGACGGATAGATGAACATACAGGCGGATAGACAGATAGACATGGCTAGAATGACTCGATTAGAGATGAGATGCCGGAGATACTTCTTCTGTTTGTTACATACATTTGCACAAAACCAGCTTACCCTGTTGAACCATCTTTATTGGGTATCAGGGTATAAAAAGTCCTCTCAGTCTTTCTGCAAAATCTTTCCCCATTTTCCTAATATAGATAAATATCAATTTCGAGAAATGGTGTGAACAGGACTCGAACTGAGGCTCAGTTCTCTCAACTGTGGATTACTTTTTGGTATAGCGTATATAGGTAAAGAATATTCTACTTTTTGGTTAGCTTAGCGCAGCTTAAACTTTGACTTATGCACATTTTCGATTGTCATATTTGTGCCCTTGAAATTGCATAAAAATCGGACCTTAAGCACCGAAGTTAATCAAGAATGCATTATCTCCTATATCTTATATCTATTGTCTATTTATCTGCTGCCATCTCTGACAATGGCTACTTTTTGCGTTTGACTGTGGCACACAGTAAAGAAGACGACGAACTGAACTCTTCACCGACACGCCCCGCAATGTACCGCCCCCGCGCCCGCCCCCGCCCTCGCACTGGACCTGCTGTTGGCCTGTTGTTGCATTTGAACTTCGCGCTTCGGTGGCGCCTCAAAATGCATGCTGCACCGTTAGCTGGAAGGGACAGCGTCTTCTCCCTCCTGCCCTAATGGCGCATCATTAAGTTTCATTACGAGCTAACCGACGCCGTGTCGAGGGGGTCGCGACCTGCCTTTGCGATACTTTCATAATTTATGCAGCTGAAGTTTATCTTTTCGTGTCTATTTTTATTTTTGCATTTCTGTAAGCGGATGTAATGCCAGCCGCAAATGAACTTGTAATTTACAATGAATTTGACACTGACAGCTGGCAGCTGGCAGCTGGCAGCTGCTAAACGGTACTCAGTATGCTTCGTGCACACACTTTTGGCATTGACTGTAACAAGGCAACAACAAAAACTGAAGCAAACTGAAAGAAAAGTTGTGCAACTTTTGCCAAAAGCCGCTTAAATCCAGTTGTGCAACATTCCGGATTGTAACTTCTATTAATTACTCAAATGGGGCTTTTCGGGATCTATTCTATTTTATTTTCTGGCATTTAATTTTGAAATTTTCATAAATGAGTCAAATCTGGTTCATGAGCCTTTTGCTGGAGGCATTAAGCAAGTCGAGGACAACTTTTTATGGGCCCATAAATATCTTCATTATCGTATCAAAAAATATCTCTAGATACTTTCAGTTTCCGCTCCTAAAACTTAGACTTTTCAATGGGCATTCACAGAGTTGCCAGAGAGTGAGCAGAGATGCCAGAGTTGCCAAGGTTGCCAGAGCTGCCCAAGCATTCATCACATGCTCCTTTGCAACACTTTTTATAATGTATTTACAGCTATTCAATCAGATCTTAAGCTAAAGAAACTTAAACAAGTTGAGAAGTTAACGTTTAAGCTTTAAGCGAGTTTAATTTATCGCGTAGATAAAATGAGCAATAAATAAAATCTCGTTTGCTTTTTATTCCTCTTTACAACACTGGCCACAAATACAATTACCGATCGGCAACTCAGGTAACTGCACGGGCTTCTGTTAACTTGAGATAAATTCGCACTATTGCAACACTTGTTTTTTATTTTCATTTCTGAGTTAGTTAAATGGTTTAGCTTTGGCTCTGCTAAGGAAATTGTATGAAATCCAGTTGCCAGTTAAACGAACTTGCAAAACAGGGCGCCAGTTGCTCAACTTGCTCTGCTGGCTGCTAACGTGGCCATAGCTGATTGCTCAGCTAGCTTGTTATACCCTGTAAGTGTACAAATTCTTAGCAATTGCTGTGACTATGCTCTTGATTGTAGAAGTTGAATATGCAAACGAACTGCCAGCTATCAATGTTAACTCGAAGAGGACTTGAGCTGCTGTTGAACGATTTTGGTATATGCCTTGCTCTTCTTGCTCTTGCGACTGTGCTTCTCCTTTCCCTTGCCACAGGCTGTGTACGGTTCCTGATTAACTTCGGTCCTTATAGTCCGATCTGAAACTCTCAGTCATTCAATGTGTCACACAAATGTGTTCATTAACCAAAGCACAAGGTTCTAGCATAAAGTGAATTATTCTAAATTTATAAATACTTTACGAGAACTTATCTAACAACTTTCTAGTTCTTATAATCTTTGACTTATGCCTCAAATTCGAGATATATATGTCGTTTTTTTCCTTGAATCAGGAGAAGAATAGAATATATCGAGCATAGCTTAGACGAATATACACACTCTGGATTCTCTCACAAACAACTTTACAACCCTGGAAAGCCCCTTTGCAATGACTGCAGGGAATTAATCTAGCATAGCTTAGACGAATATACATTTTTGGAATCTCTCACATACAACTTTACAACACTGGAAAGCCCCTTTGCAATGACTGCAGGGTAAAAGAGAGTATTACAGGGTAACTGTGGGTCGCTCTTGCTTGCAATTTTTCAATAAGTTTGTTTTGTGATTTGTTTTGCGTTATTTTATTCAATTGCAACACGAGGACCACGCCCACAAGCTAAGCTCATTGGGCTGTGGCTAATTGAATTATGAGATGCTCCAAAGAAATTGTAGAAATGTTTATACCCATTAAATGTGTGTAATCGCTGCAAGGGCAGGGGTCAAAGGGAGAGAAGCGACTGTGGTGTGGCAGGGGCGTGGCCCAGGGGGGGTTGCAAACAAACATTTGCCTAGGCGGCAGGCAGCTGCAGCTGTTATTGTTGTCGATGCCAATGCACTGATAAGAAAAGGCAAAAGAAATGATATCGCGGCAGAGAGAGAGAGAGGGAGAGAGAGAGAGAGAGAGAGTTGGGGTATATAAATCGTAGGAACAACAGGCAACAGCTGCACCCCTCGACCCCCCGTCGAAGGAAATATGTTAAAAGCACGTTGTGAAAGTTGGTTGCCGTTGTCCTTGTCCTTGTCAGCGACTGTTATCGTGCGTCCTGTGCTCGTTATTTCCTCTTATGATTTCCCTTTGAACTTTATGCCGCTTCTTCGAGCCAAAAATGTCAAATTCAGCTATTTGTTTAATTGAAAAGAGAACAAAACAAGATATGAAAACACGCCAGAAGCACCAAATACCCTTACAAAATCCTCTTAGTCCTGTTGCTCAAAAGAGCTTTTATATAAGACAGATGTCTTGAGAGAAACAAAGAAGTTCTCCGGACAATAGAGCTCATAGCTCCATACAAATATGTATTATATATTAGTTCGATATTCATAAGATTTGCTCAATGTGTAAAAAGTGCATTGAAACTCTTAAGAATCTAGTTTTGATAGGATATATGGAAACAACAGATAAGTTTCTCGTAAGTTTCTCTAGCTTTAGAATGAGATTCTGAGAAACTGCAAAGAAAAGTCGAAGCAGAAAAAATGCTGCGTGCTTTTCACGCATTTTCCGGGACTTTTTCTTCTTTCCTTTCTTACAGACTTTTCATTCTATTTTTTTTGTTTCTGCTGCCCACCCTGGCCCTTCCCCCCCGCCGGCTCCATGTTGCGTGCCAGCGCATCAAATTGTTATGTGCCATTAATTTAAATGAGAGACATCTCCGCCCCGTCGATACGAGGGGCGGGTGGAGTGTATGTGCTTTGTGCTAGAGAGAATCTGGTAAACGAGCACCCGATAATCGCACACTCACTTCTATTTGTACTCACATGTGTGCGATTCGTATGGAAATGCATTCAGTCCACAGCAGCTGTCTGTCTGTTTGTCCGTCTGTCCGTCTGTCGGGAATGGGAGTTGTTTCTAACTGGGAACTGGATTTACATATCTGGCAAAGTGTTCAAGTGAACAATTCCCATTCAACTTGAATGCCATTCCGAGTGGCTAAGAGTCTTAAGACCTTCATTTTCTATTTCATTTGCTTGCACTGATAGCCTATTAGTTCGCCATATTCTTGCCATAATTTACTCAATTGGCAGCTGTTTAATCTATTTGTGCTCTGAGCAGTTGGTTTCGACTAGTTCTTAGGCAATTGTTCCATTGAGCAGGCTATTGAATAGCTTTGATTGCCGAACCAGTAAGGATAGACCAAAGTCCTTGGCCATAAGGATAGATCGATTGCCTTCAATTGAATCTCTCTCAATTCAAGCTATTCTTGCGTCAAACCTTCGTCAGGGAGTTAAATGCAAGTTCGTTCGTCTGATTTTGAGCCGGCAACCTTACTTTAGCTGGACCGACGCCCAAACAACTTGTTTAAACTCCAGATCTGAGTGTGTTTTTGTCAATTTGGAAATGGTTAAGAAGGCTTTAAAGCTCAAAGAACTTCAAGTATCGTCTAACCAGCGACTTTCTTAAGTTTCCAGCTAAAGTTCAAGCTCAACTCTAATGCAGATATTATTGTAAACAAGAGAATAAACTACAATTCAATTCCTTGAATCTCACATTCAGCAAGAGTCTCTGCTAACGGTCTTGCCAGACATTTGCGGTTTAAACTCGTTGAGAATTGCAATTTCAAGAGAAGAATCGGCAGAGCAAGCAAGAGTTGAGTTCCTCCCTTTTCTTGCCCGTCTTCTTCTGCCCTGACACATTTCTTCCAAGTTTTTTGTGGAATGAATGTTGCAATAATTTGTTCTTTAATTTAGCTAAGCGAAATGTGTTTCTTATTCTGCAGTTCCCTCGACTTATTATGGCAAACAAATCTGATTTACTGGTCTTTTATTTGTTTTCTTCTCTTCAAATCTATTACATCCCCTGCTCGGGCTGTGCTGTGTGTGTGCGTGTGTGTGTGTGTGTGTGTTTTGTCTTAAAGCTGTCAGATCGTTTATCTGTTTGGGTAACATCCAACGACTAATTCCCACAGCCTCGACCGTGCACCCAACCCCACGGCCCGACAAAAGTCAGGCCTGGGCAACAATAACAATTTGTTGTTAATGCACTTTTTTGTTTGCCCGGCGCTGGGCTTAATCCTCGACGAGAGAGAGAGCACACAGCATACACTCCAGGCCTGGACCTCTCCCCCTTTTCCACTGCCCCCCTCCCATCACGTATCGTGTCCCGTTCGTGGAGCTAAACTACTCATTAAGGCAACTTTTTGCCGTGGCTGCCACATGGAAACTCATGCGATTTGCTCAGATAGTCGTCGTCTATATGCTCAGCGCTATGTTTGATTAAGCAATTCCAGTCGGAAATTAAATGGACACGCAAACAAACTGCAAAGCTCTTGGGGCATGCCTGGCCAAGGGAGGCAGGCTGAGTCGAAGGGGGGGAACAGGACACGGGAAAAAAAAGGGTCATCTGCTGCCCGAGAGTCTGGGAGTCTGGGAGTCTGTGGAAGACTCTATCAAACTTAACTGAGCAGCGCTCAAGTGAGAAGATTAAATCGCCATAAATATTAACTACAGTTGCTTCCGCAGTGCGAGGGAGGTGGGTGGTTGGGTGGTGGTCGGGGGTGGCATGACCCAAAGGGGGCGAGCATCTGTGCGCTAGGTAAGACAATTTGAAAACGCTTGCCTTGATTTAGCACCGGAAGGCACGCACATCACGTGCCCGACTTTGTCAGCCGGTAGCCAGAATTACGACCCGAAGCCACCCAAAGAGTAAGCCCCTCCCCCTCCCTCCCACGTCCCACCCACACCTTCGAACCAGTTTTGGGAGGGCAAGTGTACAAATCAAATGATTTATTGCGCCTCGGTCAGTACAAAATTGGAGCATGCTAAAAATAATTGAAATGTACAGGTAATTCTCGTAACAACGAAAAGCCTACATTTTGCTTTGTCCTCATTTTTACAACTTACTTGCAACTTTTATCCAGCTGCTAATTGGCAGACATAATTGAGTTATCGAGAATGTCTGCGACAACTCTGAATGTGTATGCGCCGCAACCCTATGCACCTGCCTGCCGGCATTCCTGAAGGCCAATTGACCAAAAATGCCTTTGCTTCCGGATTTTGCAATAAACCAAGAACCGTTTGCTTTAGCCAAATGAACTGCTGGAAATGGCCAAAAAGCCCGCAGACCCCCAATCCCCTCCTCTCCAAAGAGCACAGATTGCAGTGCCTGCAGAGCAGATACCCTGTAAAGAGTTAAAGTATGTTCCATCTGACACTCGAAAAGCTTTTGAGCAAATTTGCTGTGTCTAGTTTTGATCATCTACGAATTTTTTTTTGAGATATCATGCTTGTTAATCGATATCGATATATATCGATAATGTCGATATTTATCGCTATAATGACATGACTGGAGTTTTTGAAAACGAAAGATTTCAGCGTAGGATGCAGGCGAATGTGTTTTTCAAATGTCAGCTCCTAGTATAC
This sequence comes from Drosophila kanekoi, assembly GCA_037075305.1. Classification (NCBI taxonomy): domain Eukaryota; kingdom Metazoa; phylum Arthropoda; class Insecta; order Diptera; family Drosophilidae; genus Drosophila; species Drosophila kanekoi. The sequence continues at coordinate 13,031,604 of JBAMCE010000451.1, forward strand.
TTAAGATTTGCTTTGAAAGTCTTTTGTGTATACCGATATTTATCGGAAGATAACTAAAAAATGTGATTACATTTATCGATAATCAAGTCTCTGCTTTTGCTGTCTTACCTAGCAAATCATGTTTTTGCCCGTCTCAGCTTGATGAATGTTTGTGTTTTATGTGGTCGACATTCTGCATGCCTGCATTCTATATGCCATTTTGCCAATTTTCAATGGGTACAGGGTATATAGAAACCGCAGAGCCGGCATAACAGATAGCCCAACGGCCAGCATCCATCCAATCTCATCGGCAATCGTCAGCGTCATTCTCCAGCTCATTCGACTGCTCATTCTCATTCACATTCTCATTCTCGTCATTATCGCTGTGGAGTCGCTTTCGCATTCGCATCCATTCAAAAATCAACCCCATTTTGTGTTAGTTAATTGCCAATATTACACAAGTGGCAGTCCAAAGCCGAAGCGCAGAAAAGCGTGCTACGCTCTTTCACACGCTCGATCTCAACATGCGCTCTCTCTGTTTTGACAGCAACACAGTGCGTGCGTAAAGTAAGCGCACGCTGTGAAAAGTTGTGCGGCAGGAAACAGAATGACTTAAACACATTTAAGTAAACGACTTTGTCATTCTATAAAGTAAATGTTGCATTCTATATGGCTTGCATGGATTAGGAAAAAAAGAAAATATAAAATAATCTATACCATATATATAACATAAACGTCAAATACTACAGAATATGGCAACCTTTTATATTTATTTTGTATTTTTATTCGTACATAATCCATATTCCAAATGCTAATATACTGCTTTACGTTGAGTATATTGTTAAAATACACTCTATATTATTGAAATATGTTATTTATTCTTTAAAGAGTTGAAAGTGAGCTCAAATACATATTTGAGCTTATTTTGAGCGCTAGATAGCTATGCAAATCTGCTTTGTTATCTACATATTTAGGCCATTTTTAAATCCCTTTAAATAGTATATTGCTTTTAAAGTTTTGCCATAACTGGTTCTAGAGAACGTTACCTTAATAATTGAAATATAGATATAAAGGGAAAGACAAATTAATTATTTCGTGCTTTTCATACTGTTCCTTTCTATACACATCATTACATTTTTTCATTCTGTTATAAATATTTATTTTGTGTTATTTATCTAGTTTTATTTAAGGGCTGTTACATAACTGCTGGCAGCGGCTGTATGCGGCTGTCACAATGCGTTGTTGCCACCGTGCGCAGGCGCTAAAGTCAGGCCGGCAACGCCGCATTGCCATGCAGGGTTGTGTTTCTGTTGTTGTTGTTGTTGTTGCTCTTGTTGTTGTCGGTATTGTGGGTGCCGTGAGCTCGTCGCACGTGTCGCGCTGCTTTGGGGGTTGCGACTGCCGATGCAGAGAGCAGCAGAGCTGAGAAGCTAAAGAGCCTGCAGCTGGGAGCCGCTGCTGCTGCTTCTGCCGCTGCTGCTGCTGCTGCTGCTGCGGAGCTAACTTGGCAACCGCGTGTCAGGTCCGCAGCTCAGTTCAGCAGCAGCCTTTGCAGTGTACGCAACGCCAACGCAAAGCGCGTGTCGTTGTTGTCGCCGAAGTCGTCGCCGGCCATTGAAACAGAACAACGACAAAAAGACGACAGAACAATAATAACAGTACCAACAGCAACAACAATAACAACAACAACAACAACATCAACAATAGCCATATAAAAACACAAACAGTGAGCAGCGATAACGGCACTAGAGAAACAGCAGCCAAAAGCATAGCGCGCGAAAAACCAAAGCCAGTTTAACGGAACTCAAGAAGTGACAAAATTAAAAACAACATTTTTACAGTTTACAGTTAAGTTGTTGCTGTTTGCAAAATTTTTTTGTTTTTGTTGTGGTTGGACGATAAATTGCAAGTGTTAAGCAACAGCAGAATATTTATATATCAATTTTGCAGTGTTGTTTTTGTTTTTGCTAAATAACACACATAAACACACACTCACACACACAACACAAAACAACACACAAACACACACGAACACATATCAAATGGAAAGTGGGCTAAAGAACAACAAGAAGAGGTGAGTTTGCATGACAAAAGCTAACTGCTATAGCGCGCACATAAACAGTTGCATTTTATTAATATACTTTGATTATAAGTAATTGTGCGATATGTTTGGTGTATAAACAAATGCGTGCCAAGTGTGTGTGTGTGACTAATTTGTAAATATTATGGAGCAAAAGCAGCTATAAAAACAAACACACGCAAAAAACGCACACACAAACACAAATAAACAAACTAAGTAGCAGCAGCGGCAGCAGCCGCGTCGCTGTCAGCGTCAACAGCAACGTCGTAACATTGCGAAATTGATTTTTCATAGCGGCAGCTCTCGCGCTACAACTCTCTCGCTCTCTGCGTACGCTCTCTTCCTCTCCATTGGGAGAGCGCGCTGCCAAACTGTCTGGCAGGCGCGTCGTCAACCTGTCACAATAGCAACAACGACAACAGCAGCAGGGCTCGTTGTTGTTGCCGTTGTTGTCGTTACAACTAATCAAAGCGACGCGTTTTGCTCAGCGACTTTTGGCGCTGTCGCTGCCAACGTCGCTGCCAGCTGCGTGCTTTGCGTGCTGGCTGCCTGCTTTCGTCATGACCTTCATGACTCATCGTTTCGCCTTGCCTTGGCGCTAGCTGTGCGAGCGAGACGGGGCGCGCCTGTGCCTGTGCCTGTGCCGCATGGCCCGCCTTTTTAGAGCTCTGCTGCGATGCGCTGCCCGCTGCCCGCCGTTCTTTGGCTTTGGTTTTCCGTTATTTGTGTGTTATTTGTTTGTGTTTTTTTTTGCGCATTTAATTAAATAAATTGTCCTTACATTTAGCCGCCTGCCATTGTTAATGTGCTTCGGCTTTGTGTTTTGTTTTTTGTTTCTTGTTGCATAAATTGGAGCGTGGCTAATTTATAGTTGGCCATTTTGTTCATTAATTTTGGCCACATTTGCCACTTCCTGGCCAGCCACAAACCCCTGCCGCCAGGCTCAAACAGGCCGCACCTGTGTGTTTGGCCAAAGGAAAAGCTGTTGTAACGCTTTTTCGAACAGCAAAACATTTGGCCACTTGGCCAAGTTATCTGAGGTTAGTTGTGGCTCTTGGCCAGGAAAACAGGCATTGGCAGCTAATTAAATCTCGTTTAATACATAACGGCGCTTGCCCCCTGCGACCACAATATGATTATATGCTCCATAAGTGTGTGTGTACGGCAAATATACATACACCCAGCTGAGGTAACTGTATCATAGCATACTTATGCGGGCGCTGGCGAGCAAATGTGGCCATAATAATAACTGTACTCAATAATCAGCCAGCTATTAAAGGCAATACTGTGTCTACGTTAAGAAGAAGACCAGCTTTTACGGTACATAAAACATTGGGAGTAACAAATTCATAGCCTACTTATGCGGGTTACAGAAATGTTATTTGAGAACTATATTTACTTATATAATAATTCTTAGAATATCTTTGCCCTGGGCAGATTTTCGTCATAAATGTATTTTATTCAACTTATTATGTAACGTAACTGGAAGCTGACTTTTCCGGGAATGTCCCACCTCATTATCAAGCAGAAGCTGTTCAGTAGTTGCTCGGCGCTTTCAACTTTTCATACGAATAACGAAGAAGTTTCATAATTATACTTGGAAATGTCCTCGATTCATTTATATATCATTTCGAAGAAACGTGCGTAACAGTCAGACAGAGACATCTCCGATGCCATCAAGAAAATACATTCTTGATGGCGACAAAGAGCTGAGCTGATTTAGCCATGTCCGTCTGTCGAATCCGTCTGGGGATATCCGTTAAACTCGGAAGTAAGAATGGCTTGTGTCTTAAATCTATATTATCCCATATACGTTTTATATATGATCCATATTTTGGTTTATTTCCATAATATCGATAAATATATCAAAGGATATATTACTTAGCTACACTTTATGTGGTTTGTGGGTTCTCATATAGTATTTATTGAATATCCCTATCCCATGCCTTGTACTTGTAGATATTTGCGATCTTTGGTATGTTCGCACTTTCGGTTGACTTCATTATTCCCAGAAAATTTCATTAAGATTAGACTACAAACACCGGAGTTACTAGGGAACATATTGACTTCTTAAGCATAACTCGAAGAATATAAGACTTACATGCACCAAACTTGATTCTTATGTAGTATTAAAAGTTTGAAAATAGTCAACTCTATGAATACACCTATCATTTCTTCAAAAACTGAAAGTTGCATTAGGATTGGATCATAAGCACCAGGGATACAAGGGAACATATTTCACATAGGGTGGTAAGGAGAAGCGCAGACGCTGCAAAAGCTGTGAGCCTAGAGCTTAGGGTACCTATCGCTTGCATTTTTACTTGTTCCTTTTTTGGAAACTTCTAGCATTTTTATACCCTGAAAAGGGTATATTGTATTTGTTCGAACTGTAAATGTACATATGTAGCAGGCAGACCCCATAAAGTATATATATTCTTGATCAGCATCTATACCCGAGTTGGTTTAGCCATGTCCGTCTGTCTGTCCGTCCGTTTGCCTATCCGTCCGTCCGACCATCTGTCCGTCTGTCCGTCCGTCCGTCCGTCTTTCCGTATGTATGAACGTAAGGATCTCAGAACCTATAGGAGCTAGAGACTAGCTAGAGTAATCGATAAAAATCGATATCAAAATCCGGATTTTTGAGATATTCGGGTAAATAATAAGAGCTAGAGTCAACAAACTTGACATGTAGCTTCTAGAATAGTATATATAGAGGGTATACAGGGTATACCCTAGTCGGGAGTTCCCGACTAGAACCTCTTACTTGTTCGTTTTTGCCTCATTTATTATTAGCTTTCCTTCTATTTTTTCTTTCGTTTTTTCCCCATTTTGCAATTTCCACGAAACGAGCTAAAAACTGAAGCGCTTAATGCTAAATTCTAATGCCATTTCCATTTTAATACAATCTAAAGTTTTCGTTTGCACCCCCGCTCCCCGCTCCCCTTCCTTCTCCCACATCTCTCTCGCGCTGCGCAAAACCTATTTTTAACTGTGCAATTTTAATATTTTACCATTATCATTTTTTTTCTTTCTCGGCTTAATTCCGGTTTATTTTCGTAGATTTTTCGTGCTCCATTTGTGGTGAGGGGGAAAATTTGCGTTAGATTTGTTGAGTTTTGCGTGGGCAAGTTTTAAGCCTTTTTAATGAAGCGCGTTTCTAATGAGAGCCAAAAGCTCACTTTCATGCCCGTATCGAGGACAAAGTTAATGAAACAGTTCGTCGGTGAGGGGCGGGGCGGGGCGGAGAGGAGAGAGTTTTGAAACTGTGGAAAATGCAAATGAAAAGCGCTCAAAAAAAAAGAAAGTCAAACCAAACTTTTTGGCCAAAGAGGCGTTGCATACGACGTAATAAGTACGTGTATCAACTGCTTGCCAAAAGGGGCGGGGCAGAGCCCAGCCCCAAACAAGCGAAACCCTAGGCGAAATACCCGAGTCAATAGAGTTGACAAGACTAAAATGTAATCAAAGGGCAGCCAAGTTCAGTCCCTCCCCCTTTCCCCGCTCTCTCTCTCTGTGTGAGTAAACGTAATATTAACAAATGGCTGGCCATCAATTTGCAGCTTATTTAATGTCTCTACAATTGGGCAAGAAAGGAGAGAAAAAAAAGGACTGGTAGATGGGCGGACACTTTACTTATTGCCAGCACTGTCAAATTATATAAGCAGACAACAGCCTTTCAAGAGTGAAAAATCACACACAACACACGCGTCCAAAATGTCAAATACAAAATGCAAAGAAACTGACGGAAACTATGCCGACGACTTAATACCCTAATATGACAGCAGCAGGGGGCCTCTTTTTATGCCTAGAATATTGGATAGTAGTTCGATATTATCAAGAGATGTGACATAATACCACGATGCCAATAAGAGTTGTCGAGCTAACACAGAAGAGCTCTCAATACAGAAATTATACAGTTATATAACAGAAAAGCTGCAGCTACTAACGATAACTAGCTGTAAACTAGTGTGTGCTAACTACGAAAAGAGTGTTGCACAATTACAGAAGGTCGTTGAGTTGATCTGCAGCAAAGAACTTTGCGTCGCACAACTCTTGAAGCAGTTGGAATGCCCCAAACGTGGGGTATGAAGTAAAGAAAAGGAACTGTATATAATCACAATACGCTGCGAAATAAACATGAATAATAAATTATGATGGCAGCAGCGAGATGTGTGTGTGTGGTGTGTGTTGTTGTGTGTGACAAGTCGCAAGTCGGTGTGTCATGAGCTGATTTTCTACAATTTTTCAGTACCTTTTTGGCCGTTTATCGTTTACCGCTCTGCTATCACTGGAAGCAGGAGGTTGCCGACTTTTAGGGGGGGTGGGGGGTGCTACATTTTCCGGTAGACGTCTGCGAAATGAGATAAAAAACATTTAGGCCTGACAATGGCATTGTTGTAACGTCATGCTGTGTGTGTGTGTGTGTGTGTGTGCGCAAAATGTCTTGGCTAAAAAGGCAAAATCACAAGCCGCTTATCACCCGAGCAGGGACAGGGACAGGCACAGGCACAGGTTTCTTTTCTGCTTCGCTTTTCTTTTCATTTCGAACGCTGCCCAACACTGGCCAGCAACACGCTCTCAGCACTGTTGTCGCTATTGTTGTTGCCGTTATCGTCATCTGGTGGTTGGTCGCTCTGCTTTCCACAGCGCGTCGCATTTTTGCGCTAATGATTAATGGCTGTCATCCTGTCGTCCTGTCGTCCTGTGCTCCTGTATTTTGCTCCTGTTTGCCTGCACAGTGGTGCACATAATGCAGCAGTTTTTGAAACCAAGCTTGGCATATTACAAAATCTAATTTTGTAGATAACATTGTTATAACCTGCTTAATGTGCTGAGCTCCACAACTATATCCTACTATATAAGATGTTTATTTTGATGTCATTTTCGCGCATCTTCGCACCACTGTGCGTCGTGCCGTTGTCCCCTTAAGTTTCTAAGCGCCTTCGGGCGCAAAGCCGCTCAGAAACTTTTTTATTTTACTTATTTTTTGGATAGCTGGGCTTCACATCCGGTTGCCGGTCGCTTTTGTTGCAGCTGTTGCAAATCTCAGACGTCGTCGTCCCGCAGCAGTGTTGATAAATGCACTTAAAGCACCCGCTTATCGCCTGTCATTGCCAAAGCCTATTCACTTGGAATGAAATCTTGAGCATTTCAATATGTTGTCCGCATGCAAATGCGATTGGCAGGCCTCGTGCTGGGTCATTCATTACGTTCATTAGCAAAAGGATTTTGCTGACAGCCCATAAAGGCAAATTAAAATGGACAAGCCTCACGTCGCACAACACTGGCACGTTATATACGTACTGCTGCAAAGTGAAGTATATAAATCTATATCAATTGTGTGAGGGGAGGAGGCCAACAGGATTTGGCGGAAAGGGTAGTCTCTAAAAAGGCAAGTCAAGTGAGAATGGTTTCACTTTTTTTTTGGACAAAACGTTTACGGCATTTTTATAATGTTTGCTTTTCCTTGCTGCGCTCAGCTTTTCCATTTCCATTTCCATTTCCCTTTTCTATTTTTCTTTTGGAACCTGATGATGATGACAACAAATTCCGAGCAGGTTTTGAGGCAAGCAAAAGTCAATAGATTGATTGGAAGTTGACTTTATGTCAGGATTTTCATGTGTGATAAATAGTGTTGGTTAACAACATTTGCTGATTAAGTGTGTAAAGAGGCGCTGGGTTCTTTTTGTTGTGAAAGTTCTTGGAAAGTTTAGCTAAAAGTGGTTTGATAAGGATGGAACGAATTCAGCATAAATTGCTGGCGTTTCAATTAAAGCTTAACTTACGGCTTCTCCCTGGCGCTAGAGCTCTGTCTACCCACATCACTTGTCACACCTTGCCCCCTCCCCCTGGCCGTTAGATGCGGCTCAGTTATTGGCATTTCTATGTAAATAACAGCCCCTCGCATAGCCCCTTGACAACCTCCCATGTGAGAACTTCATGTAAATTGCGTTGAAAGGTCGAGAACCCATTGAACTTTCTTCATAAATGAACAGCAGCAACAACAAACGCCAAATGTTGCAAACGCGTGTTACAACAAGTGTTAACTCAAAGTCCGCCCGCCCTCCCCCTTTCTCTGTTCCCAGCACAATTTGTCATTTGCCAAATGAAAGACACACACACACACACACACACACACACACACACTCACACACTCACACACACACGCACTCACACACACACAAAAATAAAAGAAAGGAAAGCCAAAAAAATCGGCTTTGCGTTTTGTGTTTAGCTTACCTTGCTGCTTACCTGTGCGCTCTATTAAATATTCACCCTTTTTTTTTCCCCTGCAACCAACCCTCCAACCCCTCCCCGGGCCCCCACCACCCACGCTACAAGTGGCACATGCAAGTTCCCTTTTATACGCTGATGTTTACAAATTTTCACGCCAAAATGAAATAAGTTTTGTTTTCCCTGCTTTGTTTTACCTCATTCGCAAGTCAGCAACAGCATAAATGAAGTTTAGGTTCTTGGAGTTGCATTGACTTTGTCTATACACTGCTATTGCCATCTCTTTTTCCGCTGGAGTTGCATAGACTTTGTGTATACATTGCTATTGCTATCTCTTTTGCCGCGGCTAGCCCTTTCCTCAGGTCGTGGCTTTGGCTTTGTTCAGCCGTATCTCTGGGGAATCTTGTTGGTTGTTGTTGTTGCTGCTTCCTCTTGCGGTCTCAAGACTCCTGCTGCTTCTTCCTCTACTTTGTGCGCTGTTTTTGCTGGCGTTGTCATGTGTCAAGTGCCAAAGTAGTAAACAACATGTTTACGCTACAACAACAACCATAACAACAACAACAACAACAACAACTTTACTCTTGACTCCCTTTTTTAGTCAACTACTTCAATGGCCTTGAAGTGCCTGCCAAAACTGTTGACCAACCCCCCTTTCCTCTTTCTTTCCCCTCTTTCCAACCTTTCCACTGCCTTATAGACTCGCCAAGAACTTGGGCAACTTCTCATATCTCATAAACAGGTCTCAGCTTGATTTCGGGCTACTTTGATTTCCCTAAAGGCAACTTTTGTGAATTGCTTTTACCAAAAACATCTTCAATTGTTTTTGTCGAGTTCTTGAAATATCACATATGTTTCTCAACAACCAAGGCGTTGGTGTATTATGTATGCATTTGTTTAAGGATTTTCTAAAAGGTATGCCATAGACTTACGCTTACAAGTCTTTTATTATCCCAAACTTTCAGATGGCAACTTTTTGTTCTCGTTTTAAAGCGCAATCCCAAACTTGCAATTAGAAAACAGCTCAAAAATGTATTGTCTAGAGCTTCAATTATAACAGCCAAATTGCTGGATAAAGTCAAGACATGATTGCAGCACAAAGTGCTTGTTAACTTTGACAGGCACATGAGCAAAAGTCAAAAGTCAAAGTTGAAAATGAACTCCTGTAGACATTTGCCTTACGCTTTTGCAGATATGTGAGAATTGTGAAGCTCGTGTTGATGCTGATCAAGAATATATATACATTATGGAAACATTGGCAATGTAATCTGATAATTGAGTTTTATTTTATCAATTTTAACTTGTAGTTAACTATTTGGCAGGCAGATTGACCGCAGTTTGGCATGGAACTATTTCTAGTAACAGCAGCTAATAGGTTAACTAGAGATCCGTGAACGTGTTTGACAAGCGCTTGTTAGCTTTGACAACTACTTGACAGTATTCGCCCAAAGTTAACAATAAGAAAGAAGTTCGCTTCAGAAGCTAGTTTGGTTTATATTATATGAACCCCCATGCCCCTGCTGGGCAATTGAAAGCCAATATTATACCAAATATTATTTTCAATAATTAAATTTCCCTGATATTTGATATTGTTTTGCGGCAAATGTCAATTAGCGGGTCACGCATTCGTGGTAATTATTCCAAATGCCGAATCTAGATGGAAACGCCTGAAAGCTGGCAACAGTTTTGGGCCGCGAAAATTGCTTATTTATGCCGAACGGCAAATGGCGAGTGTCAACAACAGCCACAAGAGTGCTAAAAGGGCTCTTGTCGGCAATGACCGACTAGAGGCTACCCTGTACTTAGCTGCCGTTACAAGCAATCGAACTTTACACTTGCCTCCTCTCTACTGTAACATAGCCTGGTCTCAAACCATAATACCCTTGCCAACCCAATGGCTACAGGGTAAAACAGCATGGAACAACCTTATTAGTTATGTAAAGTGCGCACTTCTGTTTTTGCACAATGTGCGTCGCCGTGTTGCGGCTTTGCCCACTCTCCAAAAATCCCTCGCCACCGAGCTAGAGGTGCGACGGTCAACCGACTAACTGACCTCCCAACTGACCCCAACCACGCACCTGCTGGACTCCTAGTTCATTTCATTTTCGCTGATTTGGCACGTACGCAGCCTAAAAACCGTTTGCCCTTCTAATAAGGCCATTTGCACAACAGATGGCGCTGCGGTGGCGACCAAAACTGACCGCTGGTCGGCGCCAGCGTGTTAAATATGTGAATTATGTTAATTTCAAGCTCCCTCTCGCACGCTCCCTCTCTCACTATCTCTCTCTCCCCCTCTCGCCTTGGCGTGTCAAAAATTGTAGTTGTTACGCACGCCCCTTTCCCCTCCCATCTAGCCGACCGCCCTGCCGCACTGCGTGTTGTATTACACACAAACTTGTTGTCCGGGCATCAGTTGACAGTCCCCAGCGGCTTAGAGCAAAGGCCTCCCCACACACACGCACTAACACACACACACACACAAACACATGTCTGCTATGCGTCATCGTCTGCTACACACACACACACACACACACACACATGCACACATGCCATGTCGTCACATGTGCGCAACAAATTGCGTCTGCCGTTTTGAATTTTGCGGTTACATTTCCGTTGCACCGCCGGCATCGATGATGTCGCTGGCAAATAGGTGGAGCAGGAACAGTCGGGTTGGAATGTCAGTGGGAGGGGGGTGGTACTGGGTGGGGTGAGCAGGGTACGTTGACAGCATTTCAAATAGCAAAGGCCAAAGGCGTGCAAAATAATAACGGCAACAAAAAAAAAACCTGGCAAAAGCAAACGCAAAAGTCGCCGGCAGCTGCTTAAAGCAAAGCGCACAGTGGCATAAGAAGCATTTGTTGTGACAATAATTTTTACATTGCATTGAACCGGCAACCTGCCGCTTGTTAATTATACTCAAACACCTTAACATCTTATGTTTGCCCCAATTAGATATGAGTAGTTCTGGAGTTAAGTATTCCTAAACCCCATCTTAAGTGAGTACTCTCGACCCAATAGGGCATTTCAGCAAAAAATGGGCTGTATAGCTCTTATGGCTTTGGGTCGTGCGTTTTTTCTCTGGCTTTTCAACTTGCCAGCTACTTTAACATTAGATTATATTCTTAGAAATAACCATGCTTCTCTTTATAATTTAATAAGAGACAACGCTTAATTTGTCAAAGAGAAACCAACGTGTGTTTGGATCCATTAGTTAAACTACCGTGCCCACTGTGCGCACCGTTGTCTTCACTGCGGCTTCGCATGCAGCCCAAAAGTATGCAACGAAAGAATGAAAGAAGCGAACAAAAAATAAATCTGTAAATCTGATTTATGCGTTTGGTGCGCGACGCTTCGCACTATATGAGCACAAAAGAGATGCAGCATTGAGAGAACTGAACGTTAAAAAGAGATAGAGCGTAAAACATGAGTCGAACTTAGATTTTGTCGAATGATGGTGAAGGAATGGTGTAGGGGGGGGGGGGGGCTGGTGGTAACACAAATCCCAACAAATTTGTAGCTTTAGTGCGGGAATTACGAATTGGCAGATTATGGAAATTGCTTTGCCTGCCCAGCTGGGGCAAGTTTTATTGATCAGCTGCCAAATAGCGCTGGACAGCAAATGATAAAGATAGTTGTGCTTGTGTTCAGCTGCTATGAGTCATCCACGGGCAAAGACAGAGCGAAAGAGAGAGAACGAAAGAGAGAGAGAGAGAGAGAGAAACGGAGAAAGGAAACGGCGAATGGAAGTGGAATATATCATAATTTGATATGCGGCTAAAGTAATGCCAAACTTAATACCTGTAGACAAATAATTACAACAACAAAAACAACAGCAGCCAAAAGAGGGTGGCCAGATGCAGGGCATTGTGGCTGGGGTTGCCACATGTGGCATATTTAATGACAATGAAGCTCGTGTCAAGGATTACTAATTAGTGTCTGGACGTTGACGACCGACAACGCAACGGTTGTTGCTTTTTACGAGCTCTGCGTGGATGTGGGTAAGACTGTGCTTGTGTGTGTGTGTGTGTGTGTGCACGCACTTAAGTCACAGATAACAGCAGCACTTACACACACACACACACACATATAGACACAGCCCTTGGCTAGCTATTTGCTTTTTAAATTGACTTTCGCCGCCCACAAATTGAGCTGTTCCTGCGACAGAGCTACCCAAATGCGATCCGACCGACCGCCAGACCGACTGTCGCCCGCCCACCGCCCACCGCCCACCGCCCAGCCTCATCCCCTCAATCCACCTGTCTGCCCGTCCGTCTGCCTGTCTGTCTGATAAGCGTTCATGTCTTTAGTTACCTGAGGCTTAAGTGAATTTTTTGTTGATGTTTTCGGCTTTTTCCACAGCAAGATGTGTGCGTGTGCCTGTTTGTGTGTGTGTGCTTGTGTGTGTGTGTGTGTGTGTGTGTGTGCTTGTGTGTGTTTGTGGGGGGCGTGTCCATTTAATTGCAGCTTCAGTTCTGGTAAGCATGGGCATTATTACTTTATTATAATGCTCCTTTCTGAGTGTACAAAAGTCAGAGGCTTAGGCAAAGGCATCCGAATAATAAGTAAGGGTAAATGTGGTACTTGAGAAATTTGATAAGCTTGGCAACCGCCGTAAATGGTTATGTATTCAAATTAAAAGTGGATATTTGAGGAACTACTGTCATTTATGGAATGGCGAATATTATATGCCCTTACCGTAGAGAAAAGGTGAGTGTAGCTCAGCAGCTAAATCATTTGTTTCGCTCGAGCGCCAAACTTCGTGCTCGATGTGAGGACAGGACCACGGCATATATTCCATATTATATGAATATATAATATGTTCGGTTAGGGCATTGCCAATTCGTTATCGAGTGAATAGTTTTTTGGAGCACTTGAAGTGTGGGCTCTGGGCCTGAAAATGATGCGATTCATTTTGCCATCTGATGCTGCTGCTGTTGCTCAAGTTGCTGCTAAGCTGATTTGTATGTAATGAGCTGTATATGCTGCACACGCACACACGCACACACACACACGCACACACTCAGAAGACGGCAGCAGAATAAAAACATTTACCTCTTGTGGTAGCTTTGGATGGGATTGGGTTCAGCTAAGCTACGGGTTGCCATGGGTTTGCTTTGGGCTTTACTCTGGGCTTGGGTCTCTAAAGGTGGCTCAAGTGCCGACTTGTCTGTGTGTGTGTGTGCGGAGGTGTGTGTGTGAGTGTCTGTGCTTCTGGTTTTTGTGCCTGTGCCTGTGTCTGTGTCTGGGGCTTTATCGCGCCGGCTCAGTCGTCTCATGTCAGTTCGTCAGTTTGAATAGGCATCAAAATCATTTGCCAAACCACCTGTCAGCGCCGCTGATGGCGACGGTGCCTGCACACTTTACAACCCTCCACCCACATATAAACCCCCCCTCCCCCTTCCCTTTCCTTCCCCTTCCGTTCACATTGCCCACATCAGCCGCATCGACAACATGCGACGCGATTATTTGCGTTAACGTAATGCTTCGTTGCCGCCTTCTATCCTTGGGGCTCTCCATTTCTACATATTTATATACATCTATATTTTTTTTATTTGTTTAGCATTATGCGTTTGGTTTTCTTGCCAAGAAAATCCACAAGCAGCCCACCCTCCAGCCCAACCCCCAATGTGCTGTTGCCTCAAAGGCAGGCGCATCGTTTTAACCCCTCGAGTATAAAATTATAAATGAAATTCCGCAAATATTTTCATTGGTTGATTTCTCGACTGCGAATTAAGCCGTGGGCTTATTTTGGTCACATTATGCATCATTTTGAAATTTCCTCTTCGTGATAATTTGCCCAAATCTTAATCGAAGTAGAACTCAAACGCTTTTACTTTACGGATTCATGGCGTGGAAGGTCTGACAGAATATTTTGTTTTCTTTTTTCTCGCCTTTCTATTTGGATTCCATGTGTTTTGTGGCTTTCCTTTGTGCATTTATTGCTTATAGGACAAAAAATGCCTTTCTCTGCGATTCTCAACTTAACTTCTTAGCACTAGTCATTTGATATGACTCTCGCTTTAACTCTTAACTCTAGGGAATTAACAATATTGTTCCGCTTGCCTGTCTATGCGATTCTCATAGTCTGATTTGCATATATGGAATATGTTTATTGTAAGATAAGACGTTTCAAAGCTGACTCTTCTTCTGATTAGAACCTTCATTCCTTCTTTCTTGTCTTTTTCACTCGTGCCAAGTTTATTAGATTTGAGCTAGCCTTAAGTTGTTCTAAGCAAGGAAGGCTTAGGAATGTTAACTAATATTCCATCTAACATACTTGCGATAGACTTGACCTAAGTCTCACCCTATTAAAATGTGGCGCTCAATTTCTTGGCAAGCAATTTTTTAAATTGTTTTGCACTCACAACTAATAATGAGACCGAAAGGACGACGGCAAGGATATACGCACAAGACTGGAACTGAGGGTGAGCCTTGGAGCTGGACGAAGGTTTGTTCTATGACTGAGGGTGAACGCTTGGAATTTTCTACCCCACTTTAGAGCTGACTCATGGACAACATTAATGGCACCCAGCAGCAAGTCGCTGTTTAAGTTTGTAGTTTGACACCAACTCCCCCTCCATCCCATCCCATCCTGTGTGGCATTGGCCTTGCTTAGCGGTTTTTCGGGGGTATCCGAGATGCCACTCTCCGTTCTTCCGTCTGCCTGGCCTGGCCTGGCCCGGCCCACTTCCCGGTTAGCAGATGCTTTTGCTTGCTTTGGTCTGAAAGCCAAGAAACCGCCAATGGACGAAGGACGCTTAATCGACTTTGCTAACATTAAATGCGTGCGGTTAGCCAACTCCCCTTCTCTTCCTCCCCGCCCCTGGAAGCCCAAAGCTTGCCACGCATGAAAATGGCGTGAACAAAAAAAATAAAGGAAAGAAAGCCCCAGCCCTACTTCGTAACGCCTGCCCATGTGCTGTATTATTTATGCCCATAAAAATATTATTGCCATTTTTTCGCATTTGGATTTTTGTAGACGTCATTCCACCATGCCACACGCCTGTGCCCTTCACCCCCACCACCAGCACCACCGAACGTCTTGTCAAATGTCAGGCGTGAAGTGTTTGTTGATGCGCTCCTCGTCCGATGATGAGGGCGAACTCTCCACCCGACCGCCGGGGCTAGAAAGCAACGCCGGATGTGCTGAGTAATTGGACCCATATGCTGTCCCTGCCCCCCTCACACAGAAGGGACCGAGTGTAGTTGTGTGTAGTTCTGCGTGGTTTTCGTGGTTGTGGCTTCGTGGTGACACACACACACACACACACGCACACACACCAGGACCAGTTATCCACTTGCCACAAAGTGCTGCAGAGAGGGCACCTTACGCTACGTAGAGCTTGGAATTTCTTTGAGAAAATAAACCAATTGCAACATTTTTGACTGCATCAGCTGAGGTTATATCTGTTACAAAAATTGAGGTTAGTTGCGTTTGTCAGATTAGAAATGAATAGTTTGGTCAGACGTAGAGAGCTGAGGTTAAGTTGCGCAAATTGAAATTTGGGAAATGCAGTTGATTGTGCGGAAAAATGATTTCATTGGCATAAACATTCAAAAGTGAGGTTATGTGAGTCAGCTTATGGCAAGAGTGAGGTTATGTTATGTGTGGGCAATGGATTTGATTGGTAACTGAAGCTGGTCAGTTTTTGACAAAAGTGAGGTTATGTTGTGTGTCGAAAATTGATTTTATTCATAAACCTGCAAAAGTGAGCTTATGAGCTCAGCTTTTGACAAAAGTTAGGTTATATTGGTATCAACTGTATCAACTACAGAAATGAGGTTATGTCAACATCTGGCTTGATTGATCTTCTACAAGCTATTGAAGCCATAAGAGTGAGGTTATGTGCGCTTTTAACTTTTAATTACACGCAGAAAACATCCATCAAAGCGACATATATCCGCGGATATCGCCTTTCTTTTGGCGAACTTATGCCTTTTTAAAGGACATAGCTTGATCAAGAATATTTGCTGATCGGGAATATATACTATAAGGACTCGGAGATATCTCCTTCTATGCATTGCACATTTTATGTTATTACCATTTTATATATTCTATTATAGGTTACCATAGAATTCAGATTAGTTTATATAGCATACAAGCGAATATAACAAAATGTGCACACAAAAGTGAGGTTATGTTTGCTTAAGTGAGGTTATGTATGTGTGATTGAGGTTAGGAATGTGTAAGTGAGGCTATGTTGCCATAGCTCGCATTACAATTGACTCAATTTTGATTTTATTTTGTTGCACAAATGCTGTTTGCCCAGCTCGTTAGTTATAATTGCCAAAAAGTGAATCATATTCATATTCATATGAATAATCACACAAATTCGTATACAAAATGTCGGCAATTTACGGCGATTTACGTTTTGCGATTTGCGATTTTGCGATGGGTTTCTTTTTGTTGGGTCTCAATTATTGCCCATTGGCAGCTGCCAATAGATTTGGTTTAGAGCCACGTAATGCCCATTTAAATGACTGCACAGAGGCAACCCCCCTCCCCCCTTCACTTTTTCCTTGCCGAGCCACAGCAGACGCCAACAATTTGGTGGCAACAACTCGGATGGGAAAGAGGCTTGCAAATAAAGTGGCGATTGGATATTACAACTTTCCGGTCACTGCATTTCTGCAAAGTTCACAAAACTACAAACACAACACCTCATCCCTCTGCCCCGCTCCCAGCTTGTGCCCCCCTTTGGCGCACAACTTCTGCTCCCACAAGCAGAACAATTTCCACAATGTGCGCTCAACTGTAGTGGCAAAAGGGTGCGGCGGGCGAAGGGGAAAGGGTTGCCCCTTTTGTGGGTGTGTGCACTGGTAGGCGTTGAATGTCGTGTAGCCAAACAGGAAGTGCCACACACACACACACACACACACACACACACACACACATGCAGGGAGACCAGCAGAACATTTGGCAACATGTGTACAATTGCGAGTATTTAAAACAGAGCCCAGCCTTGGCCAGCGGCCACAAATGAATTTATTTATTTTACGGTTTGACCCAAACGACCCACACTGCCCCCTCCCACAACCGTCCGCCGCCCGCCGCCCACTTTTCACATTTTAATTTCTTTGTTTTTTATTTTTATTTTGCAATTTATATTTGGTTGCATTGCAAACAGTTTATGTGGCACGCCAGGGTTGTCACCCGCACCCAAACTCACTGAAGATGCGTCCCCTGCCTGTCTCCCCCTCTTCCCCTCTCTCTGTCCGATTGTCTGGCTGTGCAACCACCCTCAAGGCAAGGCGTCGTAACACTTGATAGGCCGGCCGCACACGAACGGTGGTTGCGACAAAGAAAATTTATCGACTTTTGCGCCCAAGTCAGGTGGTGCAGAGCACATTCAAGTGGTGCCGGGAGGATCCTCTTGATCTCTGGCGCACAGGACTTACGCTACATTTCGCTGTCTGTGCGAGCGCGCAAAAATGAAAACAACAACACACGCGCACCCATACATACATACACAATGCCAAAAATATTTAATTAAAATTTATGGCGCAACCCCAGGGTGCAGCCACCCAAAACGAACCACCTGACGTCGGCCCGACGCTGCCTCGACAGGCCGACATCAACAGTCAGCCAAATGCCAAGCGATGACACCCTTCAAAAGCCCAAACCCCAAGCTTAAACCCCGCACCACGCACCACGCACCCCGCATCCCGCACCCGCACTCGCGCTGACTTTTCTATATAGCCCCCGACTGCAACCACTTGAAAGTTTATGCTCCCAAATGTCTCATTGACGGCCATTTTTAATGGTCTGCATTTGAAGTACAGCAGAAATTACAAAAAACAAACAAAAAAAAACAGGCATAAATATGCGTAATCGGGTCTGCACGACCAAGCGCATGCCCTGCACGTACAAAATTGTTGCAATCAGACGAAAGCGAAATAATATTCCAAAGAACTTTTCCTAATGCGAGTTCACATACCGAATTTGTTGGCTTAAGGTCATGTGGATCCTGAGATTCTCGACTTTATATAGATACAAGGCTCAAAAACGTTGAGATATATGTAGACCTGATCCTACATTTCTAACTGGAATCCTTACAGAGTCAGGGAACCTTAGGATACGTGACCGTCATGACTTGGGCGTTGTTTCTTACAAAGAGTTTGGGTATTATCCATATGGGTTTAAACCATATGAGAATATCCATACCTATTCTAGTTCTCAAGAGTCACGAGTTTCTTGGGGTTACTTTAAAGGATTCCAAGATTAACTTAAAGCTGAATTTATTAAACTGTTATCTGCAATCAGATTGATAAAAGCACTAAAAGCTATGAAGCAGCCATATATTAAATTTGCCAACTCCAGTTCTTATCGATCCTGAGGTACTTGGGAACATTGCGAGTTACATAGACATAAGCATGGCTGTCTACATTTCATAAGTTCCCTGGTGTCTGCTACTGCAATCTGTTGTCCAACACATGACCAATATACCCTCGCTGCGCGTATTCATATTCATAGGGTACATTGACAAGCGTGCAGAAACATAACGAAATATGCAGCATACTTCGAGGCGCACAATGCACATGCGAGCTATTAAAAAGTTGCAACGTTGTTTAAATAACAAACGGGGCACAAAGGGGTCGTCCCGTGAATGGGCTGCCGAAGGGGGCGTGGCAGCGTGGATAAGTTAAGCAAACATGGCATAAAGCGATTGACGGCTTCTGCACGGCGGAAATTTACCTGTAATCGCACCGCAGAGCAAACAAATCAATTGAGCGTCAAATGCCCGACCCGTCACATCCTCGTATCGCCGCACTCTCGAGCTGGAGTTGGGTCTGAGGCGACGCGCTCTGTTGATAATTGAAAGCGTCTGCTCGTTGGCATACTTAATCAATCAGCTAAACAGTCGATCAATCAATCAATCAATCAATCAATTGCTTAACACAGCAGCAACAGAAGGTCAAAGCAGCTGGGTTAGCTTGGTGTTAGGTGTGTTTCAGACTCCTGCTAATTGCAATTAGTGAGCACGACTTTGACAGCTACTGTGACAACAACAACAACAACAACAACAACAACAGCAACAACAACAACAACAGCAACAATAGGGACAACAAAAATAGCCTGCGAGGTCAAGCGGCATTGTTTGCTCAGTCGGCTGCCTAGGCTCACGGGTTAGGGTTAACTTGTCAAGTGCAACACTAGAGAAGAAATGTCCATAACAATGGAAAATGCGTTGCAGGCGCCAAGCGTTTGATTTGCAAAGCTCGGCGAGCGAAAGCTTCACTTTTCAATTTACTAGCGTTAAGCCTTCAATCAGCGTGGGGCTTACTAGAAAGTGCGCAATGATTAAGTTCTAGGCCCCTGCCAGAGTTGCCAAGGCTTTCAAAGTGAGCGAGCAGCTGTTAAGTGCTTAACATGAGGATAGATTTGCAATGCATTGCAAAAGTGCTTCTAAACCTTGCCTTGCCTTGCTGACGAATGAATGAATGTAGCTCATGTTAATGTTTAATGATTTACAAGCTGGTTATAAGTTTAAATGTTATAACCTTGTAATATGCGTGCATTTGAGTTGCTGTCAACACATAGACAAGAAGACAGGAAAAATTTCGGGCAATGTTGCCACGCTGTGTGAGAATGCGTGAGTTTGTGGAGTATTGCCACCTTGTGTCAAAGAAAGATGCACTTTGATCGAGTAGGCAACCCTGTTTAGCAATATGAAGTCCATGGAGCGTAGCTGGACTTTAGCAAATGTTGAACTTAAGCAGTCAGAAATGTGTTTGACATTGCACACGGTATCTAAAAATAGACTTTTAAATTGCATTCCGCAATTCTCGGAATGCCTTTCTCCCAACTGCACACACATAAAGCAGACACACACATAAACACACACACAAAAATCTAACCTCTTGTTAGGCTTCTGCCAGTTGATGCTGCAATCAGCGCAATATGCCACAAAGCAAGAAATGCAAAAGCGTGGAAAGCCAGTCCAGAAATAGAAATGGGAAGATAGCGAGGCAGGCAAAAAGAGAGGACGTTGGAGAGGGGAGGGGGGACTGCTAGTTTATATTTGCTAGACCGATAGCTGGCCGAACGAACACACAAACTGTGTCAAAGCAACGCGATGTGGCAACATGTGGCCACAGAGTGTGGCACACAGCCACATTGCCACAAACGGTGAGTCGAACGAACGTTGCAGTCTGTGTCTTTTGTGTGGCTCTGATGCCGGATCCTGGGCGCGCTGCCAAAGTGCCTGCGGTTATGCGCCAGTGTTTTGGCTGGCCAGCATCAAGGCTGCAACGTAGCGTGCCACATGCGGGGGCGGGCAGCTGCAGGTGCTGCTGGCAAGCTCAGAAGCTCAGAAACTGAAACGAGTTGCATTAATGCCGCCTTTAAAATTTATGATATTTACTCGAGCAGACGCTGAGGCCAACGAGTTGGGCATTTTACTTAGCTGCACGAAATGTCAGGTGTGCTGCATGATGCAGGGGTGTGTGGGGGGGGGGGGGGACTATTGTGGACACGTGCCAGCCAGGCCGCCAAGGCTTCTGCTGGCTGCTGGCTGCTTTGGCTATGCATTTTTTATGGCCGCTCATCAAAGCCAACTAGAGAGACGCCAACAACTTGGCAATCAGAGCAGATGCCACGGCCAGG